>CM042476.1:94948583-95393583 GCA_023621385.1 Quercus gilva | reverse complement strand
TGATAATGTAGACACCTGGGGTTATGACTCTAAGTGATTGGACTCAATACATTAGAATTAATGATTAAGTAAATAATTTTTCTAAAAAACAAAAAAAATTAAATAAATGATTAAATTCACTATTTCCTGCCAACATAAGCTTTTGGGATAATTAGTAATTTATCATAAAACTAGAGCAAGAAGTCTTGAATTCAATTTTGTCTCAAATTTTTTTTTTTAAAGAAACAAACACACACACACACACACACACACACAAGGGAGAGGAAAAGAGGTCCTAACACAAAGGCACACCACAACTCCACTCAAAAGCCATGGCACACCACAACTCCAATTTTTTTAAGGCACTCCACTTGGCCTTCTATTTGAAATGTTAAAAATTACAAGTGTTTAAATTCATTGCTTAAACTTTTTGGATAATCAATAATTTATTACAATCTATTTGTGTATGACTTTTGGGATAATCAATAATTTATTACAATCCATTTGTATTTGAGTCAGGTAAATATGTAATAGTGGCTAATGAATAATGGATTTTGGAATAAGAGTAATGCTACAGTCACAAACAATTTTATAACATTTTTACAAAATGTTGATGTAACCAATCTTTTATTGGTTTTCATCTAGGCCGATATTAATATCACTTTTTCATTTACTAATAATCACTTATCACATCAGTATGTAAAATTTTTTGTAAAATAATTTGTATCTCTAACATTATTCTTCGGAACAAATAACAAAGATTAACTTATATTACAACATTTATTTTTACCATCAACATCCTTATATGTTGGCACCCACACTACATTCTATCAACAGTCAACCTTTCTTTAAAAATAAAAAATAAATAAAAAACTTCCCCATCACTTTATATAGTCGATTCTTTTAGAAATAATTTAACAATTCACAATAATCTAATAAGTTCAAAACAAATAATATGAATGTTTCACATATGATCTCGATGCAATTATATAAATTTATTTTAATAAAATAGAGATATTATTGGTACTTGGATTAAGATTTGGAATGCCATAATATTATATTAGAATCTAATTCAATTTTTATTATCCCTTTATTAATAACATGTGGATCTCTCTCCAAGATTTTTACTTATTTTGTGTTGGATTGCGGACACCTACTGGAGCAACTGTAGATGATGCATGCTTGTCACGTGTCCGATAGTAGAATATTCCCAATATATATTCTTCTTTTATGTAAAATGTATCTACTTATTTAACTATTTGTGCATGTTGTTTTTTATTTATAATTTTTTTTTACCTAATTGTATTTTATTCTATTTGAAAATTATATCATCTAGTATGTTTAGTAATGTACATTTTATTAGTGACACATGCATTCAATAATTTAAGAGAAATTATATATTCACAATATTTTTATGACAAATTTTAAGTGGCAGGTTGTTATTGATTGTTATTGTTAGAGCAAAAAAGTAATCTTACTGTTAGGTTCAAATTTGAACTAATAACAACTAACCACATATAATTTGTTGTGAAAATATTGTAGACGTAGCGCCTCTCTTTAAATAGACTACAAAGAGAGAATACATATATTAATATATATATATATATATATATATTGATTAATTAATACAAAGAATGGAGAATAGGAGGATTGACTCACTTGGAACTTCTTTTTTTTTTTAATAAAATTAAATATAAAAAAGGCCAAAATTACCATATTCGTGACAAATTTTTTATTTTTATTTTTATATTAAACGACAAGTTGCATACCAAGGTCTCTTAGGTCTTGATTTTCTGCCACGTCTAACGACAAAATTATTATTGTTGTAACCAAATTTCTTTCACTGTGCCTTTTTTTTGGGCTAAACCTGAATTTGCTATTGAATCTTATGTGGTAATTGGGTTTAAGTATGCTCGTTCAGGTCGAATACATATATGATTTGGATCTGAAGAGAAGACTAAAGAGAGACAGAGTTTCCAATTTAATTGAGGATGAAAAAAAAAAGTATTTGAATGTGATTTTTTGTAGGGATTATCTTGTCCCAATTTATTTAAGTTTTTGAAAAATTTTCTTTCTATGAGTTTTTTGTTGTTGTTGTTGTTGTTGTTGTTGTTGTATAAGAGGTTAGAATTCGTTGTATGATGCTTGCTCTTTTTTACTAGAATTAATGCAAGTGAATTGTTCTATTCTTTTGGTAGCCAGCAAATCATCCCTATATCCCTATATTTGATCACTATCTAAGAAACACAAACACTTCATATGGGGTGTTGGATCCATGTTAGACATGAGATACGTTTGGGAAATTTTTGCATGCGTGTCCGATCCTTTCATTTTTTCTTTTTTTGAAAAATTGTGGGACAAGACTGTGACACAGGAGGGACACTTCTCTTTGTCCTCCTTGACCCACTCGGTAAAGCAGGGGTGAGTTCAAACTCCTTTGTGAAGTAAGGATGGAAGTTATAATTCATGATGTTTAATAATTGGAAATATTCCTTAATATTTTTTAGTTATTTGCATTTCCATTGTTTTCGTAGCCTACATTGAATAATCTATATATAAAAATTTTAGTGTTTTCTCTATGCACTTAAAATTTTATTTTTACAAAAAATTTTATTTTTACAATAATGAATAAAAAAATATTGTGATATAGATTTTGAAAGGTTATAAATTCAAAATTTCATAAAAGAAGTTATCTACCAAATGTTTTAAATTTAAACCTTACTTAAGAGTTTTACTTTTAAAGTTCCAACATAGAAGGGGATGTAGCTCAAATAGTAGAGCAGCAAACACCTTACTTGAAGATATGACAATCGACACCTTTCATCTCCATTAATTTTTCCCTTTATTTATTTTTTTTCTTTTGATTTTAGTTTTTATAATAAAAGATTGTCTAATATTTGTTAACTGAATATTTGCTAAATATTTTTTAGTTATCTACTTTTTATTTTATGTTTTGGTAGCCCAATTTGGATATTTATTAATTGGTTATTTACAGAATATTAAAGAGGATGTATCTCAAATGTAGAGTAGTGAACATACTATTTAAAGGTACGAGGTTCAACAGATTGCATCTAAATTTTTTTTTTGTTGTTTTCTTTTTCAGTTTTTTTTTCCTTAAAAAATGGCTTATCTTGATTAATTGGACATTTTCTAAATATTTTTTTTTCTTTGTCGCCAAAATTGACCAGTACGGGTAAAATTTAATGAGTTTTCTCTATAGTCTATACAATAGCAAACTTGCAGTTTGAAGGTACAAGAATTGATACTTTGCATCTCCATTGATTTTATTTTTTCCCTTCATTGATTTCTCAATTAGTCCCATTATTTTCACTAGAAGACAAACCGATCTATTCATATGCTTCACAAATGGTTGAATTTTTTTTTAGACTACCATAGTGTCGTATGCCTTCAACAAACCCAATCCTCTTATGTTTGGAACAACAACCATATTTGTTTTTAGAACAACAGCAGCAGCTCTGTCATATTTATTTCCAAATAACACAAAAAAGGGCAATATTACCCTTTCTTCCATTAAAAATTTTAAACCACTTCTACTACTACGTGCAAAAACCAAAATTACCCCCTCTTCCTCGCTTCATCATTCCCTCTCTTCTTTTTTTATATTATTCTAATATGGTGTAGTGTAAAATAGAGAATGGGATTTAAAGTGGATTGTTAAAGAATTAATGTAAATAAAATACAAAATTTTTGGTGATGCAAATGCAAAATGCTTCTTCTTCACTTTTTTTCTTTTTTTGTTGCATTATAGGAATGTAGCTACAGTCTTGCCAAGTAATTAATTATAAATACGAAGTGTATGATATATGGATGTATGTATTTATGTAGATTCTTATTTGAAAAGAACATTTGTAGACTGTCTATATAAATTGCATTAAAAACGTCCACTTCATTTGAAGCTCAAAACTAATTTCTCTGACATAAACATCAAATAAGCATTCCTTTTGTTTTTGAAAAACCAAGCCTTAGAGATCCAATATTTTCATAATACTATTTGGTATGTTGCAAACCACCAACATCAATTTTTTTTTGAGATCACAGAGAGCTACAAATTCACCAATTGCTAATGTCTAAGTGAATTCAAAATATAGATGGTATGGCTACACCTTTTATATATAAATTGGAAGTTTATTGAACTCATATGATGTCCTACACAAAATGAAGTTGAGATTTATAAAAGCACTATGTATGTATATGGCAAAAAGCATAGCTTTAGACAATGAGAAAATGCAAAAATATTATGGGAAGTGTTGAACGCTATGTACTTATGTTTATTCGTGCATACAAAGAAGCAAGTTTGAGAAAACCATATCCCAATAACTTTGTATGAATTTCAAAAGTGGACCCGCTATATAATAATAATATAATTGTATATGATATAAAATGATATATTATACTATTCAGTAATGTTCATAAAATAAGTTGTTACCCATTAAGACATTAAGGTAAATTGAAAATTGAAAAATAAAAATAAAAATTTAAATCTATAAATTAGGACAAACATTTAATTTTTAGCTATAACTATTTGTAGTTACAACTTTAAAACGTCATATGTTTTATTAAAAATAAAAAAGAAAAGGCTATGAATACACGCGCATGGTGCGTGTGACTAGGCTAGTAAATACTACCATTATCTTTACTTCCAAAAAATTTCAGATTTATGCTGGATTTTCAGGAATTTAGATTTTTGATGCTTTTATGGAACTTTAATTTTTTTGAAAATATATCTTCCTATAAATATCCTATAAAAGTTTCATTTGATAATATGCATTGGAAGAGGCTACCACTAGCAAACCTTGGAATTGTATTATGATAGCCTTAGTGATTTTTGAGATGAGAAACACAATTATAGTCAGTCTAGGCAAAGGAGGAGTAAGAGGAGGGCTAGAAGGAGTGAAATATTCAAGAGGCAAAGAAGACAAGAAGAAGAAAATACCTATGAAGTTGATGCATGTTGATGTGATTGGATCAATGAATTACCAAAATCTTTTGAAGTTGAGGTATATCTAAACAATAAACATTTCAAGTGTTCTAATTTTTTTTTTTTTTTCTCTATTGTTAACACACACACCCTGGTGGGTTTTGAATTGATGGCCACAAAATCTACCCAAACTCGTGAGCGGAAGTACCATTTGAGCCAAAGCTCCTTGGCCCTTTCAAGTCATTAATTTATATAAATATGCAAAAGAGGAAGTTGAAGCTTAAATCCCTAAAAATGGTTAATGATCTAACATGTGGTTATGCTATCTTTTCATTGTTTCTAAATGATTATGTTTTGGTTGAAGTATAATTGAACGAGCATACCTTCTAATTCACTATACAGAAACTTCTCTTCTTCTCCCACTTTCTTTTTTTCTTCTCTCAAGTTTGTGCCTTTCTCCTTGTTTATCTATCCTCATCTCCATTCTTCCATCTTCTTTAACAAACATTTTGAACGATGCAAAATAAAAAGAAAGATGGAGTGGGTGAAATGTGAAAGCATCTCATGCCATACAATTGGACCATATATAGTAGCCTTGCAACACTATTTAGTATTTACATGTACATAGGCTCGTATATTTACACATCCATGTAATTATTATTCTAAAACTTTTTCTTGGGCTTCTTTTTTTCCCCTTTTGGATTATCTTTTCAAACTTCAATTTTATTCCAAAATTAGTATACATAACATAATTGATTAGTTGGCTTTAGTTGGACAAATTTATAACTTTCTATCAGTGATACAAACTTCAATCCTATCTTTTTTAATTAGTATGAATATCGTTAGTTGAAAGTTAAGTTGTCTCTATTGATTAAAGTGTTCAGATTGTTGAATTTGTTGTGTAGGATGAAGAAGAGGAGAAAACGGAAAAAAAAAAAAAAAAGTAAATATTTATTTTAATTTCGAAAAATTATGTTTTACCACCCTAAACTATGCACCAGATTATACATTGCACCTTAAACTATTCGAGCACATACTTTTCACCCTAAACTATCACACTTATAACACTTTGCACCCTGGTGTTACTTTTACTATTATGTTAACAGAATGCTACTGCACATGACAAGCACATGCATCTTGCTTAGGTGAAACAAACTTAAAAGACTAAAACACCCTACTACAAAACCAATTAAAACAAAATCCAAATTTTTTCACATCTCTCTCCCCCTCTCTCATGCATGCAACCTCTTCCCCAAATATAGATTTTTATAAACCCTAAATCCCTTTTTTGAAAATTGCTTTTGCTTTCAACAGATTTCAAGCAACAATTTGTTCGCATATCTGAGAAGTCTTGTCTTGTTGAAACAAAGAAGGATAAGTTAGCTGATGAAGAGTTTCTAACTGATTTTGTTTTGCATGATGAAAATGGTGTCCTACAGCCCCTTAAGATGTTGGAATTTGATGACATGTTTATCTCTGGTCTTATATTACCTCTTGAGGAAAGTTCAGACAAAGAAAAGGAAGAGGTAATCAGATGTGAGGGCTTTGGACGGTTAGAATCATGGGACATCTCTGGCTATGAAGATGGTTCTCCAATGATATGGCTTTCTACTGATATTACTGATTATCATTGCCTTAGACCAGCTAGTAGCTACAAGAAATTTTATGATCATTCCTTTGAAAAGGCCCATGCTTGTGTAGAAGTCTATAAAAGGCTGTTAAGATCTTCTAGAGGTAACCCTGACTCTATTCTAGATGAATTGCTTACTAGAGTTGTTTGTTTAATGAGTGGAAACAAGCACTTTTTCTCCTAAATATTTAGAAAATCTAAAAATGATTTGAAAAAAAAAAGGGTTTTTTTTAATTGATTTTGAAGTAGGGTGTTTTAGTAGTTTAAATTTGTTCCACCTAAGCAAGATAGTAACATTCCATTAAACATAATAGCAAAAGAAACACCGGGTGCAAAGAATGATAGTTTAGGATGCAAAGTGTGCGTTTGAATAGTTTAGGGTCTAAAGTGTAGCTTAGTGCATAATTTAGGGTGATAAAATGTAACTTTTGCTTTTAATTTATTTATCATGTTATTGATGTGACTCTAATCAATTCATTGTCATAGTTTGTAAACATGTTGTTGTAAAATTGTTAGTAGCTATAACTCTTTCTATACATTAACCCGTGGAATTAATAAACAGGTTTGAATAAATGAGGGGATACTTACCCACCTTTTTGATTGCTTCATTTTTTGGATCATATAGAGTCGTTCGCAAAAGAAAATGTGCTCAAAGATAGAAGGGCTGTCCAAAGATGGGGATATATTTCTGCTTCTAGCTAAGTCTAAAATTTCGTTGTATTACTGTAACATGTATTTCCAATTCTTATTCACTATAAGGAAAATCTGGGGTAAGAAAAAAGCAGTTCGTGCACATTGGAAAAATCATAGTTTTGATTTCTCAGAACTCTTCACAGCACAAAAAATCACGGTACTCTAAACAGGCCATCATCTGTGTAAAATTGGATGCTCTCTTGGTGGATTCCAGCTTAAGGGGAACATGTGAGTGGAATCTCAACTTCAGGTGGAACATGTGATTTTACCTACACCTTGCTTCTCAATATGTGATTGCATGTTATTGCAAACTAAGCATGAAATCGCATATTCTTATCTTCAAGTTTCTTTTCATCATGTGCACTTGAAGAGGCTTCAACTACCAAGCCTTTAAACTGTATGGTTATGCCTTTAATGATTTTTTAGATGAGAAACACAATTACAGTTAGTAGAGGAAGATGAGGAGGAAAAGAAGAACAACAAGAAATAAATACTTATTAAGCTAATAATAAATATTAATGTGATCAAATCAGTGAATTACCAGAATGTATATTCAGATTTTCAATTCATGTTTATAGTATGGCATAAGTCCTCATCTGTTATCTAATCAACATTCTTTAAAGGATTCTCTACAAGGAATGAGGCAATTCAAACTACTATTTAGTAAATATAGATATTGCATACTGGGTAGTAAAGGTGTACGGGGTATGGCCTTAGGCCCATTGGGCCTTGGCCCGAACATTCTCAAGGACCAAAATTGAGCCCAAACCTCATAGTAGGTCCATGTCATTTTGCTTGGGAGTGCGTTTGCTCGGAGTAGCCCACGTCTTGGGCAGCTTGGTATTGCCTTGGGGAGTATTGCTGCCGAGCGATCTTTCGGAGGCGGAAATTAGTTCCAATGCCATTACCCTTGTTTCCAAAGGGGCATATTCCTTGTCAGGAATAATCACATTGGACCCCACCCACACGAGTGAGACTAGAACGTAATCATGAAACCTCCACCAACCTCAAGCTATAAATAGCATGATTGAGTGAAGAGTGGGGGGTTGGCAATGCCAAGGAGTAAATAGAGAGTAAAAGAGAGAGACAGAGCTAGCACCACTAAGAGGGAGAGTAACTCAGAGAGGAAAGAAAGGGAATTCGTGAGAGCTGGGGAGTGTCATTGGGTCACTAGGCAAGGAACTACTCTTAGTAGGAAATTCTAAACCCACCTTACAAATAAGTTGTGAGCCTAATTTTAAGCTTAGTCCGTTAAGTCAAAGTTGGGTACGCATAATTGGCGCCGTCTGTGAAGATCTCTTCCGTAGCTGTGATTCTGCCAAGATTCGTGCAGGGAAAATGCCTGGAAGACAATCAAGGAGTTACGTTGAAAGTGGATTTGGGAGATCCTCTTGGGGATCCATTTTGCGGGAAAGAAGGCAGAAGAGGCATGAAGACAGGGAAAATAACTAGGGGAAGAGTAGTCTGGTCTTGGAAAAGGGTCGTTTCAAACACACCGGACAGTATCAGGCACCTCAGGGCATGAGTGTTTTGACAAAAGGGACGAGGAACTCGAACGTTTATGTAGATTGGTAAGGGATTTGGAGTTGGAGGCAAGAGGTAAGTGTCGAAAAAGAGACCATAAGGAGTGTGCAGAGGGGTCAGCTAGTGTGAGGGGTGGCTATGGAGAGACCTCCAATAAATCCGGTTCCCATCGACACCGCATAGGTCTCGAGAGTATGTAGACCGGGACTCAATTTCCCTAGAGGGGCGACGACCCCAAAATGCTGCGATGGATGCTATGAGTTGAGCATTGCGTAGAGCTGCTTGATTGCCATTCTCAGGAGATATTGAATGGGCACCAATGCCGAGCAGATTTACTAGACCTCCGTTTAACTCTTATGACGGGAAAATAGATCCAATAGAGCATGTAAGCCATGATATCCAGATGATGTCGTTACACAACCATAACGACGCATTGATGTGTAAGGTGTTTCCTTCAAGTCTCGGTCTCACCGCTTTGAGGTGGTTCAATTGGCTAAGGAGGGCTCGATTCATAGTTTTGCTGAGTTTATTCAAGAGTTCGGGGTCAAGTTTATGACTTGCAGCCAGGTGTTGCAACTAGTGGACGCGCTGTTGTCCATGAAGATGGGAGCTGGAGAAACCCTTCGCAACTGCACTAGCTAGTACTGGGAACTGTACAACGAGATCGATGGGGGTAATGAAAAAATTGCAGCAAGCACTTTCCGGTTGGGATTGCCTGAGCATTTCGAATTACAAGATTCGTTGATGAGGAGGCCTCCCAAGGATATGAGGCAGTTGATGAGGTGTATTGAAGAGTATAAAAGGTTGGAGGATGATTGGCAGCAGAACAAAGGCAAGGCTCAAATCACTAGTCAGCCTCAGCAATGAGGTTTTCAGTCAAGGTCCTGGAAGGATTTGAGGCCGGGCGCACAAGCGGGGGAAGTGAACGTGACGTTCAAGGAGCTAGTGCATAGAATTGTGGATCGAATTAAGAATGAACCATACTTCCGATGGCCAAACAAGATGGGGAGTGACCCATTGAGAAGAAATCAGAGCTTATACTGCACTTATCATAAGGATAAGAGGCATACCACCGAGCAATGCATGGTGTTAAAAGATTATTTAGAGCAGTTAGTTAAAGCGGGGTGCTAAAAAGAGTTTGTTGTGTACCCAAGAAATTAGGTGGCCGGGTAGGGTACCCGACCTCGGGGGAACCCCCTTCCACCCCCTTTAGGAGTAATCGAGGTCATCCATGCAGCCTCAAGGGGTACCTTAGTGACTAGGAGGAGAGGGGTACTGGCAGTGGTTCCGGTAGAGGGTTGTCAGGATGAATAACCTTCCAAGAAGAAGCTGAAGTTTGCTCAGGAGCCCATTGCCTTTAATGATGATAATCTAGAAGGAACGATCCAACCCCACGATGTCGCTTTGGTGGTTACGGCCTGGAGAAATGGTTTTATAGTGAAGAGGGTTTTGGTAGACCAAGGAAGTGGTGCTAAAGGGATGTATCTCGACTTGTTCAAGGGCATTGGCTTGAAGAATGTGGACATGTCTAAGTACGATACCCCCTTGGTAGGGTTTGATGGTTAGATGGTGATCCGGGAGGAGCAGTTTTCGCTCCCTGTAAACATGGAAGGCAAGAAAGTAATGGTGACCTTTATAGTGGTCAATTTGTTTTCTCCATATACGACAATTCTCGGACGGCCATGGATTCACGCAATGGGGGCAATTTTGTCTACATTGCATGTTAAAGTCAAATTTTGCACCGAGAACGGTATTACTATAGTAAGGGGAAACCAGTAAGTGGCTAGGCAATGCTTGGTGGCCGCTATTAACTGGGAGACTAAACAAAAAGAACCAACCGAGGAAGCCCCCTTATAGCAATTACAGGAACCCTAGGGGGAATGGGGGCTAGCTGTGCCAAAAATTTAATAAGAGTGAAGATACTGCCAGACGAGGATAGGAGTTTTTGGATAGGAGCGGGTATGAAGGATGAAGATAGGGTGGAGATGTTGTTATTGCTTGTACAGAATGTGGATGTATTTGCTTGGAGCCCATACGAAGTGCCCGGGTAAGACTCTGAATTTATAGTTCACAAGTTTAATGTAGATCCATTATTTCCTCCCAAGAAGTAGAAGCTAAAGAGGTCGGCCAACGAGCACGGTGAGGTAGTCAAGCAGTAAGTTAAGAGGTTAAAAGAAGCAGGGGCAATAAAGGAGGCTTTCTTTCCGGAATGGCTTGCCAACACCGTAGTGGTGAAAAGGAAGAATGGGAAATGGAGGGTTTGTGTAGATTTTACTGATTTGAATTGGGCATGTCCAAAAGACCCTTTCCCCATGCCTAAGATCGATTAACTAGTAAATGCTATGTATGGGTACCCGAGGATGAGTTTTTTAAATGCTTTCCAGGGTTTTCATCAAATTGCTTTGGCTGCTGAGGATCAGGAAAAGACAGCGTTCATCTCTCCTGATGCAAATTACCACTATACTGTGATACCATTTAGTTTAAAGAATGTTGAAGCCATTTATCAACGGATGATGACGAGGATGTTTAGAGAAAAGATTGGGTGTATGGTGGAGGTGTATATTGATGATATAGTGGTTAAAAGCAAACAAGAGAAGGGGCACATTGCTGATCTTAAAGAAGTGTTCGAAGTACTCTGGCAACATAAGCTATGTCTCAATGCTGACAAATGTGCTTTCGGAGTTGGAGCAAGCAAGTTCCTTGGGTATATGATTACTTACCAAGGAATTGAGGTTAATCCCGATTAGATTAAAGCTGTAGAGCGCCTCAAGCCGCCGCGTAATCCAAAGGAGGTCCAGCTGTTGATCGGCATACTAGCTGCCCTAAACCGGTTCATTTCTAAGTTTGCAGACCGATGCCGTCCTTTTGGTTATGTATCTTTCGGTATCTGAGCATGCTGTAAGTGCCATGCTGCTGAGAGATCAAGGTGTGCAGCAGCCAATATATTATGTCAGCAAAACTTTGGTTGTTGCCAAGACAAGGTATTTGCCCCTGGAGAAGCTGGTGTTAACACTAATACATGCTATAAAGAAGTTGCCCCATTATTTTCAAGCTCACACCGTCTATGCACTAATTGAGAATCCCTTGCAGTCATTATTGAAGAGATTGGATTTTACGGGCAGGTAGCCAAGTGGGGAACTCGACTGGGCTCTTTTGACATTAGATACAAACCTAGGAGTTTGGTGAAAGGTTAGGTTCTTGCTGATTTTGTTGCAGAATTTTCCTTAAAGAGGGAGATGGAGATGGTTTGCCATGTAGAGGTTCACCCGTGGAGGGTATTTGTGGACGGTGAGTCTAATGCACTAGGGGATGGGGCTAGAATTGTCATCATCACCCTAGAGGGGATAAGGCTGGAACATTCTTTTAGGTTAGGTTTTAGGGCTTCCAACAATGAAGCTAAGTATGAAGCCCTACTAGCCAGATTGAGAGATGTTTTGAATTTGGGTGCCCGGGAATTAGAGGTTTACTCGGATTCTCGGTTAGTGGTTAATCAGGTGCATGGCAGTTTTGAAGCCAAGGATCCTAGGATGATGGAATACTTACGGTTGGTAAAGCAGATTATGACCCAGTTTCTGAAAGTAGAGGTGGTTCAAGTGGTTAGAGGGCAGAACCAGCATGCCAACTCTCTGGCCATTTAGGCATTATTATTGACCGAAGAGGTACCTTGGTTAATCAAAGTGGAGTCGGCGGTGGAACCTAGTATTGATGCAAAGGTAGGTGTTTCGGTGTTGGCAATATCCAAGTTGTGTTGGATGGACTCGATCATTGACTTTTTGGTAGAGAATCGAGTGCCAGCCGATGGAAAAGAAGTGGACAGGGTACGTCAGTTAGCTGCACGGTATTGGTTATTGACAGACCGTAAGCTATACCAAAGGTCTTTCAAGAGGCCGTACCTTCGGTGCTTGCGCCCCAGCTAGGTTGATGAGATCTTGATTGAACTCCATAAAGGGGTGTACGATAGTCATGTTGGGGGACATTCATTGGCCCACCAAGCAATGACCCAAGGATTTTGGTGGCCACAAATGAACAAGGATGTTGTCGAATACATACGGAAGTTTGTGCAGTGTCAAAAGCATGCCCCGTTGATCCATCAACCAACAGGGGGTTTAAATCCTATTAGTAGCCCATGGCCCTTTGCGTAGTAGGGGCTAGACATTGTTGGTCCGTTCTCCCGAGCTACAAGAAACTGAAGATTTGTTGTAGTAGCCATAGACTACTTCACAAAATGGGCAGAGGCTAAGGCATTGGCTAATATTCGGGATGTATGTTAAGAAGTTTGTGTGGAGAAACATAGTAACAAGATTTGGAGTACCAGAATCCTTGGTATCTGATAATGGGTTGCAATTTGATAGTAAAGCCTTTTGCAAGTTCTATAGTGACCTCGGTATCAAGAATTGGTATTCCACCCCGGCGTATCCACAGAGTAACAGTCAAGTTAAGGTCACTAACAAAGCAATTGTGAACAGGTTAAAGAAAAGATTGGAGGGAACTAAGGGTAGGTGGGCCAAGGAATTGCCCAACGTCTTGTGGGCATACCGAACAACTCCCAGAAGGTCCACGGGAGAAACTTCGTTTTCTCTAACGTATGGAACGGAAGCAGTCATACCGGTCGAGGTAAATTTGTGCAGTGCTTGGGTTTCGAGATTTGCCCATACCAAGAACGATGAGTTAATAGCTGGACTTATTAGAAGAATACTGGGAATTAGCAACCATACGATTAGCAGAGTATCAACAAAAACTTGCCGGGCGGTACAATAGAGATGTGAAGAGGAAAGGGTTTAGCGATGGAGACTTGGTACTACGGAAAGTAGTAGGAAACACCTAAGACGTCAGCGCGGGAAAGTTAGCCCCGACTTGGGCAGGGCCATATAGAATTACTACCATTGCTAGGGCAAGAGCATACTACTAGAAGACTTGGATGAAAGACCAATTCCCCGACCATGGAATGTTCACAATTTGAAAAAGTTTTACCACTAATAGTTGGTGTGTAGTAACTTGGGTTGAGTATAATGTAATATGTGGACAATGTTTATATGTGCAGGTGTATTCATACCTTTGGCTTCATCATTATTAAGTTGTCTACTAGTGAAGGACAGAAACCTGTGCTCAGTTTGATCCTAATCACAAAACAGGTGGAAACCTTATGCTAATTTTTTCTAAGGACAGAAACCTGTGCTTAGTTCAATATAATCACTGAACAGGTGGAAACCTATCGTTTATTTTATCTAAGGGCAGAAACCTGTTCTTGGTTTGATCCTAATCATCAAATAGGTGGAAACCTAAACTCTATTTTCTCTAAGGATAGATTCACACCTCAGCTCTATTTAACCAAAGAGCAATAGCTATTCTAACCTTGATCACCGATCAAAAATGCACACTGATTAGGTTATATCACATTCATATACAAGCGAAAGAAAAATGTAGCAGAAGCAATTTAACTCCAACAAGAGATATATTAATAAAAATTGTTTGCAAGAGCAGTCATTGATAAAAGTTTTTCACAGAGTTAAATAAAACTGATGTCTTGTCACCATATCCTGGTGACTACAAGTAAACCAAATAAAGTAAGCAGAAGCTAAAGTAAAACAAGTGTTCTGTCACCACATCCTGGCGACTATGGGCAAACCGAGCAAAGCAAAGAAAATAAAAACAAAGAGAGAAAAAACAAAAGCGAGAGCAAGTGAAAAGCTTTTTTTTTTTCCTTGAATGATGAGGTTATCAGGCTGAAGGGGGACAGTATTTGCGGCAGGCTTAGTTTGGACGTCCTCGGTTAGCTGAGTAGTAGGATCTGGAGTGGAGGATGGAACGCTGCGCGGCCCAACATCTAAGTTACTGGTGATCTCAAGATCAACTAACTCCACGTGGGAGTCAATTGTGTTCACAAACTCCCTTATGCTAGGAGTGTCTCTTTCTTCCTCGGCATCGACATGATTATGAATTGGAAGGAGGGGGGGGGGGGGGAGGCTCAACGTAAGGAATTTGTTCGGGGTTCCTTAATAGGGAATTATCTGTCACCCCCATCACTTGTAAAGTGGCCACCTTCCCTTCGCTAAACCCGTGGCATCACGACTAGTGAATGATAAGCTTCACAGAGTTCTCAGCATCCGTGAAGCTTGCATTGTACCATTTGTCCTCGCAAGCTTCCAGGGCTACCTTTAGCTATACGATTTCATTGGCCTATGTTAAATTCAAGCTTTCTGCTCTAGCCAACTTGAGTTCCATTTCCCCCAGCTTTGCACCCATCTCTGACAGGCTCTACTTAGCTGATGCCTGGGCCCTTTCAGTCCTGTGCTCTTCTTTCAGCATCCTCGGCAACCTTACCTTTATCTTTGGCCGTGGCTAACGCGATGTCCTTCAAGGCCTTCTCTCGATCAGCATCCTCGGCGGCCTCCTTCAGTCGGTCCTCAACCATGTAAGGTTGCGTCACCTGTTATCGTGATGTCAATAAGCATGAAGGAAAAGTGTAAACATATATCCGTGAAAGAGAAGAGAGGCAAAGTGAATTATTGCTATGGTGTGCCACTAGAGCCAAGCGGATAAGGATTCGTTTGCACCACCCGAAAAGAAGTGCATGTCCTCTGAAAGCTATAGGCCCTGACCGAAGCTTAGTGCGACCTGGGCACCCTCACCCTGAGCCTAGCTTCTAACACTAGCTGTCACTAAAAGGGGCTTGTTTCTGAGCCTAAAGATAGTTTGCCATCCTATGGCTGAGTGTGTAAAGGAGGACGCCACGTTCAACCCGAGCTGTCGAGTAGGACGAGCACCGATGGTAGGCTCCCGAATAACGACACCACCCGTTGTAGTAACCGGGAGAGTCCTCGGGGGGAGCTTCTTCTTGCACTCAAGGAGGATTGGCGGTGCACTGTCTTTTCTCGGTTCGAGTGGCTGGAGGATGCTGATCTCTACCTTGGGCTTGTTGCTGTGGGGCTCTTGGGCGCACGTTAGGAATAAACCGTTTAATCGTCATTGTTCTTTTGGTTACCATGTTGCCCTCTTCCTACTTGACTTCTACTTCGAAAGAGTTTATGGATTCTACCTCAACTTGTTTGACTGTTTAGACCACAGCACTAGGCTCCTCAACAGGTTTATGGACGGCGCGGCCTTGGAAAACAGAATTAGCTGATGCGTCCCTCACAGGTACTAAAGACTCCGATCTAGCCGATTGGGGGCCGAGGTCCCGAGCCTCGCCTATAGTCAAATTGGGAGGAAGGAAGTTCAGATGGTGCACATCAATATATGATAACAGTGGACTATCTACTAGTAAAGCTTGCCCGAATGGTTGCCAGGTATAGTACATCGGGTTACAACCAAGTATAAGATGCGATGCCCGAAGCTGCCTGTCAAAATTCACAAAGATCTCCGACCAAAGTACAAAATTCAAATCCCTCACATGTACAACCTTGATGTCCGGCTTGAATCTCTTGCCGGTTGTGTAAAAAAAAAACAAAAAACAAAAAATAAAAAGCAAAAAACAGAGACACATTTTTAGACAATAATAAAGATAAACAAAGCATAAGTGCAAGTAGTTAATTTTACACAGTACCGACCAACGTCCTGAGGTGAAGTTGGGCAAGTGAGCTCGTTGGCATGCCAATTGCACTCACCCGGACGTATTCTCCCGCTGAGTTTCTATTAGAATCAAGTAGGCATGATATAAGCCATACTCGTACATCCCTAACTTTCAAGTAATAGTCTAACCTATTGTTACCACATAAACTATTCATGAAGTTGATATCGTGATGATCTAACTGCAACCCGTACAATTGATTTAACCGGCTAACACAACTCACTACTCGGTAAAAATTAGGAGGGAGTTAGTCGGGACTCAACTTGTAAAATCTAAGTGCCCTGAGTATCAAGGGGTCCATGGGAAATCTAACCCCTCCTTTTAGGATAGCCATTAAAGGAAAAAACACTACATGAGGGTGCTGCTCAAGAGCGATATTACCATCATGGCAATAAGCCACTTCTACATCCCCAGGAATATCAAACACTGCTCTAAAGTTAGTTAGAGATGCCTCGGTGTTTAGAAGGTGAGAAAACCCTATCTTTAAGTCTAGAATTAGAGAACAGCCCATGTCTTGGGCAGCTTGGTATTGCCTTGGGGAGTATCGTTGCCGAGCGATCTTTTGGAGGTGGAAATTATTTCCAATGCCATTAACACTATTTCCAACGGGGCATATTCCTTGTTAGGAATAATCACATTGTACCCCACCCACATGAGTGAGACCAGAACATAATCATGAAACCTCCACCAACCTCAAGCTATAAATAGTTGGATTGAGTGAAGAGTGGGGGGTTGGCAATGCTAAGGAGTAAATAGAGAGTAAAAGAGAGAGACAGAGCTAGCACCACTAAGAGGGAGAGCAACTCAGAGAGGAAAGAAAGGGAATTCGTGAGAGTTGGGGAGTGTCATTGGGTTGCTAGGCAAGGAACTACCCTTAGTACGAAATTCTAAACCCACCTTACAAATAAGTTGTAAGCCTAATTTTAAGCTTGGTCCGTTAAGCCGAAGTTGGGTACGCACAAATGGTTTGAGTTGTAGAATTATTATCTTGCATATTATATATACATATATATATGAGAGAGAGAGAGAGAGAGAGAGAGAGAGAGAGAGAGAGAGAGAGAGAGAGAGAGAGAGAGAGAGAGAGGTTAGAGTTTTTTGAGATATTAACAAACAATTGTTTAATCCTAAACTGTAATTTATACTTTTTCATATTTTTCTCTCTAATAAATTTGCTATATAACTAATTTATAAAAACAATATTAACTATTGCATAATCTTCTATGTTGAACCCTCTAAAAAGGCTCAAAGATGTGAAAGTGAGGTGGTTAAATAATTTAGTTTAGAATCAATTATAAATAATTTTAATATAATAAAACAACATAAGATGTAAATTTATTAAGTTAAAAGCTAATCTGTAAAATAAAATATTTGTTTTGGGTATGAATTTTTTTTTTTTCTAAATTGCTTTTGAAAATAATACTTAGTTTGGCTCCTTTAGATAAATTATGAGCTCTGCCACTGCTTGTAATAGATGCCTCAGCTAGAAAACTACAGTAAGCCTTTTTTTAAGGGCACATAGCAGAGGAAAAGCATGCTAATTTTTTTTTTTTTTGGGTTTTTTTGGTTTTTTTTTTTTTTTTTTTGTTTTTTAATTTGCTTGATGGGTTTGTGAGAGGTTAAATAGCAGATAACTTAGTTGGAGAGGAATGCTTGGAAAGGGTCCACTCTCGTTCTATCAAAATGAAAAGCTCCATTTATGTTGGTTATCTATTTTATTTTCACTCTTATTAATGGCTTTGTATTTTATCATTAGAAACCATAAGTATTATTCCTCCCCCTCCTCCCGAAAAAGTTGTTTTTCTTACCTCCATAAAAAAAAAAATACTTAACAAATCAAAACTGTGGTATCATTTTTGCAAGGTCGATCCTCGCGAGGAAATATGGTGACTACTGACTAGATTTGTTTATGCGTTAATTTACTTCTTGTTCCTTTTTTTTTTTTTTTTTTTTTTTTTTTTGGGGTTGAGAAAAATGCATTAATTTACAGGAGTTAAGTGTTCTCCGACCCTGAAATAATGTAGCACCAAGCTTGAAAGAGCCTACACCTTAAAGTGTTGTGCATATCTCTTTCACCTGACAAAGTTGATGAGATCTCGATCTCATCTCATAAAATGCAAGAAGATGGGAACACGTTGTGATTGACAGATAGATGTTAAGACCCACTGTTACTTAAAATAGGCAGCAGGACTGCCATGTCTAATTTTCTAGCTCTGGCAGTGGCAATGGCAATGGCAGCTAGCTCTGCTCAATTTTGTGAATTCAATCACTAGTGTCAGTAGTAAAGACTCAAGAGATGCCACCGAATCAAATGGTACTAAAATTCTATTTTACCGTCTTAAAATTTACGTTATGAATTATACCATATCATTTTATAACATACTTATTATCTTAATTTTTATTTTCCTATACAACACATTAAAATAATATATTTACACTATAAAATATACAACTCAAAAAATAGGAGAGAGAAATTTTGTTGGAATCATTAATAAAAAGTAAGAGAGAGGAAATTAAGAAAATGCTTTTTAAGAATATCATTGTGCTATAGTAGCATCATATAAATAAGATGCTATTGTGGCACAATTGTAAATGTTTTTACAATTATAGTACCAAATACTGCACACTTTTATGGTTTTGATGCTAAAATCATCTAACATATACCATTTACAAGCTCCAATACTAATGCTCTTAGAGCATTCGCCATTAGCTCAGGTATAAGTGTGTATAATAGAAAAAATGCTCAAATTTACACATTTTTGTTCAAAAACAGCCCACATCAGTCTGTCTAAACTCTTGCAAAATCTTTTAAAATTATCCACGAGCTCCAGTACCCGTGTAAATTTACACGGGCATTGTAGCTCGTGTATTTAATTTTTTAATGGTTTTTTCTCTCTCCTCTCTAACGGACTCTCATCTCCTACCTCTCTTCCCCAACCATTACAACATCCAACGCGCCAAATCAACTGAAAATTAACCCACACACAAACACAGAAAGAAAGCTCAAATATTTATACAAAGGTTGATGAAGATGGGTCCTCGGATTGGTTGCTAGAGCTCGTGGGTCAGCTAGTGAAGCATGGAGCGTGGATCGGTGCTTGTGGAGGGTGGATCGATCGGTGAAGAAAGGATCTAGGTTGCCGGAGCTCGTGGGTCTCGCTTGATCGGAGCTCGTGGGTAGGTCGGTGAAGCGTGGAGCATGGATCGGTGCTTGTGGAGCGTGGATCAGCCGATAAAGAAAGGTTCTGGGTCGCCGGAGCTCGTGGGTATCGCTTGATCGGAGGAGCGTGGAGCGTGGAATGATCTTGATCGGCCGGTGAGAGAAGGAAGAAAAGAGAGAAGGAATGAGGCGATCGTCGGTGAGAGAAGGAATGAGACGATTTGGATTGGCCGGTGAGAGAAGGAAGAAAAGAGAGAAGGAATGAGACGATCGCCGGTGAGAGAAGGAAGAAAATAGAGAGAGAGAGAGAGAGAGAGAGAGAGAGAGAGAGAGAGAGTTGATCTGTTTAGAAGAGAGAGAGAGAGCGCGCGTATATAGGTAGAGGTGGTTGAGGGAAATAATAAAAAAATTGTGTAGAGTGAATATTTTATTGAAATATCTTGTAAAATAAATGAACTGATGTGGGTGTTTTGTAAAAGTGGTAGTGTAAAATAGAAAGATGAGGTTTTTTCGTGTAAAATAGACAGGAAATTTAGATGAGCTGATGCGAATGCTCTTAGGTGTTAGGTTTTGCATTTATTTGTTTAGGTAATAATGCAGCACTCAAGCTCGCCAAACACTCTGAAGACAACGTATTTATCTCCCATATGCATAGAAATTTATGGGTAACACAAAATTTTCATAAATTTTTCCTTTCGTTGGAAACGCCCCTTGCTCTTATAATTAAGCTAAAGTCACACAAAAACCTTCTAAATGAGAGGAAGATCAATTATATTTTCTAGATATTAACACTCATTAGCATTGAGCAGTGTCCATCTTGAAAAGGATTAACATATTCTAATTTCTCTCTAGAAATGGAAATCCCAGTGCCATGTCCTAATATGCTAAATTTAAGGGATCAAGATAATTAGCATTAAATAATGATTGATTCTAATTTAATGAAAAATGGGCTATGTGTCCTGGAGGAATGTTTATTCAACTTACATGATTGTTCTAACCTCATTTGAGAGAGCTAAGACTCTATGTGAAATGACTCTTTTGCCCTCAAATCCACATTTCTTAATTTTCCTTTTTGTCGGTTTCTCTTGCAGAGGTGGGCATGGTCCACCCCACATATTGAAAAAGAACATGAGTAAACTAAATCTTGACCCAGCTGTGGGCCCTAATTTTCTGTTTTATTTGGTTCAAGTTGGCAAATTTTGTCAATAATTGAATGGGACATAGGTGTTCTGGGCTTAAATTACTGGTGATGATGTTATGGGCTTATTTTTATTTGTTGACAATTCCCTCGTTCAAGCCATTATCACTTCAGGCATTTCTTATAAGTCATTATTTGAAGTAGCTTCTACCTCCATACATATACATAGATACACTTAGAGATATATAATAAGATGCATAACATAATTCCTATATATATAATTTAAATATTATTGATAGTCATTTTTACATTTTCTTAACTCTTAAAAAAAAAAATTGTAAGGATATTATTAGGTAAAAAATGTAAATTGTCCATATTTTTTAAATTATTGTGAAGCACTTTTTTTTTTTTTTTTTTGTTATGATTCATTTATTATAAACTTTTTGGTTTTTGTACTTAGTAACTTACTTGGATGAATATTTACGATACGGTCCCATATTTTATTCTAAAATTAAAAAATAAAACTCTTTAAGAATAAATAATTTAAGACACATGGCGTAAAATTGGAACTCTAATTTGGAATTCTAATTTGAGTTTCTCTCAACTTCACTTATTATTATATATATATATAGATATATAGATTACCTAAGAGAAATATAGCCAATTATTAAATTACAATGTTTTCTCTCACTGAAACAAATTTGTTTCAGATTCTTTTGCATTCGTAATAGTATACCATAAAAAATGAAAAGGAAAAAAAAACACTTATTAACAAAAAGCAGCAATTTTGGTTTCAGATTCTATTTAGTGGCGACGCCACGTACCTGAAAAAAAAAATTTATATATAATAATTAAAATTTTTTTTATTTGTTTCCTTCTAAAAAAAATTAGGAACACCCTCAAATAAATAAATAAAAATTATTTGTTCTACTTTCAAGCAAAAAAAAAAAAAAACCTGATCGCTACAAGATTGATCGGTGCAAGCCTAGCAAAGAGCAAACCCAGGCCATAGATTCTCAAGAAATAAAATAATAGTACCCAATCATATTTTAAACTAAAACAATTCCTAACCTAATAAGAACCTCACGTCATCACTTGAATCACTTCTCAGCAGCAGTAGTGACTCAAGGCATTGAAGGCAGCGATTCTTAAAAAAAAAAAAAAAAAAAGACTCAGCAAGGCAGCAACAACAACACTGAATGCCCAGAGCAGCTCTGTGACAGCGAGATCGGAGATTGACTTGGCCCAGATCGGAGATTGCGAGATCGACGACAGCAAAAGCGAGATCGGGAAATAAGAACCTCAGCCTTCAACGTGCCGCAGCTGCATTGCCCCTAACCTCAGGCAAGTATTTCAATTCTCTCTCCTTTTTCGGTTTTCCCTATCTCATCTCTCTCTCTCTCTCTCTCTCTCTCTCTCTCTCTCTTTGTCTATCTCATACTCAATACTCGTAGTCTGACTTGTGTTGTGAGTCTTGTGACTTAGACTTATCTTTTGACAGTATAAATGGCTTAGCTTTTGTCTTTTTGTGTAAGTGTATGTAAATATAAAAATATGTAATTGTGTTGAAATTGTTGATCAGCTCTTGTTTGAGTTGTCTCTTAGTGTGGGGTGGATGGGGCCGTGGCATTGAATTGGGGTAGTGGTCTGTGGTCTGTGGTCTCTTAAGAGTAAGTGAATACACATTATAAAAGACACACACACACACACACAAACCTATCTTAAGTAGTTTTGCAGTGTAATATTATTTAATTACATATTTATGTTTTAATATTCTAAAACAGTAATTGTTATGTAATAATTAAATGATTTGAGTGTCAAAAAAGAAAAACTAAATGATTTTTTTTATTTGAGGTTTACTTATTTGGATCAATAATTTTATGTTGTATAAGAAAATATAAATATATATTATTTTTAATTTTTTTTAGAAACCCTGAAACACCCTGAAACGGTACATCGAAATAGATCAGTACCGAAATATTCCGTTCCACTAAACAAACCGAAACAGGGTCCAAAACGGTATTCATAACATTGCTTTCAAGAAAAAAGAAAAAGATAAAAAAAAAATTAAACTAAAATCTAAAAAGAAAAAAATTGTAACAGAGAATCTGAAGAAAACAAAATTGTAACAGAGCAAGCCCACCCAAGAACACCCTGAAAAAAATTCCTGGAGTCGTCACGATTCTCTTGCATTTATTTGTTGTAGCAAAAAAAGAAAAAGGAAATTTTGGTTCTAATTTTTTTGCATTGAAAAAGAAAAAGAAAAGAGTGATGGTCGAGTTGGGTCCAACAAAGTGGCGGGCCATGTTGAACACAAATGGCACTAGACCCAGAGCGCGGAAAGTGGTCGCTACTCTGTGAAGCCAGCCTCACGCATTTCCCTTTGCTTTATGAAGCGCTAGACCCAGAGCTTTTGCCCAAGTCCATCGATTCAACACGATGCTTGGAGCGGGTGAGCCAGTATGTGAGCCATATTTGGGTCCGACCAGCTGAGTTAGGCCAATGTTCCATCACTTTAAAGCCCCCACTAGGTTTACAAGCTCACGTGACCAAGCTTGGTGGTATTCATGCACTGTTTGATAACTTATAAATGTATACGCGATTGTTCATTTTGTTGATGTGGGATTGCTACGTCAGTCTCCACTTCACCTGCTGCTTTGAGGTTTAGCAATCTCTATTCTAGCAACTAATCACTAACTCGTGCTTAAAAGTACTTATTTTGTTTAAAGGTTTATGACTTAAAAAAATGTATAACTTGAAAGTAAATGAAAATAAGTAATTTTTTGCTCAATATAATGGTTTAAAAAAATTCTTTTTCTTTCATATTATTGGCTCCACATAATACATTCCGGCATGAGCTATTCTATGGTAATGACTTCACATAATACTCAACTATAATTAAATCTATTATCTACCACCAATCTAATCTATGTTATCTTGATAGGAGATCTACAAATTACATTATCATATCCTTAGAGCTTGCCACATCATTATTATTATCTATATATAATATAAAACCGAAAATTTTGACTTTTTGAGAAACTTACGTTAGAATTAGGATTAAAAAAATAATTATAACTTTTTTTAATTAGACCTCACGTCAGAATTCTTTTTTTTTTTCAAAATGACTCACTTTAGATTTCAAAAAAGAAAAAGAAAAGAAGAAAGACTCACCTAAAAAAAGAACTTTAGGATTAAGGAATTTGAGTTTAAGTTGGACTTGTTAAAGAGATAGAGTTTCACTTATTGTTAAGTTTGGGCTAAATAAAAATAATTTTATTTAAATAAAATTATATCTCACTTTAGGTTTCCAAAAAAAAAAAAAAGAAGACTTATGAACTCAAATTCATTGTTTCAAACTTTCAATACCATTATGGTTTTACATGCAGCAGTTGCTCTGGATATGGCAACCTATCCTTAAAAAAATAGCAACTAACATAAGCACTTGACAAAGGGAAGGAAATCCTAAATGACAACTCTTCCTAGAAGATTTGCCAACTTATGCAAGGCATTTGGATCAATCATAATCGATGATGAGATATACATCTCTATTCTAGCTAGTTGCACCCACAAGAAATCTAGGTTGCATCCTATGAAAGCCATAAAACTTATAGGTAAAATGCCACTCACAGTTTGCTCTATTATTAAGATTTGAAGGTCTAGTACATGATCCTATGAAATGCTTCCATATTCTCTTTAAATTTGTATTTTCCCTAAGCTCCACCAGCATAAAAAAATCATAGTGTTTTTTTTTTTGGAAGGACTTCCCTACCCAATTATTGGAACTCTTTCATATTAACTGCCCTACCAGATGTTTGTGCTTCAGGAGGAGTATGTTGATTAACTTTGGTTATTTATAATATTCACTTTCAACCATTGCACTACAATCCATAAATAGTCCTTCCTGCCGTTTTTGAACTTTGAGTGCTAATACATGCCTCGTTTAGAAAGGTACAAAAGAATCAAGATCATGCATATTAAGACTTTGGAGGACGCCTCCTAGAGTGATACCACTTGAAAAAGATGTTTTATTTTCATGAATATCATTAATCATTACTCACAAAAGATAAAAAGTACAGTTTCTTAAATTTAATGGTATGTGATATACACTTTCCTCAAACCCCCGAGTCTTAGTCCAAGCCTCCTTTTCATTTTGGCATTTTGTCAAACATTTTGAGGGTGATAAAATTGGCCACTCTTTACATGCGTTGAACAACTACCAAAAAATACTAAAATTTCCTTTCATTCTTCCTAACTTTTGAAAAAGGTTTTCCACTATTCATGTTGACTTCTCACCCAGCAGCAAATTTGTGTTTTTATCTTAGCCATCCCTTGTTTACAGCTAAATTTGCTATAAGTTCTCTATCTACCACCATTTGTGCATAATATATTTACTTTTTGAGAAGAGTAATTGAAAGGATTAGGCAAAGATTTGGAGGCCAGTCATGGGTTTTGATCCTAGTGGATGTGATGCAGAGAAAATTGTCCACGTCTGGTGAGAATATTGCAAATTGAAGAACAGAAACAATGGCAAAACTCAAAAGATACGATCTTTATAGATGGATAGAGTTGAATCTAAAAAATAGCAAGCCAAAAACTACAGTCCCCCCAAAATCAACCCAAAGCAATCAAACTTCAAATCCAAATTTGAGTTTCATAATAATAAGTTGAAGTGTGTAGTAAATTTTTTTTTCTTCTTTTTTAAGGGACGAATCATTATCTTGGTAATTGTCGACAAAAGAAGGGAAGAAATAAAGAGAGAGAGGAGGAGGACTTCGACATTGTGAAGAGAAAGAGGAGTTCAAAGATGAGAAGAAGGAACACGAAAAAAATTTATTGGGTAATCTACAACTTAAAATAAGCATTAAAAAATTAATAAAAAAATTGGTGTTGATGTGTAAAATTGTGGAGCTAGCAAAGGCTTCGGTTATATATATATATATATATATATGTATATATAGATTAGGGGTGTGCAGCGAACCCGCCAAAACCGACTTGACTCGACCCAACCCACCTAATTTGGTCAGTTTTTAACGGTTAATGGGGTGAGTTGGGTCATGAAATTATTTTCACAATGGGTTAGATTGGGTTTAGGTATTGAGATTTACAAATCTGCCTAACCTGACCTGACCCACCTATATTTAATATATTTTTAAATTTTTAGAAAATATATTTAAAAAAATATATTATATAATTATTTACTATTTATTCCCTTTTCTTAAATAAAACCTGTCAAGGGCCGTTTTTTGCGCGTAGCCACATGTCTTCTGCTGGAGGGGTGACTTTGCTAGATCCAGATTTGTTTTGAGGAGTTCAATCCGGAACTCGATATTGGGCCACATATCAGGAGCGGATGCCATAAGTTGAAACTCTCTCTAAAAAAAAAAAAAAAGATTGAGACATAATGGCTTATCTTGTTATGGTTTGTGGTTTCAGCCGTATGATCACATCACTTTATATGGTTTGTGGCTCCAGCTCTATAGCATCAATAAGCTGATAACGTTCCAGCGGTGTAGTAATATTAGTCCAGTGGTATAATGATAATGAATTAAAATATACTTATTAATGTAAATTTGGAGATAAAGACACATTGACTTATCTTTATGTGGTTTGTGGCTCCAGGCGTATAATGTCAGTGGACTAATAACATTCCAGTGGCACATTATGATATTATGATTCCTTTCATGGTGACTTCATGATTGAAGGGGAAAAATGGGTGCAACTGGAGGGAGAGAGAATATATCTAGCCATGTGCATAGGTTGGTTAAGTTTATCGCTTTTATCATCCACTTAAATGATTTTCCCTATTTAATGTCCTTTTAGTTTCTAGTCAAATATAAGTGATATTGTCTTCCATTATAAGGGCTATTAGTATTATAAGTTTGTGCTTTTCATAAGAAGGGCTTTTAGTGTTATAAATATATGCCTTCCATGAGAAGAACTTTTGTAACATGGTCTTGGAAGAGTGTTTGATATCTTTATGTACGGAGATGGTAAGAAATATATATATTTTGTGAGATATGGTGTTTGTGAGATATAGTAGAAGTATGTATATATATATATATATATATTCAGAGGAATGTGTTTTTAAAATATATGGAAGTATGAGGGATATGGAGATTAAATGTAGTAAATACATGAGCTTATAGTTATTGATGGAGTTTTTTTTTTTTTTGGTTATGTCATGGGTTATGTTGCTTTTTAACAAGAGAGATTATGTAAGAGAGTTGGAGAAAGAGATGGAGATGTGTTTATGAGCAGCAAAATGATGAAGATTCAGAATAAAAGAGTGAGAGAGTAAGTATATAATGGGTAATGGGTCTGCTGTGTTGTCTTGGAAGAGTTGTGGCTTGGTCCTCTTTATATAGAGCCAAGTATGTAACTAGGTTTAAATTAGTTGAAGGGAAAATTAGCAAATAAGGAAAAGTCTTATTTAGTGGGTTTTTGGTTTTTAGCCAAAAGAAAATAGTTTGAAATGCCAAGGTTGCTGGAAAAGCTGTACAGCTGTCTGTCACAACTGACATAGATGTATAAAAGTAGTTGCAGTTAACAGCTGCATAGCAGCAGCTGCTACAGCAACTGACACTGCTAGATGATGTCAGCTGAATGATATCTTCTGCTGGAGGAAATATTTAGCATTAAATTCATGGTTTGACTAAAAA
This sequence comes from Quercus gilva, assembly GCA_023621385.1. Taxonomy (NCBI): domain Eukaryota; kingdom Viridiplantae; phylum Streptophyta; class Magnoliopsida; order Fagales; family Fagaceae; genus Quercus; species Quercus gilva. Next base: position 95,366,294 of record CM042476.1, on the reverse strand, counting down.
TGGTATGATATCTTTTATGTGATCTTTTTATTTCTGGTACTGCAATTGAAGGCTAAGGATTTGGGTTAAAATGCTAAGATTTCTTTTATGGGATCTTTGCTGCTTTGGGTATGGCAGTAAGTTGTTGCGATTGAGCATTAATGGGCTAATGATATCATTTTGGACATGTGTAATTTGCTGGAACCATTGCAGCTTCTGCTAGAGCTGCTATTAGTGCTTTTTGGCTAAGTTTCGTCTTTTGGAAAAATATATGTTTAGTCCATAGTTTTATTACAATGTAATTTTGGTAAGTAATAAACTCATTAGTTGATATTTGATGAAGCTTTGGAGGTTTAGTTTATGGTCTCTTTATATTATGACCAAATCTTGGAGAGCAAGGAGGGCATTTAATGTTAGATGAGATATTAAATAGATTTCTTATGTTTAGAGATAGCCAATAAGGTTTAGGCACACGTTTGGAATTGATAAAAATAATAATATAATTTATATGAGATAATATAATTAGATTATATGATGAATATTAAGTTTTAAGTAAAGAGCAATGAAGAGTTTTATCATTTTAAGTGTTATGTGATATAAGAGGCTTACCAGATGTTACCTATTGTACACTGACCCGTTAGTGTTTAGGGAGTTGGAAAAGCATGCCAAGCAACATGTTATTTTATCAACTTTAAGTCATTTGAGATTTATTGAACATACTTCTTGGCCCTCCAGACCAGGACTTCCAAAGTTCTCTTGATGAGACTCATGGGCTGAAAAATGAGATGATGTGCCATGAGCTTGAATCATGGGCCTTGATGAGATAATATCGTCATGGGTTTTGAACCATGGGCTTTGGCGTTGTTTTGTGTAAATATGGGCTCTTTTGGGCTTTAAAAGAGATTTGCTCAAAATCCTTGATAATATTGATGTGGTAGGGGTTGCCAATGAAATAAAGCCATGTGGCGTGAAAATTTAATCTTAACAAAACCCAAACCCTAAGTTCTTCTCATATCATTTGTGTTTGTTTGGTGTTATGTCATGATTATTTGGTTATAAATTTACTCTTATTTGTGGTAGTGTTGTTCTAATGCTCAATTTAATAATAATAATAGTAATTAAAAAAACTGTCCAACCCATGGGTCCAACTTGATCCACGTGGGTTGGGTTGGGTTTGTTTAGATCCTTGTAATGGGTTGGATTGGGTTGGATTTTTTTTTAAGCCACCATGGTGGGTTGGATTAAAAGAAACTCCTCAACCCGACCCATGCACACCCCTAATAGCAATTGGTATTTGAAATCATTGGCCATGCTTATTGAGACACAATCTTTGGCCATGCTTCTTTGAAATCATTCATAGAAAAAAAGAGGCATAATCTCACTTGTTTTATTCCTATTTTGTTCATTGCAAGCCTTTTTTGTATAGGGATCTTTATTTGATATGTAGAAGAATAGCGTTCTATTATCTATACATCACCGACACAAAATTATGCTATGAGATTTTTTCAAAACTATAAAGAAGAAGCTAACCCATTTTTTACAAACTTACCCACTTACCTAAGGTTTTTTAGAAATGAAAGCAAGAGGGAGTGGTTGAAAATTTTAGAGAGATGTTTCCTACGGAAAAACTAGAGAGTAAAGTGAGAGAGAGAGAGAGAGAGAGAGAGAGAGAGAGAGAGAGAGAGAATTTCCTAGTCTAGAGAATTTTTGTAGGCTTTTTGTGCGTGTATCTAGTCTATTTTTCCAAAAAAGGGGGAAGGGTATTTATAAGAGGGGAAAACCAAAGGGATGTGTTTTTGCACACCTCCATATAGCCGCCACATGGTGACGTGCGGCCATGTGGGGTGTGTTGTGCAACACCCCATTTGGTGTCTCCTAATTCCTCTCCAAGTTGTTTTATTTCGTATTTTTTCTGATTTTGGTCCAATATTCGTGCTGCTGTTTGGATGCCTTTCAAAGCTCATATTTCTTTGCATTTTGTGTCATTAGAAAGGTCTGGATGTCTAGCTTCCATAGGCTTTATCCTAGTTTGATTTGGAGTTATGGTTGTAGAGATATCACGTCCGGAAGAGAGGTAACACAGTGCAAGAAATTCTGCAACAGTTTTCTTGGAAAATTCATTCCTTTCAATCTATAGCAGATATTGTTGAGCCTTCTTTATGGAAGATATTTGAGACATCAAATTTCAATCTTGTTTAGACAGATTGCTCTAATTGTTGTTCAGTTGGTACATTTTTTTGTGCGAAAATAGCCCCAAAAACAGCTCTTTTGACTTGAAAATAGTGAAATATTTAATCAGGGTTTTGGTATTTTATTGATATCTCGTCTGTTTTAACTTCAATTTTGGTCCATAATAGTTGTTTTTGAAGGGAAAAATATGATCTACAAGATGGTCCAAAATATATCCCGATTGAATGATTGGATAAAAAATTAAACTTTTTGACCATCCCTGGTTAGGGTTTTTGGTCTTAATCCTTGCCAGAAATGGCTAAATTGACTTCAGATTTTTCTTTCATCTTCCGATTGGGATAAATTATGTTGCTTTAATTTATTTCCCATTTTTTACTTTAAAAATTATGGTTGTCACATTTTTTGAGTTTTAAAATATTATTTTGAAGTGTTAATTAGGACCAGACAAAATACGGTTTCGACACAAGTTTCATCAATTTAATGTCTAAACAACACTTGAACAAAATGTTTGTTTAAAGGAAAATAATGGTTCAGTTGGGTTCAACAGAGTGCCATGTTTGGCCGTTATAAGCTTTAGCAAAAGCCCAATGGGTTCTTTCCTTGCCTGGAGCAGGCACACCAATAAAATTATAAGCTTGAGATACGCAGGTAAGGTATTTATTAATTATTTTTGTTCAAAACATGATTTAAGCTGTGTTCTCAAAAAAGCTCTGTGTCTCACTAATATAGTCGCCACTCAGCTTATAAATACCAAAGGTAGCATCCTAATATTGGTCTCTAGTCAACTAATAAATTTTATGCCCACCCACCCACCCACCCACCCCCCCACCAAAAAAAAAAAAACCACTAATCAGTTTGGTCCATTGAAGCCTAATTTGTGCCTAGACATATATGTGTTAGTGTTGGCCACTGATTTGAGTGCTAAAATCAATGTGTGGGATTCAATATGTCAAGATCTAAAAAGTGCATCCACTGTCTTTGGAAATTCTTATAAACAACAGGGCTGTTCTTGATTTCGTCATTATTTTTGTGTCTAAGAATCTTGTTCTTTGTTTCAAGACTAGTCCTTTTTCCACCCCCACAAGTATAACTCCTGAGCTTTGTACTTTGAGAAACTCAACGTGGATAGAAAACATCTTTGATTAGCGAGACTTGGACTTTCAACATGTTTAGTTCAACAATAAGCTTGATACTAGCCAGGTTTTTTTTAGTGATAAATAAGATAGCCATACGAATTTGAACACTTTAGCTCTCACTAATACAGCAAGTGTAGGTTACTTAGCACTGTAGAAATTTTGTTGACAAAAGATAATTTGTAGATGCGCAAAGAGTAATAAACCTTTCCAGAATTACATTTATTCCCCGTTCAATGTACATATGTCTCTGGTAGTTTAGCAGGCCATGTACAAGCTTGCACATAGACTACTAATATTATATGATTATATCAACTTGTGAGGTTACATTAAACCTGCATTGAAGCATGGCCAAAGAAGCCTTTGCATTATAGTAGTCAAAGTTCAATTAAAAAACCATTGCAATTGGAAACTACACTGCTGTCGATTACTTGCTAGAACCCTATGGAGTGTAACTGAGATTAATTTGGAACTTAGGGGAATAAATGGTAGTCCTGAAATTGACAATTCTCTTTTGAACAAAATTTTAAAATATCAAAATTTTAAATAAAATTTTGACATACCTAATATATTCATTTTCATCTTTTATCGGGAATGATCCTTTTTTTTTTTAATGGAAAAAAATATATCAAAGAGAAACAAGCGAGGGCCTCAACTATCTCCAACTTGAGGGACAAGCACCCAAGAAGGAAGAAAGGAGATAGAGATAGGCCCATCTCAATTACAAAAGGCCACCCAATAGGCCACATTGTTAGACAAAAACTTTACAGTCTTAGGAACAAAAATGAAATCCCAAAAAGATAAAGAGGTAAGAGCAGCTTTCAAATCAAAGAAGAATAGAACAGAGAAGCCAGGGGGAAAAGCATATAGGTTCAATAGGGCTTCAATAGGAATGATCCTATTAATTGTTCATTATCATCTTAGGATATTTCATTTTCTTACTTGGAAAATTTGTTTTATGCATTAGGCCTGAAAACGTCCGTAGGCATCATTCATGAGTACACTCGCCTTTTTTGGGTGTTTATCCATTGCAGCAATACATAGTCGTAATCATTAAATGCTTTTGTCAAAAGATTATTAAATAGCTGAGGAAATCCAACCCCCACCATATGATAGGTTATCATTTCAATGTTTTGTTTTATTCATTAGCCAAGTAAATTTTTTTATTTTTCTGTTTAGAGATCCTTGGATTTGTGATCCAGTTTACCTGAAAGTTAATCTTACCTCTGCGCAATAGAGAAAGGTTTGAGATTACAGATAATGCTTTGATCATCATAATTTTTTTTTTTTTGATAATTTAATACTTACAATAAGGGAGGGGGATTTGAAGTTTAAATATCTCAGTTGAAAACACTAGGAGATTTGAGCTATCCGACTCTTGACTTGATCATCACATTTTGTTAATTTATGAATTTTGTCAATGACATAATGCTTTTGTTTTAAGTTTTCCTCTTTTGGTAGAAATTGGTGCCTCAATGTGTATTCATTGTTGTCCATGTGACTTGAACCCATTCTTGAGAATTACTCATTCTTGCTCATATGATTGCTCTCCCATGTTTAACTAGAGATTTCACGGATGGTTGACAATCATATGGCCTCGAAATGCAAAAGAAGATCACTCATTCTTGCTCATATGATTGCTCTCCCATGTTTAACTAGAGATTTCATGGATGGTTGACAATCATATGGCCTCAAAATGCAAAAGAAAATCTTATGGGTAAAAAAAGGATTGTATTTTGGTGTATCTATTGCAGAGAGAATACCTTGTGAGAAGTCAATTCATGAGATACTAATATAACACTTAAGGACATCACCTAATCCAAAAGTTTAAACCAATGAGATTTGGTCCATGTATGTTATATTAACTACTAACTCTTATCATTATTATTTCACATGAATCATCACTTACAAGTATAAGTCCAATAGTACCATCGTGTGCATGATAGGATACAATGGAGTGTGATCTTTTTTTTTTTTTTTTTTTTTTGGGGGGGGGGGGGGGGGGTTCCTTTAGACATATGCACAATTTGACCCTAAAGGGCTCAGCCAAAACCGGATATTGGTCCTTCGGTAACGAACATCCCCAGCTGCTATTACCGAAATTGTCTCCATGACTTCAACCATTTTGGTAATTAGATATATCAACGGGAACGCTCGATGGCGATGTCTTTATTGTACTTAAGGTTTGGCTTCTGCTTCTTTTGATGGTAAATATGTCAATTACTTAGGACAATCAGATGCCCCTCAACAAGCCTGGGGCCTCCTCTCCTTCAGCAAAGAGTAATCTACCAGAATGAGTGAATTTCGGCTGGGAACCTGCCTCATTCACCTGGTTTGACCATGGTATACCTATTAGAAAAAGATTCAATATCTATTACCAAGTTTTGCAAGAGATCCAAGTATTGTAAGAGAGAAAATGCATATATCTAATATATTATCAATACTTAACTTATATATGTGACATATTTTTATTTTTATTTATGATAATTACACAAATGTGTGTAATTCAAAGGTTTTTAGAGCTAAACGTTGTTTCTAGGTCAAAATGATCTCATTCCACAATATTAAAAATCTATCACTAAATATAATGCAAAGATAACATACACACGTGGTAGATTATGAATCTTGTTAGGGTTTTAAAGTTCACTTTCTCTGAACTTAATTCCCATCTTTTAAAATTATATAGATGAATTGAAAAGGTCAAGCCTTGCCCCAAAGGCACTCCCTCTTCTCACAAAGGTGTGTTGATGGTGAAACTATATTTTCAAAATTAGAGGTGTCTACGAGTCGGATCAAGTTGGGTTTGTGTTTAACCTGCACCCGACTGGATTAGATTGGGTGGAGGAAAACTCAACCTGCTATCGACCAATAAGGATCAGTGGATCTGGAACTTCATGGGAGGTGTGCGGTTTAGTCAACGCCGGTTAACAATAGGGAGAGGCAAAGAACTAGTGCTTAAAACATCAAGGATTCCATGGAGATCTCACCAAATCTGATAAGATCTTGTCAGATCTAGTGAAGATCTCACCAAATTTGGTAAGATCTCGCTAGATCATTAGAGATCTCACTAGATCTGGCAAAGATCTCATCAAATTTGGTAGATCCCCACCAAAATCGACTATTTTCCATTGAATCTAGTAAGTCAGATTTTGGTGGTGGAGAACCCCACTCGATTCACCAATTTTGAATGCAAACACCCGTCGTCAACCAATAGAATCATCAGATTAGTAATGGTTTGTGAACAACCATATTCAGAACTCACTAATGTGTGTGTGTGTGTGTGCGCGTGCCCGCACGTGTTAAAATTAGAAAAAAAAAAAAAAAGACTTTTAATGTCTAAAAATACCTTCAAAAGATTGTGGTAATTCACTAATCCAATCACATCAACATGTATCAACAACATAAGTACTTTCTCTTTCTTGTTCTTCCATGTCTCTTGAAGATTCTGCTACTTCTTTTGGCTGTCCTTGTTCTCCTCTTCTGCCACTTCTAACAATATGTGTTTCTCATCTAAAAAATCATTGAGATTATAACCATCCAATTCCAAGTTTTGGAAGTTGAAGACTTCAAATGTACATGATCAAAACAGACTTTTGTTGGATTTATAGGAGGATAAAATAGTTTTCAAGGAAACCAAATTTTAAAAAGGCACAAAAAGAAAAAAAAAAAAAAATCTCAAAAAATACAGCATAGAAGCTGAAATTTTTTGAAGTAAATATAATTGTTATATGCATGCATCACATATGACAAGAACAAATGTCATATTCTTATTAGTAGTTACACACACACACACACACACACAAATTAAGAGGGGAAATAGTGTAATATTGAAGTAATTAGATTCATGAAAGGGAAAGAAATCTAGTTCAAAAGTTTGGAAAAATTTTGGAAACAGACTTGATTGTAGTTTAAGAATAAAATTTCATTTAATATATTTTTTTTATTGGAGGTGAATTTTAACAAATCCACCACTGGATTATATTTTCTTTTTATATTCTTCATTCTTGCGAAATTCTAGAAGATTAAATTTTAATAACTATGTCATCAATCAAATGATTAAATTTTAAGTTTTTGTAGTTTTAAATTATGTATAAAAAATAATTTTATGGATTAAATGATAAATAAAATCCGATTGGCATAAAACATGACAAGTGTGTTAAGAATATAAAGAAAATTCAATCCAACAATTATAATATATTTTTTTAAATATTTAGTAATGTTAAAATTTTTAGTGGATGTTGTAACCTTAGGTTATAACAAAGTTTGTAGCCAAACTTTATCACAAAAACATTTGCCAAATAAGTAAGATTTTTAAGATTAGCTTAGCAGGATCAACCTTCTTTTTTATAATAGTTTTTTTTCCTAAGTCATTTATTTAATATAGGAGAATAATTTAGTTGCTAAAATCATAAAAATGACAAGTTTGGATGCTCACAAGATGCAAAGACTAAAAACAACAATATTTTCTTTATTGTCTCAATCTTTACAAACAAAAAAAGAGAAGGATGCTGAAATTTTAGAATATTTGTGCATACTATTTTCTATTACCCTATTCAATATCTATTAAGAAAATCGAATTTGATTACGCATACTTGTACTAAAGATAAGTTTTTCGAAGATGAGGACAAAATTGATAACATAGACACCTGGGGTTGTGACTCTAAGTGATTGGACTCAATATATTAGAATTATGATTAAATAAATAATTTTTCTCAAAAAAAAAATTAAATAAATGATTAGATTCATTATTTCCTATCAACATAAGTTGTTGGGATAATTAGTAATCTATATATATAATAATAGGTGAAGTTGAGAGAAACTCAAATTAGAATTCCAAATTAGAGTTCCAATTTTGCGCCATGTGTCCTAAATTATTTATTTTTAAAGAGTTTTATTTCTTAATTTTAAAATCAAATATGGGATCACATCATAAATATTCATCCAAATGATTTATTAAGTACAAAAACCAAAACGTCTAGAATAAATGAATCGTAAAAAAAAAAAAAAAAATTTGTGTTTCACTATAACTTTTTTTAAAAATGAAAATTTACATTTTATACCTAATAATATCCTTACAAATTTTTTTAAAGAATTAACAAAATATAAAAATGACTACCAATAGTATTTAAATTATATATATAGGAATTATATTATGTATCTTATTGTATATTTTTAAGTGAATCCGTGCATATGCATGGGATGACAAGCTAGTTTTTCATAAAACCAAAGCAAGAAGTCTTGAATTTATATTTTTCTCCACTCAACCTTCTATTTGAAATGTTAAAAATTTCAAGTGGTTTAATTCATTACTTAAACTTTTTGGACAATCAATAATTTATTACAATCTATTTGTGTTTGACTTTTGGTATAATCAATAATTTAGTACAATCCATTTGTGTTTGAGTCAGGTAAATGTGTAATAGTGACTAATGAAGGATGGATTTCAGAATAAATAACAAATATTAACTTATATTACTACATTTATTTTTACCATCAACATCCTTAGAGCATCCGCAGTGGCCCAAGGTAAATGGTATATGTTGAGGAATTTACAATTCAAAGCAAAAAACAAGCCAACATCAAGTCTTGTATATGTCTTGTATCCTAAAAAAAAGTAGAATTGCTACAATACAATCACAAATTTGTGATGGTACTGTAGCACAATTGTAAAAAGAAATAATATTTTTTTATTCAATCCTCTTTCCTCCCACTCTCTATCACGTCTCAATCTCTATCTCTCTCTCCATGCTGGTTTTTATTTATGTTTTGAAATATATTATTTTAATCTGTTGTATTGTAAAATAAAAGTTGGGATGTTGAAAGTATTGTGAAATGAGATGGTATAATTGATAAAATAGTTTTTTGAGATGGTAAAATATAATAGGATAGCATTCACCATTGTGGATGCTCTTATATGTTAGCACTCGCACTACATTCTATCAACAGTCAACCTTTAATTAAAAAAAATAAAAAATTACTTCCCCATCACTTTATGTTATTGATTCTTTTAGAAATAATTTAACAATTCACAATAATCTAATATGTTCACAACAAATAATATGAATGTTTCACATATAATCTCCATGCATTTATATAAATTTATTTTAATAACATATAGATATTATTGGTACATGATTGGGATTTGGAATACCAAAATATTACATTAGAATCTAATTAATTTTTATTATACCTTTACTAATAACATAAGGATCTCTCTCCAAGATTTTTACTTATTTTGTGTTGGACTGCGAACATCTACTGAAGCAGCAGTAGATGGTGCATACTTGTCACCTGTATGGCAGTAGAATGTTCCTAATATCCTTCCTTTACGTAACGTAGCTACTTATTTAACTATTTGTTCTTGATGTTGTTGTTTTTTTTTTTTTTTTTTTTATAAATTTTTTTTTCCTAATTGTATTTGATTCTGTTTTCAAATTATATCATCTAGTATATTTAGTTATGAACATTTTATTGGTGACACATGCATTCAATAATTTAAATGCGTATAGACTACAAAGAGATAATACATATATTAATATGTATAATATTCATTAGTTTAAATGTGAATAGACTACAAAGAGAAAATAAATGTATTCTATTTGTCCTTTCCTTTTTTCTTTTTTTGAAAAATTGCAGGACGAGACTGTGACACGAGAGAGAAACTTATCTTTTATTTCTTTTTAGCTTCAATTGTGAACACTTATCTAGTTATCTTTTTTCCTTCCTTCTCAAAAAAAAAAAAAAAAAAAAAAATTTAGTTGTCTTTTATTTAAGCTTCTTTTGTTAAATCTTTTGGATCTTTTTTTATTTTATTTTTTATTTTATACAAGATAGAAATTTTACTCAAACTTAATATTTGTATATGTGTGTAAAGTTCCCTCATGAGGACTTAAACTCCGGTCCTTACCCCCCACACCCCACAAGCACATATACTTGTAGAGTGACATTTAAACTAACAAACTCAATTATATTATTCTCAATTAAGATCATTGTCAAGGCATTTTTTATGAACCATTTAAATTTTATATCTAAGGGATCAAATCCATGTTTTATCAATCTATATTATCGTTTTAAACAAAACTAACTTTTTAGATTAGATAGTTAATATCTTGGACATATTTGTTTTAGATTCTTCTAAGAGAAATGTTGTTTCAATTGTCCTCAATAAGTAAGAGGAAAAGTTATTTTGGTCATGAAAACGAAATTAAAAACTAGAGGAAAAAGAAAACAGAAAAAGTGATGGTTCAGTTGGGTTCAAACCAGTGGGCCATGTTGGATCCAATTGGCACTGGCCCGTTATCCTTCCACTGAACCCAGAGCCTTAGCTCAAGTCCCTGGGCTCATCTCTTTGCTTGGAACGGGCAGGCCAGATTGAAAAGCCTCACACAGAAATCCGACCAAAAGGTTTGAACCAAAGACCCATCACACTTATGCCTCCACTTGAATTACAAGCTCACATTACTGAGCTCAGCAATGTTCAGGCTTTGGTTGGAATCTTATAAACATTTAAGAGATCATTCATTTTGTCAATGTGGGATTGGTATCTAGCAATTGGTTAGCATATTCCAGCAACATCCTAGGGAATTTTCCTCTTTTGCCATTGAAAAACTGTATTTATTTGTTTGTTAAACTGTAATGCATTCAAATGTTAAGGAACAGAAACATAACATCAGATGGAAGGTAATTAAAAATAAGGAAACATTACATTCATCAAAGCTCCCTATAGCATCTGCACAACGATTTGCTTCCCCATAGCAGTGCCTAATTCTGACTTTGAGGAAAATGCCTCAGAAGCATCCTTTATTCATCAATTAAGTGTAGTAAACTCATCATTAGTTACAGTAGGACTGTTCATGAAGGAGGCTACAACATTTGCATCAAGTTCTATTTTTGAAATTTGAATATTCATCAGAGCACATAGAAATTTCCAATTTCTGAAAGCCCGAAAACAAGACTCGCCACTTCCTTTAAAAAAATTGGCTTTAGGTCCTTATGTTGATAGATTATATTGTCTCTTAACCATAGTATCCAGATTCCAAATAGAAAAAAAAAAAAGGTAAAGTCGGTTTAAGACAAATAAAGACTTTATTTAGGGTACCGCTATTGAGTAGAGAAAGCTGCATCTTGTAAGTTAAAAATGGTCACTCGTCCTAAAGTTGATGGGGTTTTATGGAACTATGATATCTTACCATGACACATTCATTAGGCCATGGAAAACTTTAAATATCTCACTCCATAGGATTAGCCACTTATCTAAAAGCTCAAAACTTCAATAAAATTGACATCATTCCCTGAAAAAAACAGATGCATAACCTTTTGATTATTATTAATTCTATTGCTACACAAAGGAAATTCTGTAAGCGGGAAACTTGTCTATAGAAAAATGGTTACTCTGCTAGATAAGCAAATTTGTTAAATTAGCCGGGTAATCACTGTTGGTCAGTTTCCAGCATGTTAAGCTTTGAGTTCCATGCTTTTGGATGAAGTGTTGTTCCGAAAACAAACCCAAGCATGGCATTTTCATATGTTATGTTAAACCTCCCGAATCCAAATTGACTTCCTCATTACTAACCAGTACCATCTATTCTCTTTATTCTCTGCAGATTTTTCAGACTTCAACTCCTAATTATATCTTATTATTTTGTTAGTGATCTTTTGAAGTAGTGGAATTTATCTTTGTGTGTGTGTGTGTGTAGATATATATATATTTTAATACCAAAATTAAAGAAAATAAAAACCTTTAGTTTTATCACCTACAAAAGAATGTCTTCCTGGTAATCAGTCATTTAGTAGAGCACCAAAAGAAACATTAATTGACCAACAGTCCAACCAAATTGCGTCCTCATCCTTCATATTATTTTACATATTCTTGCTAAAAGAGTGAAAAAGGCAGTTGGGTTCAATTTAAATTCTAAACAACACATGAACAAGATGTTTGTTTCAAGGAAAATTATGGTCCAGTTGGGTTCAACAGAGAGTGCCATGTTGGGCGGTTATAAGCTTTAGCAAAAGCCCATTGGGTTCTTTCCTTGCCTGGAGCAGGCACACCAATGAACTTATAAGCATGAGATACGCAGGCAAGGTATTTATAAATTATTTTTGTTCAAAATACGATTTAAGCTCTGTGTCTCACTAACATGGTCACCACTTAACTTATAAATACCAAAGGTAGCATCCTATTATTGGTCACTAGTCAACTAATCCGTTTTATGCCAAAAAAAAAAAAAAAAAAAACCACTAATCGGTTAGGTCCATTGAAGCCTAATTTGTGCCTAGACGGATATGAGTGTTAGAGTTGGCCTTTGAGTTCAGTGCTAAAATCAATGCGTGGGACTCAATACGATTAGATCTAAAAAGTGCATCCACTATCTTTGGAAATTCTTATAAACAAAAGGGTTGTTCAAGACAAGTCCTTTTTCCACCCCCACAAGTATAACTTCTGAGCTTTGTACTTTGAGAAACTCAACGTGGATAGAAAAAATCCTTGATTAGCGAGACTTAGACTTCCACTTAGACTACTAGTATTATATGATGATATCAACTTGTGAGGTTACATTAAACCTGCATTGAAGCATGGCCAAAGAAGCCTTTGCATTATAGTAATCAGAGTTCAATTAAAAAACCATTGCAATTGGAAACCAGACTTCTGTCGATTACTTGCCAGAACACTATGGAGTATAACTTAGATTAATTTGGAACTTAGGGGAATAAATGGCAGTCATGAAATTGACAGATCTTTTCTGTACAAAATTTTAAAATATCACATTTCTACAAAAATGTCTTTTAAATACAATTTTGCCATGCCTTGCCTAGTATATTCATCTTCCTCTTCTATCAGGAATGATCCTATTTATTTATGAAAAATAATGTATCAAAGAGAAACAAGAGAGGGCCCTCAAGCTATCGCCAACTTGAGGGACAAGCACCCAAGAAGGAAGAGAGGAGATGGAGATAGGCTCATCTCAATTACAAACGGCCACCCAATAGGCCACATTGTTAGACAAAAAATTTACAATCTTAGAAACAAAAATGAAAACCCAAAAAGATAAAGAGGTAAGAGCTGCTTTCAAAATAGAGAAGAATCTGAATAGAACAGAGAAGCAAGGGAATAAAGCATATAAGTTCAATGGGGCTTCAATATGAATGATCCTATTAATTTTTCATCATCATCTTAGGATATTTCATTTTCTTACTTGGAAAATCTTAATTGTTTTATACATTAGGCCTGAAAAAGTACGTAGACATCATTCATGGGTACACTAGCCCTTTTTGTGTGTTTATCCATTGCAGCAATACATAGTCGTAATCAAGAAATGCTTTTGTCAAAAGATTATTATATAGCTGAGGTAGGCCTACCCCACCATATGGCAGGTTATTATTTCAATGTTTTGTTTTATTCATTCGCCAAGTAAATTTTATTTTTATTTTTTCTGTTTAGAGATCCTTGGATTTGTGATCCAATTTACCTAAAAGTTAATCTTAACTCAGCGCAATAGAGAAAGGTTTGAAATTACAGATCATGCTTTCATGGATGGTTGATGATGATGCACAAAAATCGTCAGTGAGTTGGTCGTCCACACACATGCTAACAGGTGTACCTAAAGAACAAAAGAGAAGAACCAATCAAAGGAGATTGGTAGGATATCGGCCAAATACCCTTCGAAGGTTAAGTCAGTGATAGAAGAATCTCCAATAACTCAAGAGTGCAAGAGCTAGGGAGAATTTGCGTACCTCAAGAAAGGTAAGGTTTGTGGTTTATATAGTGGTAGAAGACCGACCTGAATCCCTTGATACCGAAGAATTTCCTTGTAGAGAGAAGGATCTTAAGATACTCGAGATCACCTTTCCATATGTAGAAGATCTGATTGCGTGGTAAGGCCTTTAGCCGTGATGTGCAAGTAATTTCCATGTAAGGATGTGAGAGTGGGCTCCACACAAGTTAACCCTAGGGGGATGGGTCGTCAGGATCAGGGATTACTTGACCCGTAGGCCCTTGGGTTGGTCGTCCCCCTTGGGATTAGTCGTCGCCCTCAGGGATTAGTCGTCTCCCTTAGGGTTGCTAGAAACGTTCAGCACCCCCCATGTTGTTCATATGAAAATTATCCTCATCAGTTGATAATTATATAGCATCAAAATGCAAAAGAAAATCCTTGGGGTAAAAAAAGTACTGTATTTTTTGTGTCTCTATTGCAGAGGTAATACCTTGTGAGAAGTCAATTCATGAGTTATTAATATAACAGTTAAGGACACACCATGTAATCCAAAATTTTAGACCAATGAGATTTGGTCCAATTATGTTATATTAACCACTAACTCTTGTCATTATTATTTCACGTGATCACTTATAAGAATAAATCTAATAGTACCATCGTGCATGATAGGATACAATGGAGTATGATTTTTTTTTTTTTTTTTGGGTTCCTTTAGACATATGCACAATTTGAACCCATAAGGCTCAGCCAAAATCGGATATTAGTCCTTCAGCAACGAACATCACCAGCAGCTATTACCAAATTGTCTTCAACCATTTTGGTAATTAGAGATACTAAAGGGAAAGCTCGATGGTGATGGCTTTGTTGTACTTGGGGTTTGGCTTCATTTTCTTTTAATGGTAACTATGTTAATTACCAAAGACAAGCGAATGCCCCTCAACAAGCATGGGGCATCACCTCCTTCAAGAAAGAGTAATCTACCAGCATGAGTGAATTTTGGTTGGGAACCTACCTCATTCTCCTGGTTTGACCATGGTATACCTATTAAAAAAAGATTCAATATCTATTACCCAGTTTTACAAGAGATTTAACTATTGTAAGAGGGAAAATGCATATATCTAATATATTATCAATCAACACAAATCAATACTTATCTCACATAAGTATAGGTATAACATCAATGGTGTCTAGAACAAGGATATGTGTAAATCAAAAGGTTTAAGAGTTAAATGTTTTTTCTAGTGCAAAATGTTCTTGTTCCACAATATAAAAATCTATCACTAAAAATAATGCAAAGATAGCATATACACATGGTAGATTATGAATCTTGTTAGGGTTTTAAAGGTCACTTTCTCTCAACTTAATTCCCATCTTTTAAAATTATATAGATGAATTGAAAAGGTCAAGCCTTGCCCCAAATGGTACTTCCTATTCTCATAAGGGTGGGTTGATGGAGAGACCATATGTTCAAAATTAGAGGTGTCTACAAGTTGGATCAAGTCAGGTTTGTATTCAACCCCGCACCCTACTTGATTAGATTGGGTGGAGGAAAACTCAACCTGCTATCAACCAATAACAGCAAAGATTTAGTGGAGATCTCGCTAAATCTGATAAGATCTTTCTAGATCTAGTGAAGATCTCACCAAATTCAGTAAGATCTTGCTAGATCTATTAGAGATCTAGCTAGACCTAGCAGAGATCTGATCAAATTTGGCCGATCTCCACTAGATTTGACTATTTCTCGTCGAATTAGGTAAGTTGGATTTTGGTGGAGGAGAACCACCCCTCGATTCGCTTGTTTTGAAGGCAAACACCCGTTGTCAACCACAAGAATTGTTAGATTAGTTGTGGGGGGAGTGGGTCTATGGACAACCCTATTCAAAACCCACTAGTGTGTGAGTGTCTTTGTTAAAATTGAAAAAAAAAATGACGTTAAATGTCTAAAAATACCATCAAAAGATTCTGGTTTTTCACTGATCCGATCACATCAACATGTATTAGCTACATAAGTACTTTCTCTTTCTTGTTATTCCATGTCTCTTGAAGATTCTACTACGTCTTTTGGCCCTCCTTGTCCTCCTCTTTTGCTACTTCTAACTATAAGTGTTTCACATCTAAAAAATCATTGAGATTATAATCATACAATTCCAAGTTTTGGTAGTTGAAGCCTTCAAATGCACATGATCAAAAGAGACTTTTGTTGGATATATAGGAGGATGATATAGTTTTTAAGGAAACCAAATTCTATAAGACACAAAAAAAAAAAAAAAAAACTAAATCTCGAAAAATACAGCGTAGAATCTGAAAATTTTTGGAAGTAAATATAATTGAAGCCTTCAAATGCACATGATCAAAAGAGACTTTTGTTGGATTTGTAGGAGGATGATATAGTTTTTAAGGAAACCAAATTCTATAAGACACCAAAAAAAAAAAAAAACTAAATCTCGGAAAATACAGCGTAGAATCTGAAAATTTTTGGAAGTAAATATAATTGGCATATATGCATGCATTACATATGACAAGATCAAAAGTCATATTATTATTGGTAGTTGGAGCCCAAGGCTGTAAATATGTTAGGAGGCCAAACTTAGTCCTTATGCTTGTGAGTTTAAATGTTTTTTTTTTTTATTTATAATTTTTATATGTTTTAAATACAACGTTTTAAAGTCATAACTCATAACCGCAAATAATTATAGTTAAACATAAAATGTATCCTTTTGTGGAAATGAAATCTAAATTTACATGATGTTTTTTATTTGTTTTATTGATAAATTATCCTTAAGTCTCAATCAAGTAATATGATTACTTTTGGAAGTATGGAAAAGTGGACACAAATGGGTTCTATCTATCTCTCTCTTTATATATATATATATATATATAGATTTTTATATTTTTTAAATACAACGTTTTAAAGTCATAACTCATAACTACAAATAATTATAGTTAAACATAAAATGTATCCTTTTGTGGAAATGAAATCTGAATTTACATGATGTTTTTTATTTGTTTTATTGATAAATTATTCTTAAGTCTCAATCAAGTAATATGATTACTTTTGGAAGTATGGAAAAGTGGACACAAATGGGTTCTATCTATCTCTCTCTTTATTTATATATATATATATATAGATTTTTATATTTTTTAAATACAACATTTTAAAGTCATAACTCATAACTGCAAATAATTATAGTTAAACATAAAATGTATCCTTTTGTGGAAATGAAATCTGAATTTACATGATGTTTTTTATGTGTTTTATTGATAAATTACTCTTAAGTCTCAATCAAGTAATATGATTACTTTTGGAAGTATGAATAAGTGGATACTAATGGGTTCTCTCTCTCTCTCTCTCTCTCTCTCTCTCTCTCTCTCTATATATATATATATATATATATTTATATGTATGTATGTATGTATGTATGTATGTATGTATATACACACACACACAAAGAGGGAAAATAGTGTAATACTGAAGTAATTATATTCATGAAGGGAACAAAAATCTAGTTCAAAAGCGTGGATAAAATTTAGAAAAAAAAACTTGATTGTAGTCTAATAATAGAATTTCACTCAAAATTGTTTTATTGGATGTGAATTTTTAAAAAACCACCATTGGATTATATTTTCTTCTTATATTCTTTATCCTTGCAAAATTTTAGAAGATTAAATTTCAATAGCTATATCATCAATCAAATGTTTAAATTTTAAGATTTTGTAGTTTAAAATTATGTGTAAAAAATAAGTTTATAAATCGAATGATAAATAAATCCGATTGGCACAAAATATGACATGTGTGTTAAGAATATAAAGAAAATTCAATCCAACCATTAGATTTAAAAAGAAAAAAATAAGTAGTAATGTTAAAATTTTTAGCGGATGTCGTAATCTTAGGCTACAACAAAGTTCGTAGCGAAATTTTGTCCCCAAAACATTTGCTAAATAAGTAAGATTTTTAAGATCAACTTAGTAAGTTCCGCCTTCCCTTTTCTTAATAATTTTTTTTTCCTAAGTCATATATTTAATTGGAGTTCATAAATATGACAAGTTTTGATGCTTACAAGTTGCAAAGACTAACAACAAAAATATTTTCCTTATTGTCTCGATTTTAACAAAAAAAAAAAAAAGAATGCCAAAGTTTAGAATATTTGTGCATATCATAACCTTTTGGGATAATTAGTAATTTATCATAAAACCAGAGCAAAAAGTCTTCAATTCAATTTTGTCTCCACTTGACCTTCTATTTGAAATGTTAAAAATTACAAATTATTTAAATTCATTACACTTTTTGGACAATCAATAATTTATTACAATCTATTTGTGTATGACTTTAGGGATAATCAATAATTTATTACAATCCATTTGTGGTTGAGTCAAGTAAATGTGTAATAGTGGCTAATGAATGATGGATTTCAGAATAAGAGTAATGGTACATTTACAAACTATTTTATAACATTTTTACACAATGTTGATGTAATTAATCTCTTATTAGTTTTCATCTAAGCCCATATTAATATCAATTTTTCATTTACCAATAATCACTCACCATATTAGTAATTTGTAAAAAATTTTATAAAATAGTTTGTATCTCTAACATTATTCTTCGAAATAAATAACAAATATTAACTTATATTACTACATTTATTTTTACCATCAACATCCTTTAATGTTGGCACCCACACTACATTCTATCAACAGTCAGCCTTTCATTAAAAAAAAAAAAAAAAACTTCCCCATCACTTTATATTGTTGATTCTTTTAGAAATAATTTAACAATTCACAATAATCTAATAAGTTCAAAACAAATAATATGAATGTTTCCCATATGATCTCGATGCATTTGTATAAATTTATTTTAATAAAATATAGATATTATTGGTACATGGATTGAGATTTGGAATACCAAAATATTATATTAGAATCTAATTCAATTTTTATTATCCCTTTACTAATAACATGTGGATCTCTCTCCAAGATTTTTACTTATTTTGTGTTGGATTGCGGACATCTACTAGAGCATCTGTAGATGGTGCATGCTTGTCACGTGTACGGTAGTAGAATATTCCCAATACATATCCTTTTTTTATGTAACGGATCTACTTCTTTAACTATTTGTTCTTGTTGTTTTTTTTTTTTTTATAGTTTTTTTTTTTTTTACCTAATTGTATTTTATTTTGTTTTTAAATTATATCATCTAGTATATTTAGTTATGTACATTTTATTAGTGACACATTCAATACATTTAAATGTGTATAGACTACAAAGAGATAATACCTATATTAATAAATATAGTATTGATTTATTAATACAAAGAATGGAGAATAGGAGGATTGATTCACTTGGAAGTTCCTTTTTTAAATAAAATTAAATATAAAAAAGGCCAAAATTACCATATCCGTGTCTACTTTTTATTTATTTTTTATTTATTTATATATATATATATATATATTAAACGACAGGTAGCATACCAAGGTCTCTTAGGTCTTGATATTCTGCAACGTCTAACGACAGAATTATTATTGCAGTAACCAAATTTCTTTCACTATGCTAATTTATATTTTATTTTTTGCTAAACCCGAATGTGCTATTGAATCTTATGTGGCAATTGGGTTTAAGTATGCTCGTTCAGGTCGAATACATATGATTTGGATATGAAGAAAAGACTAAAGAGAGACAAAGTTTCCAATTTAATTGAGGATGGAAAAAAAAAAGTATTTGAATGTGATTTTTTGTAGGGCTTATCTTGTCCCAATTTATTTAAGTTTTTGAAAAATTTTCTTTCTATGCGGTTTTTTTTTTTGGTTGTTGTTGTGTGTGTGTGTTGTATAAGAGGTTAGAATTCGTTGTATGATGCATGCTCTTTTTTACTAGAATTAATTCAAGTGAATTGTTCTATTCTTTTGGTAGCCTGCAAAACATCTTTATATCCCTAGATTTAATCACTATCTAAGAAGCACAAACACTTCATATGGGGTGCTGGATCCATGTTAGACATGAGATACATCTGAGAAATTTTTGCATGCGTGTCTGATCTTTTCCTTTTTTGTTTTTTGAAAAATTGTGGGACAAGACTGTGACACAGGAGGGACACTTCTCTCTGTCCTCCTTGACCCACTCGGTAAAGCAGGAGTGAGTTCAAACTCCTTTGTGTAGTAAGGATGGAAGTTATAATTCATGATGTTTAATAATTGGAACTATTCCTTAATATTTTTTAGTTATTTTCTTTTCCATTGTTTTCGTAGCCTACATTGAATAATCTATATATAAAAATCTTAGTGTTTTCTCTATGCACTTAAAATTTTATTTTTACAATAATGAATAAAAAAATATTGTGATATAGATTTTGAAAGGTTATAAATTCAAAATTTCATAGAAGAAGTTATCTACCAAATGTTTTGAACTTAAACCTTACTTAAGAGTTTTCCTTTTAAAGTTCCAACATAGAAGCGGATGTAGCTCAAATAGTAGAGCAGCAAACACCTTACTTGAAGATACGACAATCACACCTTTCATCTCCATTAATTTTTCCCTTTATTTTTTTTTCTTTTGATTTTAGTTTTTATGATAAAAAATTGTCTAATATTTGTTAACTGAATATTTGCTAAATGTTTTTTAGTTATCTACTTTTTATTTTATGTTTTGGTATCCCAAATGGGATATTTATTAATTGGATATTTACAAAATATTAAAGAGGATGTAGCTCAAATGTAGAGCAGTGAACATGCTATTTAAAGGTACGAGGTTCAATAGATTGCATATCAATTCTTTTTCTTTCTTTTTTTTCAGTTTTTTTCTTAAAAAAAAATGGCCTATCTTGATTAACTGGACATTTTCTAAATATCTTTTTTATTTTTTGGTTTTTTTTTTTCTTTTTCGCCAAAATTGACCAGTACGGGTAAAATTTAATGAGTTTTCTCTACAGTCTATACAATAGCAAACTTGCAGTTTGAAGGTGCAAGAATTGATACTTTGCATCTCCATTGATTTTATTTTTTCCCTTCATTGATTTATCAATTAGTCCCATTATTTTCACTAGAAGACAAACCGATCTATTCGTATGCTTCACAAATGGTTGAATTTTTTATTTTTATTTTAGACTACCATAGTGTTGTAGGCCTTCAACAAACCCAATCCTCTTATGTTTGGAACAACAACCATATTTGTTTTTAGAATAATAGCAGGAGCTCTGTCGTATTTATTTCCAAATAACACAAAAAAGGGCAATATTACCCTCTCTTCCATTAAAAATTTTAAACCACTTCTACAGTTCTACTACTACGTCCAAAATTACCCCCTCTTCCTCGCTTCATCATTCCCTCTCTTCTTTTTTTATATTATTCTAATATGGTGTAGTGTAAAGTAGAGAATGGGATGTAAAGTGGATTGTTAAAGAATTAATGTAAATAAAATCCAAAATTTTTGGTGATGCAAATGCAAAATGCTTCTTCTTCACTTTTTTTCTTTTTTTGTTGCATTATAGGAATGTAGCTACAGTCTTGCCAAGTAATTAATTATAAATACGAAGTGTATGATATATGGATGTATGTATTTATGCATATTCTTATTTGAAAAGAACATTTGTAGACTGTCTATATAAATTGCAATAAAAACGTCCACTTCATTTGAAGCTCAAAACTAATTTCTCTGACATCAACATCAAATAAGCATTCCTTTTGTTTTTGAAAAACCAAGCCTTAGAGATCCAATATTTTCATAATACTATTTGGTATGTTACAAACCACCAACATCAAATTTTTTTTTTTTTTTTTTTTTTTTTTTTTTTTTTGAGATCACAGAGAGCTACAAACTCACCAATTGCTAATGTCCAAGTGAATTCAAAATATAGATGGTATGGCTGTATTATTTACACCTTTTATATATAAATTGGAAGTTTATTGAACTCATAGTCATATGATGTCCTACACAAAATGAAGTTGAGATTTATAAAAGCACTATGTATGTATATGGCAAAAAGCATAGCTTTAGACAATAAGAAAATGCAAAAATATTATGGGAAGCGTTGAACGCTATGTACTTATGTTTATTCGCACATACAACGAAGCAAGTTTGAGAAAACCATATCCCAGTAACTTTGTATGAATTTCAAAAGTGGACTCGCTATATAATAATAATATAACTGTATATGATATAAAAATGATATATTTTACTATTCAATAATGTTCATAAAATAAGTTGTTACCCATTAAGACATTAAGGTAAATTGAAAATTGAAAAATAAAAATAAAAATTTAAATCTATAAATGTGGACAAACATTTAATTTTTAGCTATAACTCTTTGTAATGACAACTTTAAAACGTCATATGTTTTATTAAAAATAAAAAAGAAAAGGCTATGAATACACGCACATGGTGCGCGTGACTAGGCTAGTAAACACTACCATTATCTTTACTTCCAAAAAATTTTAGATTTATGCCGGATTTTCCGGGATTTAGATTTTTGGTGCTTTTATGGAATTTTAATTTTTTTGAAAATATATCTTCCTATAAATAGCCTAAAAAAGTTTCATTTGATAATATGCATTGGAAGAGGCTACAACTAGCAAACCTTGGAATTGTATTATGATAGCCTTAGTGATTTTTGAGATGAGAAACACAATTATAGTCAGTAGAGGCAGAGGAGGAGTAAGAGGAGGGCTAGAAGGAGTAAAATATTCAAGAGGCAAAGAAGACAAGAAGAAGAAAATACCCATGAGGTTGATGTGTGTTGATGTGATCGGATCAATGAATTACCAAAATCTTTTGAAGTTGAGGTATATCTAAACACAATAAACAATTCAAGTCATCTATTTTTTTTTCTCTATTGTTAACACACACACTCTGGTGGGTTTTAAACTGATGGCCTTAGCATCTACCCAAACTCATGACAGGAAGTGCCATTTGAGCCAAAGCTCCTTGGCCCTTTCAAGTCATTAATTTTTATAAATATGCAAAAGAGGAAGTAGAACCTTAAATCCCTAAAATGGTTAATGATCTAACATGTGGTTATGCTATATTTTCATTGTTTCTAAATAATTATGTTTTGGTTGAAACGAGCATACCTTCTAATTCACTATACAGAAACTTCTGTTCTTCTCCCACTTTTTTTTTTTTCTTCCCTCAAGTTTGTGTCTTTCTCCTTGTTTATCTATCTTCATCTCCTTTTTTCCATCTTCTTTAACAAACTTTTTGAACGATGCAAAATAAAAAGAAAGATGGAGTGGGTGAAACGTGAAAGCATCTCATGCCATACAATTGGACCATATATATTGCCCGTTTGGATACAAAGTTTTGTGGCGTCTGCGTTTTCATTTCACGTTTCAGCCTTTTTCTTTTTCTTTTTCTTTTTTTTTTTCTTTTTTTCACACGTTTCAGCTCCTGTGCGGCTACTGTTCATGAACAATAGCCGCAAATGTTGACTTTCCAACATGAACAGTATATTCGTGCACTATTCATGGACCCACAAATATCACTTGTCAGCCACTTTTTCATTAAAAATAGATCCCACGGTATAATTTACACATTTAAAAATTATTTTGCTACAGTGTTTTCAATTTTTAGTTTTCAGTTTCAGCAAAACAAGTGCTATCCAAACAGACCCATTGTAGTCTTGCAACACTATTTAGTATTTACATGTACATAGGCTTGTATATTTACACATCCATGTAATTATTATTCTAAAACTTTTTCTTGGACTTCTTTTTTTCTCCTTTTGGATTATCTTTTCAAACTTCAATTTTATTCCAAAATTAGTATACATACATAATTGATTAGTTGGCTTTAGTTGGACAAATTTATAACTAGTATGAATATCATTAGTTGAAAGTTAAGTTGTCTCCATAGATTAAAGTGTTTGGATTGTTGAGTTTGTTGTGTAGGATGAAGAAGAGGTGAAAATGGAAAAACCTCATTCGATGTTAAAATTGAAAAAAAAAAAAAAATTAGTAAATATTTATTTTAATTTGAAAAAATTACACTTTACCACTCTAAACTATGCACCAAATTACACTTTGCAACTTGAAATATTCGAGCACACAGTTTGCACAATAAACTATCACACTTATAACACTTTGCATCCTGGTGTTATTTTGCTGTTATGTTTAACAGAATGCTGCTGCACATGACAAGCACATGCATCTTGCTTAGGTAAAACAAACTTAAAAGACTAAAACACCCTACTTCAAAACCAATTAAAACAAAACCCAATTTTTTTCACATCTCTCTCCCCCTTTCTCGTGCGTGTAGCCTCTTCCCCAAATCTATATTTTTATAAACCCTAAATCCCTTATTTGAAAATTGCTTTTGCTTTCAACAGATTTCAAGCACCAATCTATTCGCATATCTGAGAAGTCTTGTCTTGTTGAAACAAAGAAGGATAAGTTAGTTGATGAAGAGTTTCTAACTGATTTTGTTTTGCATGATGAAAATGGTGTCCCGCAGCCCCTTGAGATGTTGGAATTTGATGACATGTTTATCTCTGGTTTTATATTGCCTCTTGAAGAAGGTTCAGACAAAGAAAAGGAAAAGGTAATCAGATGTGAGGGCTTTGGATGGTTAGAATCATGGGACATCTCTGGCTATGAAGATGGTTCTCTAGTGATATGGCTTTCTACTGATATTGCTGATTATCATTGCCTTAGACCTGCCAGTAGCTATAAGAAATTTTATGATCATTTCTTTGAAAAGGCCCATGCTTGTGTGGAAGTCTATAAAAGGCTGTCAAGATCTTCTGGAGGTAACCTTGACTCTGCTCTGGACGAATTGCTTGCTAGAGTTGTTTGTTTAATGAGTGGAAACAAGCACTTTTTTCCCCAAATATTTAGAACCACTAAAAAGGATTTGAAAAAAAATGGGTTTTGTTTTAATTGATTTTGAAGCTGGGTGTTTTAGTCTTTTAAATTTTTTCCACCTATGCAAGATGCATGTGCAATAACATTCTGTTAAACATAACAGCAAAAGTAACACTGGAGTGAAAAGTATGATAGCTTAGGGTGCAAAGTTTGCGTATGAATAGTTTAGGGTCTAAAGTGTAACTTAATACATAGTTTAAGGTAATAAAATATAATTTTTTTTTTTTAAAAAAAAAAACTTTATTTATCATGTTATTGATGTGACACTAATCAATTCATTGTCATAGTTTGTAAACATTTTGTAAAATTGTTAGTAACTATAACTCTTTTTAGATATTAACCTGTGGAATTAATAAACAGGTTCGAATAAATGAGAGGAAACTTATCCACCTTTTTGATAGCTCCATTTTCTGGATCATAGAGTCGTTCATAGAAGAAAATGTGCACAAAGATAGCAAGGCTGTCCAAAGATGGGGATATATTTCTGCTTCCAAAGTTCAAAATTTCGTTGTATTGCTGTAACATGTATTTTCAATTCTTATTCACTGTAAGGAAAATCTTGGGTAAGAAAAAAGCAGTTCGTACACATTGGAAAAATCATAGTTTTGATTTCTCAGAACTCTTCACACCAAAAAAAATCACGGTGTTCTAACACAGGCCATCATTTGTGTAAAATTGGATGCTCTCTTGGTGGATTCCTGCTTAAGGGGAACATGTGAGTGGAATCTTCAACTTCAGGTTGAACAAGTGATTTTACCTACAGCTAGCTTCTCAATATTTGATTGCGTGTTATTGCAAACTAAGCATGAAATCGCTTATTCTCATCTTCAAGTTTCTTTTCATCTGTGCACTTGAAGAGGCTTCAACTACCAAGCCTTTAAACTGTATGGTTATGCCTTTAATGGTCTTTTAGATGAGAAACACAATTACAGTTAGTAGAGGAAGATGAGGAGGAAAGAAGAACAACAAGAAATAAATACTTATTAAGCTAACAATAAATATTATTGTAATCAAAACAGTGAATTACCAGAATGTATATCCAGATTTTCAATTCATGGTTATAGTATGGCTTGAGTCCTCATCTGTTATCTAATCAACATTCTTCAAAGGATTCTCTAGCGACAAGGAACGAGGCAATTCAAACTGGTATTTAGTAAATATGGATATTGCATACTGGGTAGTAATGGTTCGCGCGCGCACCGTGAGAGAGAGAGAGAGAGAGAGAGAGGGATAAATGTAAGAGTTTTTTGAGATATTAACAAACAATTGTTTAATCCTAAACTGTAATTTACACTTTCACATATTTTTCTCTCTAATAAATTTGCTATATAACTAATTTATAAAAACAACATTAACTATTGCACAATCTTCTATGTTGAACCCTCTAAAAAGGCTCAAAAATGTAAAAGTGAGGTGGTTAAATAATTTAGTTTAGAATCAATTATAAATAATTTTAATATAATAAAACAACATAAGATGTAACTTTATTAAGTTAAAAGCTAATCTGTAAAATAAAATATTGTTTTGGGTATGAATTTTTTATCTAATTTTTTTTTTAAAAAAAATACTTAGTTTGACTCCTTTAAATAAATTCTGAGTTCTGCTACTACTTGTAATAGGTGCCTCAGCTAGAAAACTACTGTAAGCCTCTCTTTTTTTCTTGTTCTTCCATGTCTCTTGAAGATTCTGCTACTTCTTTTGGCCCCCATGTCCTCCTCTTCTGCTACTTCTAACTATAAGTGTTTCTTGTCAAAAAAATTATTGAGATTATAATCATACAAGTCCAAGTTTTGGTAGTTGAACCCTTCAAATGCACATGATCAAAAGAGACTTTTGTTGGATTTATAGGAGGATGATACAGTTTTTAAGGAAACCAAATTCTATAAAGGCATGAAAAAAACTAAATCTTGGAAAATACGGCGTAAAATCTGAAAATTTTTGGAAGTAAACATAATTGGCATATGCATGCATTACATATGACAAGAACTAATGTCAAATTATTATTGGTAGTTGGAGCCCAAGGCTATAAATATGTTAGGAGGCCAAACTTAGTCCTTATGCATGTGAGTTTAAATGTTTTTATTTTTATTTTTTATTTTTATACTTTTTAAATACAATGTTTTAAAGTCAAAACTCATAACCGCAAATAATTATACTTAAACATAAAATGTATCCTTTTGTGGAAATGAAATTTGAATTTACATGATGTTTTTTATTTGTTTTATTGATAAATTACTCTTAAGTCTCAATCAAGTAATATGATTACTTTTGGAAGTATGGAAAAGTGGATACTAATGGACTGACTCTCTCTCTCTCTCTCTCTCTCTCTCTCTCTCTCTCTCTCTCTCTCTCTCTCTCTCTCTCTCTCTCTCTCTCTCTCTCTCTCTCTCTCTCTCTCTCTCTCTCTCTCTCTCTCTCTCTCTATATATATATATATATATATATGTATGTATGTATGTACACACACACACACACACACACACAAAGAGGGGAAACAGTGTAATACTAAAGTAACTATATTCATGAAGGGAAACAAAATCTAGTTCAAAAGCATGGATAAAATTTAGAAACAAACTTGATTGCAATCTAATAATAGAATTTCACTCAAAATTGTTTTATTAGATGTGAATTTTAACAAATCTACCATTGAATTATATTTTATTCTTATATTCTTCATCCTTACAAAATTCTAGAAGATTAAAGTCCAATAGCTATGTCATCAATCAAATATTTAAATTTTAAGATTTTGTAGTTTAAAATTAATTGTAAAAAATAAGTTTATAAATCGAATGATAAATAAATTTGATTGGCACAAAACCTGACATGTGTGTTAAGAATATAAAGAAAATTCAATCCAACCGTTAGATTTATATATATATATATATATATATGTAGTAATGTTAAAATTTTTAGTGGATGTCGTAATCTTAGTTTACAACAAAGATTGTAGCCAAATTTTGTCCCAAAAACATTTGCTAAATAAGTAAGATTTTTAAGATCGGCTTAGCATGCTTAGCCTTCCCTTTTCTTAACAGTTTTTTTTTTTTTTCCTAAGTCATATATTTAATAGGAGTTCTTAAATATGGCAAGTTTGGATGCTTACAAGATGCAAAGACTAACAACAAAAATATTTTCTTTATTGTCTCGATCTTAACAAAAAAAAAGGATGCTGAAATTTTAGAATATTTGTGTATACCATTTTCCATTACTCTATTCAATATCTATTAAGAAAATCGAATTTGATTATGAACATTGGTACTAAAGATAAGGGTATGTTTGACAACTATTTTTTTCTCTTATTTTTTGTTTTCAATTTTTTTTTTTAATTTTTAAAACTAAAAAACTTATTTGGCAACTCAAAATGGACAGAAAACAAAAATTGTTTTTAAAACTCAATTTGTGAAAGAAACTAAAAACATGCAAAATGTTGTTTTCAGTTTTTCAAAAGTCAAAGAAAATACGCATTTGATTTAATGAATATGTCTCATTTAATGAGTTAGTATTAGAGTTCAAATCCTAATAATAATATATTTTAATATTTTCTATTTTTTTTCTTTAAAAAAACTATTTTTTTTTTAATTTCAACTAATTAAACGTGTTTTGGTTTCAAAAATACAAGAAATTTGTTTGTTTGTTTGTTTTTTTTTTTTTTTTTTTATATTCCTAAAAACAAGTTTTTAAAAATAGAAAACAAAACTATTATCAAACATAATCTAAGTTTTTCGAAGAAGAGGAAAAAACTGATAATGTAGAAACTTTTTTCATTAATATCATTTTTTTCATTTACCAATAATTAGATACCATATCAGCAGTTTGTAAATTTTTTTGTAAAATAATCTGCATCTCTAGAATTATTCTTTGGAATAAATAACAAAGATTAACTTATATTTCTACGTTTATTTTTACCATCAACATCCTTATGTGTTGGCACCCACACTACATTCTATCAACAGTCAACCTTTCATTAAAAAAATATAAAAAAATTCCCCATCACTTTCTATTGTCGATTCTTTTAGAAATAATTTAGCAATTCACAATAATCTAATAAGTTTAAAACAAATAATATGAATGTTTCACATATGATCTCGACGCATTTATATAAATATATTTTAATAAGATATAGATATTATTGGTACATGGATTGAGATTTGGAATACCAAAATATTGTATTAGAATCTAATTCAATTTTTATTATCCCTTTGCTTATAACATGCAGACATCTACTGGAACAACTGTAGATGATGCATGCTTGTCAGGTGTTCGGTAGTAGAATATTCCCAATATATATTCTTCTTTTATGTAACGTATGACGTATCTACTTATTTAACTATTTGTTCACATTGTTTTTTACTTATAAATTTTTTTTTACCTAATTGTATTTTATGCTGTTTTTAAATTATATCATCTAGTATATTTAGTAACGTACATTTTATTAGTGACACATGCATTCAATAATTTAAATGTGTTTAGACTAAAAAGAGATAATACATATATTAATATATATATATATATATATAATACAAATTAATTAATACAAAGAATGTAGAATAGGAGGATTGAATCACTTGGAACTTCTTTTTTTATAATAAAATTAAATATAAAAAGGCCAAAATTACCATATCCGTGACTATTTTTGTTTTTATATTAAACGACAAGTAGCATACAGGGTCTCTTAGGTCTTGATATTCTGCCACGTCTAACGACAGAATTATTATTGTTGTAACCAAATTTCTTTCACTGTGTGTTTTTTTTTTTTTTTTTTGGGCTAAACCCGAATGTGTTATTGAATCCTATGTGGCAATTGGGTTTAAATATGCTCGTTCAGGTCGAATACATATGATTTGGATCTGAAAAAAAGACTAAAGATCGAGAGACAGAGTTTCCAATTTAATTGAGGATGAAAAAAAGAAAAAGTAATTAAGTGTGATTTTCTGTAGGGATTATCTTGTCCCAATTTATTTAAGTTTTTGAAAATTTTCTTTCTACGAGTTTTGTGTGTGTGTGTGTGTGTGTGTTGTATAAGAGGTTAGAATTCTTTGTATGATGCTTGCTCTTTTTTTCTAGAATTAATGCAAGTGAATTGCTCTATTCTTTTGGTAGCCTGCAAATCATCCCTATATCTCTCTATTTGATCACTATCTAAGAAGCACTGTTGAGGGTCATTTTTGTAAAGCAAGCCTAACCCAACAAAGCAGGGAATAAGAGTGGCAGGCATAGAATAAGACTATTAGGCCCAAGCGGCAGGAATAATAGAACACAGGCTCATAACATGAATAAATAGGTCTTGAGGAAGCAAATGGGCCCAAAGGGCCCGGAAAGAGAGAAATAAGACCCATGGGCAGTATGTGGTATGGAAAAGTCAGAATGGGCCACGGCAGGCCCAAAGCAATGTAAACAAAGAAAGTAGGGGTTGATGGCAAGCCCATGAACCCCAAGGATGAGAATGAGGAGATTGGGCCGGGGAAGCCCAATCAAGTTAGTAAAAGTCCATGGGAATGCAAAGTTAGTGAATGGACCGAGGAAGCCCAAAGGAAGTAAATGGGCCGCAGGCCCAAAGGAAAAGAAAGGGACAATGGAACCCATGAGTAAGGACACCAGTGGTTCTGTTGAGTCACTGGGGGAAGGAATGAAACGGCAGGCCTGAAAAGAGGCCTAGCAGGAACATATCGTCATGGCAGGAAATGCCAAGTAATGAAACAAGACGTAAGCGTAACCAAGAAATGGGCCAAGAGAAATGTAAAACCCAGTATTAAGAGAAGCCCAATCCCAAAGGGAAGCAGTAAATATACAGAACGACTCACATGAAAGAACAAAGAAGTATGGCAGACGATGCAAACAAAGCTCCAGATCACAGCAAACACATGAGCCGCAGGCAGACTTTGAACGTACATAACAGGAAAGCATGCGCGATGCCAAGGTGCCACCAGCCTGTACCCAGCCAATATGAGACGTGGTGGGGCCATGGGTCAGTGGTAAGAGGTAAGGGGGAGTGTGGTTTGATGGTGGGGAGAAGGGAAAAGATTTATTTTACGTTCCCTGTCCAAATCCTTTTGGGAGGTACGTCCTGCTGGGATGACAGACCGCCCAAAAGAGGTAAGGTTGGAGAGGGAACGTTGGGTGCATGCCATAGGGAGAGAGAGAGAGAGAGCATTTAAGCCACGACAGAAGACAGTGCCATGGCAGACAGAAAGAACACAAACCTGTCTTTGTCTGGCGAAGGTAAGTAATGCACAGACGGTGGTCGGCAAGTATGCCCAGACCAGATAAAGGCCGTTAGAGGGTAAAATGGTAAAAAACAATCACGGCAGACCCTATTAAAGGATCTTTGCCATGCCCTGTAAAAGGGACCGAAAAATAGAGGAAGAAGAAAGATAAAAGAAAACCAAAAAGAAAAAGAAAGAAAAGAAAAAAAAAAGAAGAAAACAAAGAGTAAGGACGGCAGGCATGCACCAATAGATCGTTTCTCTTCTCTCCCCCACGAAATCCCACTCTCTAAGAAACAATCAAGTAGTAAGAATTTCTTCAGGCATTTATCACTTAGGTCCGATTCCCTCAAAATCATTAATCCCCACGGCAGGATATTCTCCTGGGAGATTAGTCTCATTGAGAGGAAGCGTCCTTCCTCTTTGATTCTTTGTCATTACAGACTCGGGCTTGACTTAGTGTTTATTCTTTTTGATTAACTTCCATCATCGTTCAATCAATTGTTCTTTCTTATAAAAGCCGTTATTATCATTGCCATTATTACTACTGTGATATTTGGTCTTTGTTATTAACAAAAGTCACCGTACTCTGTTTATCCTTTATTGTTATTATATCTGCTTGCCGTAATCTTGTTGTAATAGTTCTGCTTGCCGTGAGAACATTTCTGGCAGACAAAGCTAAGTTTGTGCACAAGCCGGCTCAAAGTGAGTTACAGTTAGGCTGGTCTCAACTTTCCTACTTAGAAACACACTCGTGCCCATCACCGCAGGAGGCAGCCCAGCCCAAACACAAAAAAGGCCCCTACAAGCACTAACACTTCATAGGAGGTGCTGGATCCATGTTAGACATGAGATACGTTCAGGAAATTTTTGCATGCGTGTCTAATCCTTTCCATTTTTCTTTTTTTGAAATATTGCGCGATGAGACTGTGACACAGGAGGGACACTTCTCTTTGTCCTCCTTGAACCACTCGGTAAAGCAGGGGTGAGTTCAAACTCCTTTGTGAAGTACGGATGGAAGTTATAATTCATGATATTTAATAGTTGGAACTATTCCTTAATATTTATTTATTTATTTGCTTTTCCATTGTTTTCGTAGCCTACATTGAATAATATATATATACAAATTTTTGTGTTTTCTTTGTGCACTTAAAATTTTATTTTAACAATAATGAATAAAAAAAACATTGAGATATAGATTTTGAAAGGTTATAAATTCAAAATTTCATAAAAGAAGTTATTTAACAAATGTTTTGAACTGAAACCTTACTTAAGAGTTTTTACTTTTAAAGTTCCAACATTGAAGGGGATGTAGCTCGAATAGTAGAGCACCAAATACCTTACTTGAAGATACGACGATCAACACCTTTCATATCCATTAATTTTTCCCTTTATTTTTTTTCTTTTGATTTTAGTTTTTATAATAAAAAAATTGTCTAATCTTTGTTAATTGAATATTTGCTAAATATTTTTTAGTTATCTACTTTTTATTTTATTTTTTTGGTAGCCAAAATTGGATATTTACAAAACATTGAAAGGGATGTAGCTCAAATGTAGAGTAGTGAACATGCTATTTAAAGATACGAGATTCAATAGCGTGCATCTAAATTCATTTTCCCCTTTTTTTCAGTTTTTTTTTTTTTTCTTAAAAAAATGGCTTATCTTGGTTAATTGGACATTTTCTAAATATCTTTTTTATTTTTTGGTTTTTTTTTCTTTGTCGCCAAAATTGACTAGTACGGGTAAAATTTAATGAGTTTTCGCTATAGTCTATACAATAGCAAACTTGCAGATTGAAGGTGCAAGAATTGATACTTTGCATCTCCATTGATTTTATTTTTTCCCTTCATTGGTTTCTCAACTAGTCCCATTATTTTCACTAGAAGACAAACTGATCTATTCGTATACTTCACAAATGGTTGATTTTTTTTTTTTTTTAGATTACCATAGTGTCGTATGCCTTCAACAAACCCAATCCTCTTATGTTTGGAACAACAACCATATTTGCTTTTAGAACAATAGCAGGAGTTCTGTCATATTCATTTCCAAATAACACAAAAAAGGGAAAAATTACCCTCACTTCCGTTAAAAATTTTAAACCACATCTACTACTACGTCCAAAATTACCCCCTCTTCCTATCTGCATCATTCTCTCTCTTCTTTTTTTAGATTATTCTAATATGGAGTAGTGTAAAATAGAGAATGGGATGTAAAGTGGATTGTTAAAGAATTAACGTAAATAAAATACAAAATTTTTGGTGATGCAAATGCAAAATGCTTCTTCTTCACTTTTTTTTCTTTTTGTGTTGCATTATAGGAATGTAGCTACAGTCTTGCCAAGTAATTAATTATAAATACGAGGTGTATGATATATGGATGTATGTATTTATGCATATTCTTATTTGAAAAGAACATTTGTAGACTGTCTATATAAATTGCAATAAAAACGTCCACTTCATTTGAAGCTCAAAACTAATTTCTCTGACATAAACATCAAATAAGCATTCCTTTTGTTTTTGAAAAACCAAGCCTTACACTGTGTTTGGTTCAGCAAATTTTAGGAGGGATAGAAAATATAGGAGGGAAAATGGGGTAGAAAAGTGGATTTTCAACTGTTTGGGAGTGGGGAGAAAATGGGGGGAGTGGAATGCCCGGGAGAAAATTTTCTCTCCCGGGCCCACAAAAATTTTCCTCCCGATTTGGGAGGAAAAGCAAGGGGGGAAAATTGCAAATGATGCAGTTTTACAGTAATGCCCTCCACTAACCCGCATTCATGCCTTCCACCTACACCATTGATGACTTTTGCCCCCACAACATTCTTATCACTTTTCTCATCTATCATCTTTCTCAACACACTGAAAAGAGTTCCAGGTTCTCCTCTCTCTCTTATTTTTTTTTTCTTTTTCTTCTTCTTCTTCTTCTTCTTCTTCTTCTTCTTTTTTCAACGTGATCTATTGTTTCTTGTATTGTTTATACTCCTCATTTTCTTGTTGATTTTATGGTTTCGTATGACATTTTTTTTTTCAGTCGTATATCTACCAGTGCTCATTTCCTTTTGTTTTTTTTTTTCTCCAGCCAAGGGGTCTTTTGATTTCCTCTCCAGCCGAGATAGGTATAATCTTCTCCATTTATTTTGCTATTTGATTTTTTTTTTTTATTCCGGTCTTCCCAGAATCTTTCTCCTATTTCTTATTTTTTGCAAACCCATTTGGGATTATTGACTCTATGCATGTAAATAATCTGTGTATTATTTGTTTGTTTTCTTCTACTTCGGACTTAGGTGCCTCTCACTCTCACTCACTGCCTCCTCTGCTTCTCGCCTTCTCTGTGCATCTGCTTCGGACTTCGGTGGTCAGTGGTCGAGGCTTTGTATCTGTGCTTGTTCTTTGCCTTCAAATTTTTAGTTAGTTCAGTCCACTACTCCACTGGTAACTTCTATTATCAATTATGCTTTCAATTATTTAATCAATTATTAGTTTACAAAAAAGTAGCTCTGCTTATGATGCTTGTCATACAAATGGAATTTTAAAGGAATTTAATGGTATTTTGTCACCATTAGCACTTGTAATTGCTGTTAACTTGGTAAATGTCATAAAACACTACTCAACTAAAAAACTTCAGATCATAATTTCCACTAGATTGTAAGGAATGTAATGGGGAACATTGCTCTTTCTTGTCAATAATCATCTGCTAAGAATTTTGTGTAAACCTGTTTGTAGTTCACTTTGAAATTTACATCTCCGGGTAAGAGAAATTGGATAATCTTTATGGGTAACACAATTTAATTGCATTTATGATTTTACATTTGTCTATTAACAACATTTTTAAATTTGAAACTGTACATAGAATATTCTTGTTCCTGCTGCATCAATTCCTCAAGATGCTCCTAACAGTATGAGTATTCCTACTGAAATCACAACGCCAAAAGACAAAACAAGGCATTTTCTCCACAATCGGATCTATATTCAAGTTGCCCTCTAAAAGATTCAATGGCATGGTGCCCATTAGTTTAGTCTTTTACAAGCTAAGCAACAATTGTGTATAAGATTGGTAGATACCGGAAGACCATAGGCACTGGTGTATTCTTGCCAACAGTGTACTTGTGTACTACTTTAGACTTTAATTAAATACTTAACAATTGTGGTTTTTATCCAACAAGGAAGAGCTATGTGATTTACAGAGCATAGCATTTTAGTTAGTTTACATGTGTGCCTGCCTGTGTGTGTGTTCATAGTTGGTGGATTTTATTGTGTGCCTGCCTGTAGTGGCAACTGACTTTTGATAGTTGCTATATTTTGATTTGCTAACTTTTGCGGAATTAGCAATATTTGATGAATTTGTATTTCAGTTAAGACACTAGAAGATAATGTAATATTTTAACTTGTACTGTGCTATGGATAAATGAAATTAATATCTCCAAAGTTTTGTACTTCTTCTTGGGTCAGACCTGCATTTTGTTTGATTTTCTTTAATGGGTCAGTTTCATTTTTTGTTTTAGTTGCTGAATTGGTTAGTGAGAAAGTGTGAGGAAAATGTGTAGTGTAGGAGAATTATGAGTTTCATAAGTTTTGTCATCAGGTTCAGTTGTGCGGACCATTTTAGTTGCAAAACATGTTACTGCTTTGTGTTCTGTGTCTTTGGCTGAATTGGAGTTGCATTTGTTGTTTATTTTGAGTTGTGAGAGTGTGATGCATGAGATGAGACAAATCTTTTATTTCCCATCCTTTGTTCCCATTAGTTATATTTATTTCAGTGACCATCTTTTCCTGTCATGTTGTGATCAATTAAATAGTTGGCATTTGTATATTTTGTATTCTAATGAAGCTTCGTTCTTTTTGCATAATGTGAAGTGTAGGACATGTTATGACTTGATCCCTTCAAAAGGGTAGGTAGGCAGCTTGAGAAAAAGATCTTAGGTTCAGTCGCCAAATCAAACAATCGTTCGAATTCTAAAAACTCGAATAATAGGGGACTGCGGGGAAAAAGGGTAGAAATCAAGGTCCTATACCTTGTATTAATTCTATTTGGCCTTTTT
Source organism: Quercus gilva (assembly GCA_023621385.1). NCBI lineage: Eukaryota > Viridiplantae > Streptophyta > Magnoliopsida > Fagales > Fagaceae > Quercus > Quercus gilva. The sequence continues at coordinate 95,330,198 of CM042476.1, read as the reverse complement.
TTTTTAATATTTACTTTTTAATATAAATATTGTTTTATCTTTGAGATATTTAGAAGGCAAAATGTTGGGTACTTGCAGGTTGTTGGCCATGGTTGCTGGGTTGCAGACATGCAGTGGCGCTAGGTTTTGCATTGATAGGTTGTGGTAGCATTGGGTTGCCAGAGGCAAGATGGTTGGGTAATTTGAGATGTTTTGATCAGGTTTTGTGATAGGTAGCTGTGGTTGAGTGATTTGGGTTGTGTTGATCCTATTTGTGAGAGAAAAAAAAAATATTAATACAATGCATTGCAAAATATAGAATGAGATGTAGGGTATATTCTTTAAGTGGTTCTTTAGAAAAAGTATTGTTTTTGGTGGTTATTAGAGAAATTGTATATAAATATAAGTTTATGTGAATGCTCTTTAGTAGTAAAAACACTATTTCTCAAGAAAAAAAAAATTGTCAACTTGGAGGTGTAATTCTATCTTTATATTCCCAGATTAATTTTTATCTCAAAGACAACTCTTCAAATCTCAAATTTTTTTTTTTTTTAAACTCGTTTGAAGTCTCCAACCTTTTTCATTTCATAGTCAGCAATGTAAAAATTGTCAACTTGGAGACTTCTCATTATAATTTAAATCATTGAAATTGTTCTTGCAAAGCATTATTAAATGAAGCCAATCTTATTCACACCATTTTTACTGTAAGATATACATGTCACTGTAACTGTAAACACAAGGCATAATACAGGGAGCAATAAGTATCTCAACCACACATATCATAATATTAAAGCAGGCAAAGATATGCTGCCTTCTTATTAACAACTAAAATAGAAGCTTTAATCTGTAAGGTTCTTAATTAGACTACTTGGAAAGCTCTTAGAAAGACCTCTGGGGGTTGGGCACCACTCAATTTCTGGCTTCCATTAATCTGTCAAGAAAAACCAATAGCATGAATGGACCTGCTTGGGAAATTATACCGAAAAATAAAGTTCACAAATTGTGAATTTTTATCACCTACCACAAAATATGGGACGCCTGTAATACTCACCGAGTACTTCTCAAGCTCCTCATTAACCTTAGCAGACAAAACGAGTAAGGTTATTATAATGTAATATTTACATTATAATAATAAAAATAATAATATAAATTTATATATATGATGTGGTAAATTTTATATTATTTAATGAGTACAAATAAATCTATTTTTTACATATTATGTACCAAGGGTATAATAGTCAATTTATATAAATTACATTTTCCATCCTTCCTTTTTTCTCTCCAACCAAACAAAAGAGTTTTCTACCCTCCCACTTTTTCACCCCTCCAACCAAACACATAGGAAGGAAAACTAAACAATTTTCCATCCTCTCACTTTTCCATCCTCCCACAATTTTCCATCCTTCCACTTTTCCACACCTCCATCCAAACACACCCTTAGAGATCCAATATTTTCATAATACTATTTGGTATGTTACAAACCACCAACATCAATTTTTTTTTTTGAGATCACAGAGAGCTACAAACTCACCAATTGCTCATGTCTAAGTGAATTCAAAATATAGATGGTATGGCTGTATTATTTACACCTTTTATATGTAAACTGGAAGTTTATTGAACTCATATGATGTCCTACACAAAATGAAGTTGAGATTTATAAAAGCACTATGTATTTATATGGCAAAAAGCATAGCTTTAGACAATGAGAAAATGCAAAAATATTATGGGAGCGTTGAACGCTATGTACTTATGTTTATTTGCACATACAATGAAGCAAGTTTGAGAAAACCATATCCCTGTAACTTTGTATGAATTTCAAAAGTGGACTCACTATATAATAATAATAATATAATTGTATATGATATAAAAAAATGATATATTTTACTATTCAATAATGTTCATAAAATAAGTTGTTACCCATTAAGACATTAAGGTAAATTGAAAATTGAAAATTGAAAAATAAAAACAAACTTTTAAATCTATAAATCAGGACAAACATTTAATTTTTAGCTATAACTATTTGTAGTTACAACTTTAAAACGTCATATGTTTTATTAAAAATAAAAAAGAAAAGGCTATGAAGACACGCGCATGGTGTGCATGACTAGGCTAGTAAACACTTCCATTATCTTTACTTCCAAAAAATTTCAGATTTATGCCGGATTTTCCGGGATTTAGATTTTTGGTGCTTTTATAGAATTTTAATTTTTTTGAAAATATATCTTCTTATAAATATCCTATAAAAGTTTCATTTGATAATATGCATTGGTAGAGGCTACAACTAGCAAACCTTGGAATTGTATTATGATAGCCTTAGTGATTTTTGAGATGAGAAACACAATTATAGTCAGTAGAGGCAGAGGAGGAGTAAGAGGAGGGCTAGAAGAAGGAGTAAAATATTCAAGAGGCAAAGTAGACCAGAAGAAGAAAATACCTATGAAGTTGATGTGTGTTGATGTGATCGGATCAATGAATTACCAAAATCTTTTGAAGTTGAGGTATATCTAAACAATAAACATTTCAAGTCATCTACATTTTTTTTTTCTCTATTGTTAACACACACACCCTGGTGGGTTTTGAACTGATGACCTCAGCATCTACCCAAACTCGTGAGAGGAAGTGCCATTTGAGCCAAAGCTCCTTGGCCTTTTCAAGTCATTAATTTATATAAATATGCAAAAGAGGAAGTTGAACCTTAAATCCCTAAAATGGTTAATGATCTAACATGTGGTTAAGCTATCTTTTCATTGTTTCTAAATAATTATGTTTTGATTGAAAGGAGCATACCTTCTAATTCACTATACAGAAACTTCTCTTCTTCTCCCACTTTCTTTTTTTTCTTCCCGCAAGTTTGTGTCTTTCTCCTTGTTTATCTATCCTCATCTCCTTTCTTCCATCTTCTTTAACAAACTTTTTGAACGATGCAAAATAAAAGGAAAGATGGAGTGGGTGAAACGTGAAAGCATCTCATGCCATACAATTGGACCATATATAGTAGCCTTGCAACACTATTAGTATTTACATGTACATCGGCTTGTATATTTACACATCCATGTAATTATTATTCTAGAACTTTTTCTTGGACTTCTTTTTTTCTCCTTTTGGATTATCTTTTCAAACTTCAATTTTATTCCAAAATTAGTATACATAACATAATTGATTAGTTGGCTTTAGTTGGACAAATTTACAACTTTCTATCACTGATACAAACTTCAATCCTATCTTTTTTAATTAGTATGAATATCATTAGTTGAAAGTTAAGTTGTCTCCATAGATTAAAGTGTTCAGATTGTTGAGTTTGTTGTGTAGGATGAAGAAGAGGAGAAAATGGAAAAACCTCATTTGATGTTAAAACTGAAAAAAAAAAATATATATATATATATATATATTTTTTTTTTTTAATTTGAAAAAATTACACTTTACCACCCTAAACTATGCACCAGATTACACTTTGCACCTTAAACTATTCGAGCACGCACTTTGCACCCTAAACTATCACACTTATAACACTTTGCACCCTAGTGTTACTTTTGCTGTTATGTTTAACAGAATGCTACTGCGCATGACAAGCACATGCATCTTGCTTAGGTAAAACAAACTTAAAAGACTAAAACACCCTACTTCAAAACCAATTAAAACAAAACCCAATTTTTTTCACATCTCTCTCCCCCTCTCTCGTGCGTGCAGCCTCTTCCCCAAATCTAGATTTTTATAAACCCTAAATCCCTTATTTGAAAATTGCTTTTGCTTTCAACAGATTTCAAGCACCAATCTGTTCGCATATCTGAGAAGTCTTGTTTTGTTGAAACAAAGAAGGATAAGTTAGTTGATGAAGAGTTTCTAACTGATTTTGTTTTGCATGATGAAAATAGTGTCCCGCAGCCCCTTGAGATGTTGGAATTTGATGACATGTTTATATCTGGTCTTATATTGCCTCTTGAAGAAGGTTCAGACAAAGAAAAGGAAAAGGTAATCAGATGTGAGGGCTTTGGATGGTTAGAATCATGGGACATCTCTGGCTATGAAGATGGTTCTCTAGTGATATGGCTGATTATCATTACCTTAGATCTGCCAATAGCTACAAGAAATTTTATGATCATTTCTTTGAAAAGGCCCATGCTTGTGTAGAAGTCTATAAAAGGCTGTCAAGATCTTTTAGAGGTAACCCGGACTCTACTTTGGATGAATTGCTTGCTAGAGTTGTTTGTTTAATGAGTGGAAGCAAGCACTTTTTCACCCAAATATTTTGAAAATCTAAAAAGGATTTGGAAAAAAAATTGGGTTTTGTTTTAATTGATTTTGAAGTAGGTTGTTTTAGTATTTTAAATTTGTTCCACCTAAGCAAGATGCATATATAGTAACATTCTGTTAAACATAACAGCAAAAGTAACACCGGGTGCAAAGAATGATAGTTTAGGGTGCAAAGTGTGCATTTGAATAGTTTATGGTCCAAAGTGTAGCTTAGTGCATAATTTAGGGTGATCAAATGTAATTTCTGCTTTTAATTTATTTATCATGTTATTGATGTGACTCTAATCAATTCATTGTCATAGTTTGTTAACATGTTGTTAAATTTTTAGTAGCTATAACTCTTTCTAGACATTAATATGTGGAATTAATAAACAGGTTCGAATAAACGAGAGGAAACTTATCCACCTTTTTGATAGCTCCATTTTCTGGATCATAGAGTCGTTCGCAGAAGAAAATGTGCTCAAAGATAGCAGGGCTGTCCAAAGATGGGGATATATTTCTGCTTCCTAAGTTCAAAATTTCGTTGTATTGCTGTAACATGTATTTTCAATTCTTATTCACTGTAAGGAAAATCTTGGGTAAGAAAAAAGCAGTTCGTACACATTGGAAAAATCTTAGTTTTGATTTCTCAGAACTCTTCAGACCAAAAAAAATCATGGTGTTCTAAACAAGCCATCATTTTTATAAAATTGGATGCTCTATTGGTAGATTCCTGCTTAAGGTTAACATGTGAGTCGAATCTTCAACTTCAGGTTGAACATGTGATTTTACATACAGCTAGCTTCTCAATATGTGATTGCATGTTTTTGCAAAGTAAGCATGAAATCGCATATTCTCATCTTCAAGTTTCTTTTCATCATGTGCACTTGAAGAGGCTTCAACTACCAAGCCTTTAAACTGTATGGTTATGCCTTTAATGGTTTTTTAGATGAGAAAGATAATTACAGTTAGTAGAGGATCGAAGATGAGGAGGAAAAGAAGAAAAAGAAGAAATAAATACTTATTAAGCTAATAATAAATATTAATGTAATCAAATCAGTGAATTACTAGAATGTATATCCAGATTTTCAATTCATGGTTATAGTATGGCATGAGTCCTCATCTGTTATCTAATCAACATTCTTCAAAGGATTCTCGAGCGACGAGGAATGAGGCAATTCAAACTGGTATTTAGTAAATATAGATATTGCATACTGGGTAGTAATGGTTTGAGTTGTAGAATTATTATCTTGCATATTATATATATATATATATATGTGTGTGTGTGTGTGTATGTGAGAGAGAGAGAGAGAGAGAGAGAGAGAGAGAGGGATAAATGTAAGAGTTTTTTGAGATATTAACAAACAATTGTTTAATCCTAAACGGTAATTTAGACTTTCACCTATTTTTCTCTCTAATAAATTTACTATATAACTAATTTATAAAAACAATATTAACCATTGCACAATCTTCTATGTTGAACCCTCTAAAAAGGCTCAAAAATGTGTAAGTGAGGTGGTTAAATAATTTAGTTTAGAATCAATTATAAATAATTTTAATATAATAAAACAACATAAGATGTAACTTTATTAATTTAAAAGCTAACCTGTAAAATAAAATATTGATTTGGGTATGAATTTTTTTTATCTAATTTTCTTTTTTTAAAAAAAATACTTAGTTGGACTCCTTTAAATAAATTCTGAGTTCCGCCACTGCTTGTAATAGGTGCCTCAGCTAGAAAACTACAGTAAGCCTTTTTTTTAAGGGTACATAGCGGAGGAAAAGCATGCTACTTTTTTTTTTTTTAATTTGCTTGATGGGTTTGTGAGAGGTTAAATGGCAGATAACTTAGTTGGAGGGGAATGCTTGGAAAGGGTCCACTCTCTTTCTATCAAAATGAAAAACACCATTTATGTTGCTTATCTTCTTTATTTTCACTCTTATGGCTTTTTATTTTATCATTAGAAACCATAAGAATTATTTCTCCCCCACCCCCCCAAAGAAGTTGTTTTTCTTACCTCCATAAAAAAAAAAAAAAAATACTTAATAAATCAAAAACTGTTGTATCATTTTTGCAAGGTTGATCCTCGTGAGGAAATATGGTGACTACTGACTAGATTTGTTTAGGCGTTAATTTACTTTTTTTTTTTTCTTTTCTTGGATTGAGAAAAATGCGTTAATTTTCAGTAGTTAAGTGTTCTCCGACCCTGCCTAAGTTGATGAGATCTCGATCTCATCTCATAAAATGCAAGAAGATGGGAACACGTTGTGCTTGACAGATAGATGTTATTATTATTAGGCAGTGGCAATGGCAGAATTCTAATTTTCTAGCTCTGCTCAATTCTGTGAATTCAATCACTCTGTAGTGTCAGTAGTAAAGACTGAAGAGATGCCACCCAATCAAATGGTACTACAATGCTTCACAGCTTAGGTGTTAGGTTTCACATTTATTTGTTTAGGTGGGAGTGGGAATTATTCAGCCAAAGACTTGCAGCACTCAAGCTCGCCAAACACTCTGGAGACTACGTATTTATCTCCCATCTGTACAGAAATTTATGGGTAACACAATAAATTTCACAAATTTTTCCTCACGTTGGAATCCCCCTCTCTTATAATGAAGCTAAAGTCACAAAAAAAACCTTCTAAATGAGAGGAAGATCAATTATATTTTCTAGATATTAACACTCATTAGCATTGAGCAGGGTCCATCTTGAAAAGGATGAACAGATTCTAATTTTTATCTAGAAATGGCAATCTAAGTGCCATGTCCTAAATTGCTAAATTTAAGGGATCAAGATAATTAGTATTAAATAATGATTGATTGTTATCTTTTGGTGATTACTCTCATGTGTGTTTTAACTTCTAACCTCATTTGAGAGACTTTTTACTTTCTAGTGCACTAAAACTCTATGTGAAATGACTCTTTTGCCCTCTAACCCACATTTCTTTATTTTCCTTTTTGTCGGTTTCTCTTGCACAGGTGGGTATGGTCCACCCCACATATTGAAAAAGAACATAAGTAAACTAAATCTTGACCCAGCTGTGGGCCCTAATTTTCCGTTTTATTGGGTTCAAGTTGTCAAATTTTGTCAATTTTGTCAATTGCATGGGCAATGTTTTCTCTCACTGAAACAAATTTTGTTTCAGATTCTTTTACATTCGTAATAGTATACCATAAAAAAAAATAATAAAATAAAATAAATTAAAAAAAAAAAAAACCTTTCTAACAAAAAGCAGCAATTTTGGTTTCAGATTCTATTGCATTTATTTGTTGTAGCAAAAAAAGAAAAAGGAAATTTTGTTTCTGATTTTTTTTGCATTGAAAAAGAAAAAGCAAAAAAAGAAGAGTGATGGTCGAGTTGGGTCCAACAAAGCGGGCCATGTTGAACACAAATGGCACAGGCACATTATCCTTCCACTACAAAGAGCGGAGAGTGGTCGCTGCTTTGTGAAGCCAACCTCACGCATTTCCCTTTGCTTTATGAAGCAATAGGGCTATAGCTTTTGTCCAAGTCCATCGATTCAACTCGATGCTTGGAATGGGGAGCCAGCATGTGAGCCATATTTGGGTTCGACCAGCTGAGTTGGGCCAATATTCCATCACTTTAAAGTCCCCACTTGGTTTACAAGCTCACGTGACCAAGCTCAACGGTTTTCCTGCACTGTTTGATAGCTTATAAATGTATACGTGATTGTTCATTTTGTCGATATGGGATTGCTACCTTATAGTCTCCACATCACCCGATGCTTTGAGGTTTAGCAATCTCTATTCTAGCAATTAAGGGTGCAATTAAGGGTGTGCAGCGAACCCGCCAAAACCGACCTGACCTAACCCAACTCACTTAATTTGGTCGATTTTTAATGGTTGACGTGTTGAGTTGGGACATGAAATTTTTTTCACAGAGGGTCAAATTGGATTCGGGTATTAAGATTTACAAATTTGCCTAACCTGACCTGATCCACCTATATTTAATATATTTTTAAAGTTTTTAAAAATATATTATATAATTATTTTTTTTTCCCTCTTCTTAAATAAAACCTGTCGAATGCTGTTTTTTGCGCGTAGCCACATGTCTTCTGTTGGAGGGTTGACTTTGCTAGACACGAATTTGTTTTGGGGAGTTCAATTCGGAACTAGACATTGGGCCACATATCAGGAGTGGATGCCATAAGTTAAAACTCTCTCTCTCTCTCTCTCAAAAAAAAAAAAAAAAAAAAAAAAAAAAAAAAAAAAGATTGAAACATAATGGCTTATCTTGATATGGTTTGTGGTTTCAACCATATGATCACCTCACTTTATATGGTTTGTGGCTCCAGCCGTATAGCATCAATGAGCTGATAACATTCCAACGGTATAGTAACATTAGTCTAGTGGTACAATGATAATGAATTAAAATATACTTAATAATGTAAATTTGGAGATAAAGACACATTGACTTATCTTTATGTGGTTTGTGGCTCCAAGCGTGTAACGTCAGTGGACTAATAACATTCCAGCAGCACAGTATGATATTATGATTCCTTTCATGATGACTTCATGATTAAAGGAGAAAATTGGGTGCAACTGGAAGGAGAGAGAATATATCTAGCCATGTGCATAGGTTGGTTAAGTTTATCCTATTTATCATGCACTTAAATGATTTTCCCCATGTAATGCCCTTTTAGTTTTTAGTCAAATATGAGTGATATTGTCTTCCATTATAAGGGTTTTTAGTATTATAAGTTTGTGTCTTTCATAAGAAGAGCTTTTAGCATTATGAATATATGACTTCCATGAGAAGGACTTTTGTAACATGTTTTTGGAAGAGTGTTTGATATCTTTTAAGATGTATGGAGATGGTAAGAAATATATATGTTTTGTGAGATATAGGAGAAGTATGTATATATATATATTTTTTTTGAGGAATGTGTTTGTAAAATATATGGAAGTATGAGGGATATGGAGATTAAATGTAGTAAATACATGAGTTTATAGTTGTTGCTAGAGTTTTTTTTTGTGTTATGTCATGGGTTATGTTGCTTTTAAACAAGAGAGATTTTGTAAGAGAATTGGAGAAAGAGATGTAGATTTGTTTATGAGCAGCAAAATGATGAAGTTTCTGAATAAGAGAGTGAGAGAGTAAGTATATAATGGGTAATGGGTCTGTTGTGTTGTCTTGGAAGAGTTGTGGCTTGGTCCTCTTTATATAGAGCCAAATATGTAACTAAGTTTAAATTAGTTGAAGGGGAAATTAGAAAATAAGGAAAAGTCTTTGGCAAAGTAATTTATCTAAGATTGCTGGAAAAGCTATACAGTTGTCTGTCACAACTTACATAGATGTACAACAGTAGTTGCAGCTAACAGCTGCATAGTAGTAGCTGCTACAGCTGCTAACACTGCTAGATGATGTCAACTAAATGGTATCTTCTGCTAGAGGAAATATTTAGCATTAATTGGCTGAAAATGGCATGATATCTTTTATGTGATCTTTCTATTTTTGGTACTGTAGTTAAAGGCTAAGGATTTGGGTTTAAATGGTAAGATTTCTTTTATGGGATCTTGGCTACTTTGGGTATGGCAGTAAGGTGCTGCGATTGAGCATTAATGGGCTAATGATATTATTTTGGACATGTGTAATTTGCTAGAACTATTGCAACTTCTGCTAGAGCTACTATTGGTGCTTCTTGGCTAAGTTTCCTCTTTTAGAAAAATATATGTTTAGTCCATGGTTCTATTACAATGTAATTTTAGTAAGTAATAAACTCATTGGTTGATATTTGATGAAGCTTTGGAGGTTTAGTTTATGGTCTCTTTATATTATGACCAAATCTTGGAGAGCAAGGAGGGCATTTAATGTTAGATGAGATATTAAATAGATTTCTTATGTTTAGAAATAACCAATAAGGTTTAGGCATGCATTTGGAATTGATAAAAATAATAATATAATTTATATGAAATAATATAATTAGATTATATGATGAATATGAAGTTTTAGGTAAAAAGCAATGAGGAGTTTTATCATTTTAAATGTTATGTGATATAAGAGGCTTACCAGATGTTACCTATTGTACATTGACCCGTTAGAGTTTAGGGAGTTGGAGAAGACATGCCAAGCAACATGTTATTTTTTCAACTTTAAACCATTTGAGATTTATTGAACATACTTCTTGGTCCTCTAAACCACCACTTCCAAAGTTCTCTTGATGAGACTCGTGAGCTAAAAAATCAAATGCTGTGCCATGAGCTTGAATCATGGGCCTTGATGAGATAATATCGTCATGGGTTTTGAACCATGGGCTTTGGTGTTGTTTTGTGTAAATATGGGCTCTTTTGGGCTTTAAAAGAGATTTTCCCAAAATCCTTGATAATATTGATGTGGTAGGAGAAAACCCAAACCCTAAGTTCTTTCTCATATCATTTGTGTTTGTTTGGTGTTATGTTATGATTATTTGGTTATAAATTTACTCATATTTGTGGTAGTGTTGTTCTAATGCTCAATTTAATAATAACAATAGTAATTATAAAAATAAAAAATAAAAATAAAAAAACTATCCAGCCCATGGGTCCAACTTGATCCACGTGGGTTGGATTGGGTTTGGTTAGACCCTCGTAATGCGTTGGGTTGGGTTAGATTTTTTTTAAGCCACCATGATGGGTTGAGTTAAGAGAAACTCCTCAACCCAATCCATGCACACCCTTACTAGCAATTGGTTTTTGAAATCATTGGCCATGCTTATTTAGACACAATCTTTGGCCATGCTACTTTGAAATCATTCATAGAAAAAAAAGAGACATAATCTCACTTGTTCTATTCCTATTTTGTTCATTGCAAGCCCTTTTTTGTACAAGGACCTTTATTTGATACGTAGAAGAATAGCATTCTATTATCTATACATCACCAACACATAATTATGCTATGAGGTATTTTCAAAACTATAAAGAAGAAGTTAACCCATTTTTTACAAACTTACCTAAGGTTTTCTAGAAATGAAAGGAAGAGGAAGTGGTTGAAAATTTTAGAGAGATGTTTCCTAAGGAAAAACTAGAGAGTGAAGCAAGAGAGAGAGAGAAAGAGAATTTCCTAGTCTAGAGAATTTTTTAAGGCTTTTTGTGTGTGTATCTAGTCTATTTTTCCAAAAAAGGGGGAAGTGTATTTATAAGAAGGGAAAACCAAATGGATGTGTTTTTGCACACCTCCACATAGCCACCGCATGGTGACATGCGGCCATGTGGGGTGTGTTGCGCAACACCCCACTTGGCATCTCCTAATTCCTCTCCAAGCTGTCTTATTTCGTATTTTTTCTGATTTTGGTCCAATATTTGTGCTACTGTTTGGATGCCTTTCAAAGATCATATTTCTTTGCATTTGGTATCACTAGAAAGGTCTGGATGTCTAGCTTCCATAGGCTTTGACCTAGTTTGATTTGGAGTTACAGTTGTAGAGATATCACGTTCGGAAGAGAGGTCGCATAGTGCAACAACAATTTTCTTGGAAAATTCATTTCTTTCAATCCGTAGTAGATATTTTCCAGCCCTCTTTATGGAAGATATTTGAGACATCAAAATTCAATCTTGTTCAGATAGATTGCTCTAATTGTTGCTCAGTTGGTACAATTTTTTGTATGAAAACAACCCCCAAAACAGCTCTTTTTGACTTGAAATTAGTGAAATATTTAATTTGGTATTTTATTGATATCTCATCTGTTTTAACTTCAATTTTGGTCCATGATAGTTGATTTTGAAGGGAAAAATATGATCTACAAGATGGTCCAAAATATATTCCGATCGGAAAATTAGATCAAAAATTCAACTTTTTGACCATCCCTAGTTTGATCCTTGCCAAAAATGGCTAAATTGACTTCGGATTTTGTTTCATCTTCAGATTAGCGTAAATTATGTTGCTTTAATTTATTTCCCATTTTTGACTTTAAAATTATGGTTTTCACATTTTTTGAGTTTTAAAATATTATTTAGAAGCGTTACTTGGGGCCGGACAAAGTACGGTTTCGACACAAGTGTCATCAATTTAATGTCTAAACAACACTTGAAAAAAATGTTTGTTTAAAGGAAAATAATGGTCCAGTTAGGTTCAACACAGAGTGCCATGTTTGGCCATTATAAGTTTTAGTAAAAGCCCAATGGGTTCTTTCCTTGCCTGGAGCAGGCACACCAACAAACTTACAAGCTTGAGATACGCAGGCAAGGTAATTATTAATTATTTTTCTACAAAACATGATTTAAGCTCTGTGCCTCACTAACATAGTCACCACTCAGCTTATAAATACCAAAGGTAGCATCCTAATATTGGTCTCTAGTCAACTAATCAGTTTTATGCGCCCCCCCCCACCCCCCCCCCCCAAAAAAAAAAAAAAAAAAAAAAAAAAAAAACCACTAATCAGTTAGGTCCATTGAAGCCTAATTTATGCCTAGACAATAGACATATATGTGTTAGTGTTGGCCATTGAGTTGAGTGCTAAAATCAATGAGTGGGATTCAATATGTCAAGATCTAAAAAGTGCATCCACTGTCTTAGGAAATTCTTATAAACAAAAGGGTTGTTTTTTGTTGTCATTATTTTTGTGTCTAAGAATCTTGTTCTTTGAGGAAGTCAATGTGGATAGAAAACATCTTTAATTAGCGAGACTTGGACTTTCAACATGTTTAGTTTAACAAAAAGCTTGATACTAGCCAGGTTTTTCGAGTGATAAATAATATAGCCATATCAATTTGAACACTTTAGCTCTCCCTAATAAAGCAAGTGTAGGTTACTTGGCACTGTAGAAATTTTGTAGACAAAAGATGATTTGTAGATGCACAAAGAGTAATAAACCTTTCCAGAATTACATTCATTCCCCGTTCAATGTACATATGTCTCTGGTAGTTTAGCAGGCCATGTACAAGCTTTCACATAGACTACTAATATTATATGATTATATCAACTTGTGAGGTTATATTAAACCTGCATTGAAGCATGGCCAAAGAAGCCTTTGCATTTTAGTAGTTAAAGTTCAATTAAAAAACCATTGCAGTTGGACACTACACTTCTGTCGATTGCTTGCTAGAACACTATGGAGTATAACTGAGATTAATTTGGAACTTAGTGGAATAAATGGCAGTCCTGAAATTGACAAATCTCTTTTGAACAAAATTTTAAAATATCAAATTTTTAAATAAAATTTTGACATGCCTAATATATTCATTTTCATCTTTTATCAGGAATGATCCTTTTTTTTTTTAATGAAAAAAAATATATCAAAGAGAAACAAGCGAGGGCCTCAACCATCTCCAACTTGAGGGACAAGCACCCAAGAAGGAAGAAAGGAGATAGAGATAGGCCCATCTCAATTACAAAAGGCCACCCAATAGGCCACATTGTTAGACAAAAACTTTACAGTCTTGGGAACAAAAATGAAATCCCAAAAAGATAAAGAGGTAAGAGCAGCTTTCAAATCAAAGAAGAATAGAACAGAGAAGCAAGGGGGAAAAACATATAGGTTAAATAGGGCTTCAATAGGAATGATCCTATTAATTGTTCATTATCATCTTAGGATATTTCATTTTCTTGGAAAATTTGTTTTATGCATTAGGCCTGAAAAAGTACGTAGACATCATTCATGAGTACACTTGCCTTTTTTGTGCGTTTATCCATTGCAGCAATACATAGTCGTAATCATTAAATGCTTTTGTCAAAAGATTATTATATAGCTGAGGAAAGCCAACCCCCACCATATGATATGTTATCATTTCAATGTTTTGTTTTATTCATTAGCCAAGTAAATTTTTTTATTTTTCTGTTTAGAGATCCTTGGATTTGTGATCCAGTTTACCTGAAAGTTATTAATCTTACCTCTGCGCAATAGAGAAAGGTTTGAGATCACAGATAATGCTTTGATCATCATAATATTTTTTGATAATTTAATAGTTACAATGAGGGAGGGGGATTTGAAGTTTAAATATCTCAATTGAAAACACTAGGAGATTTGAGCTATCTGACTCTTGACTTGATCATCACATTTTGTTAGTTTGTGAATTTTGTCAATGATATAATGCTTTTGTTTTAAGTTTTTCTCATTCCATAGAAATTGGTGCTTCAATGTGTATTCATTGTTGTTCATGTGACTTGAAACCATTCTTGAGAATTACTCATTCTTGCTCATATGATTGCTCTCCCATGTTTAACTAGAGATTTCACAGATGGTTGACAATCATATGGCCTCGAAATGCAAAAGAAAATCCTATGGGTAAAAAAAGGATTGTATTTTTGGTGTATCTATTGCAAAGATAATACCTTGTGAGAAGTCAATTCATGATATTAATATAAAAGCTAAGGACACCACCTAATCCAAAAGTTTAAACCAATGAGATTTGGTCCAAGTATGTTATATTAACCACTAAGTCTTGTCATTATTATTTCACGTGAATCATCACTTACAAGTATAAGTCCAATAGTACCATCATGCATGATAGGACACAATGGAGTATGATTTTTTTTTTTTTTTTTTTTTTTTTTTTTGAGTTCCTTTAGACATATGCACAATTTGACCCTAAAGGGCTCAGCCAAAACCGGATATTGGTCCTTCTGTAACGAACATCCCCAGCTGTTATTACATAAATTGTCTCCACAACTTCAACCATTTTGGTAATTAGATATATCGACGGGAACACTCGATGGCGATGTCTTTGTTGTACTTAAGGTTTGGCTTCTGCTTCTTTTGATGGTAACTTTGTCAATTATCGAGGACAATTGGATGCCCCTCAACAAGCATGGGGCCTCGTCTCCTTCAGCAAAGAGTAATCTACCAGAATGAGTGAATTTCGGCCGGGAACTTGCCTCATTCTCCTGGTTTAACCATGGTATACCTATTAGAAAAAGATTCAATATCTATTACCCAGTTTTGCAAGAGATCCAAGTATTGTAAGAGAGAAAATGCATATATCTAATATACTATCAATACTTACCTTATATATGTGAGATATTTTTATTTTTATTTATGATAATTAAAAAAATGTGTGTAATTCAAAAGGTTTTAGAGCTAAAGGTTGTTTCTAGTGCAAAATGTTCTCATTCCACAATATTAAAAATCTATCACTAAATATAACGCAAAGATAGTATACACACATGGTAGATTATGAATCTTGTTAGGGTTTTAAAGTTCACTTTCTCTCAACTTAATTCCCGTCTTTTAAAATTATATAGATGAATTGAAAAGGTCAAGCCTTGCCCCAAAGCCACTCCCTCTTCTTACAAAGGTGTGTTGATGGTGAAACTATATTTTCAAAATTAGAGGTGTCTACGAGTCGGATCAAGTCAGGTTTGTGTTTAACCTGCACCCGACTAGATCAAATTGGGTGAAGGAAAACTCAACCTGCTATTGACCAATAAGGATCGGTGGATTGGGAACTTCATGGGTGGTGTGTGGTTTAGTCAACGCCGATTAACAATAGGGAGAGGCAGAGAAATGCTTAAAACATCAAAGATTTCATGGAGATCACACAAAATCTGATAAGATCTTGCCAGATCTAGCGAAGATCTCACCAAATTTGGTAAGATCTTGTTAGATCTATTGGAGATCTCACCAAATCTGGTAGAGATCTCATCAAATTTAGTAAATCTCCACCAGAATCGACTATTTTCCGTCGAATCTAGTAAGTTAGATTTTGGTGGAGGAGAACCACCACTAGATTCACCTGTTTTGAATGCAAACACCAGTCGTCAACCAACAGAATCGTCAGATTAGTCGTGGTCTATGAACAACCCCATTTAGAACCCACTAATGTGTGTGTGTGTGTGTTAAAATAAATAAAAAAAAAAGACTTTTAATGTCTAAAAATACCTTTAAAAGATTGTGGTAATTCACTAATCCGATCACATCAACATGTATCAACAACATAAGTACTTTCTCTTTCTTGTTCTTCTATGTCTCTTAATGATTCTACTACTTCTTTTGGCCGTCCTTGTTCTCCTCTTCTGCGACTTCTAACAATATGTGTTTCTCATCTAAAAAATCATTGAGATTATAATCATCCAATTCCAAGTTTTGGAAGTTGAAGCCTTCAAATGCACATGATCAAAACAGACTTTTTTTGGATTTATAGGAGGATAAAATAGTTTTCAAGGAAACCAAATTTTATAAAGGCACCAAAAAAAAAAAAAAAAAAAAAAAAACACTAAATCTCGGAAAATACGGCGTAGAATCTGAAATTTTTTGAAGTAAATATAATTGTTATATGCATGCACCACATATGACAAGAACAAATCTCATATTCTTATTGGTAGTTACACACACACACACACACAAAGAGGGGAAATAGTGTAATACTGAAGTAATTAGATTCATTAAGGGAAAAGAAATCTAGTTCAAAAGTATGGAAAAATTTTGGAAACAGACTTGATTGTAGTTTAAGAATAAAATTTCACTCAATATATTTTTTTTTTTAACAAATCCACTATTGGATTATATTTTCTTTTTATATTCTTCATTCTTGCAAAATTCTAGAAGATTAAAGATCCGTTTGGATACAGTTGAAAACTAAAAATTGAAAATATTGTAACAAAATAATTTTTAAATGTGTAAATAGTGTCGTATGATCTATTTTTAATGAAAAAGTTGCTGAAAAGTGAGGTTTGTGGGTCCTGAGAACAGTATACGGGACCAACTAGTGTGCGTTCACACAGAAAGGTCAAAAATCACAACTCAAAAAAAAAAAAAAAAAAAAAAAAAAGTACAGAAAACGCAAAACGTGAAACGTGCAGACGCTAAATCCAAACATATACTAAATTCCGATAACTATGTCATCAATCAAATGTTTAAATTTTAAGTTTTTGTAGTTTTAAATTATGTATAAAAAATAATTTTATGGATTGAATGATAAATAAAATCCAATTAGCACAAAACATGACATGTGTGTTAAGAATATAAAGAAAATTCAATCCAACAATTAGAATATATATTTTTAAATATGTAGTAATGTTAAAATTTTTAGTGGATGTTGTAACCTTAGGTTATAATAAAGTTTGTAGCCAAACTTTGTCACAAAAACATTTGCCAAATAAGTAAGATTTTTAAGATTAGCTTAGCAGGATCAAACTTCACTTTTTTAATAGTTTTTTTTTTTTTAAAAGTCATTTATTTAATATAGGAGAATAATTTAGTTGCTAAAATCATAAAAATGACAAGTTTGGATGCTTACAAGATGCAAAGACTAAAAACAACAATATTTTCTTTATTGTCTCAATCTTTACTAACAAAAAAAGAAGGATGTTGAAATTTTATAATATTTGTGCATACTATTTTCTATTACCCTATTCAATATCTATTAAGAAAATCGAATTTGATTAAGCACACTTGTACTAAAGATAAGTTTTTTGAAGAAGAGGACAAAATTGATAATATAGACACTTAGGGTTGTGACGCTGAGTGATTGGACTCAATATATTAGAATTATGATTAAATACATAATTTTTCTCAAAAAACAATAAATTAAATAAATGATTAGATTCATTATTTTCTATCAACATAAGCTGTTGGGATTATTAGTAATTTTTCGTAAAACCAAAGCAAGAAGCCTTGAATTTTATATTTTTCTCCACTCGACCTTCTATTTGAAATGTTAAAAATTCCAAGTGGTTTAATTCATTACTTAAACTTTTTGGACAATCAATAATTTATTACAATCTATTTGTGTCTGGCTTTTGGTATAATTAATAATTTATTACAATCCATTTGTGTTTGAGTCAGGTAAATGTGTAATAGTGACTAATGAAGGATGGATTTCAGAATAAATAACAAATATTAACTTATATTACTACATTTATTTTTACCATCAACATCCTTATATGTTAGCACTCACACTATATTCTATCAACAATAAACCTTTAATTAAAAAAAAAATTACTTTGCCATCACTTTATATTATTGATTCTTTTAGAAATAATTTAACAATTCACAATAATCTAATAAGTTCACAACAAATAATATGAATTTTTCACATATAATCTCAATGCATTTATATAAATTTATTTTAATAAAACGTAGACATTATTGGTACATGATTGGGATTTGGAATACCAAAATACTATATTAGAATCTAATTAATTTTATTTATCCCTTTACTAATAACATGTGGATTTCTCTCCAAAATTTTTATTTATTTTGTGTTGGACTGTGGACATCTACTAAAGCAACAGTAGATAGTGCATACTTGTCACATGTACGGTTATAGAATATTCCCAATATCCTTCTTTTACGTAACGTATCTACTTGTTTAACTTTTTTTTTTTTTTTTTTTTGAGAAACTTCTACTTGTTTAACTATTTGTTCTTGGTTCTCAAAAAAAAAAAAAAAAAAAAACTATTTGTTCTTCTTGTTGCATTTGTTTTAATTTTTTTTTTTTTACCTAATTGTATTTTATTCTGTTTTTTAAATTATATCATCTAGTCTATTTAGTTATGTACATTTTTTTGGTGACACATGCATTCAATAATTTAAATGTGTATAGACTACAAAGAGATAATACATATATTCTAATTGTCCTTTCCTTTTTTTCCTTTTTTGAAAAATTGCGGGACAAGACTGTGACACGAGAGGGAAACTTATTTTGTATTTCTTTTTAGGTTCAATTGTGAACACTTATCTAATTATCTTTTTCATTTCTTCCATAAAAAAAAATAATAAAAAAAATTGATTATCTTTTATTTAATCTTCTTTTGTTAAATCTTTTGGATCTTATTCTTGGTGTGTATTCTAATTTCTAAACATCATTTATTAGTTATGAATTCACTTTATTATCTATTATTGTTAGGTTCTGAAACTTTAGGAACTAAATTTATTAGAATTTCATTTTGTATATGTTGGCAAACCATGATCAAAACAACGAGTCTAGGTTTAAGCTTGCTCAAAGTTTGTTTAAGTGTAAGTTTGAATCGAGTGTTTTGCAGGAATTTACTGTGTAAAACTGCAAGGCTCGACCGATCGAAACACAGTTCCAGAATTCTGCAGAAAAGTTTCAAACATAGCCTAAGCCCATATGACGTGTAGGGTTATGTGTTTCACTCCTAGTATAAAAGGAAAAACCCTAGCCACATTTTAAAAGTCTTTGAGTAGTTGTGTGTTTGCTCTTGAGTGAGATTTAAGAGGTGTTTACCTTAGAACACATGGAAAGCTCTACCAATATCAAGATTTGGTGGTCATTTAGTTGCTGCATAAAGAACCTTCAAAGAACAACAAAACCTTTGAGAGGTGTCTCAAAGTCACAAGTAGGAGAACTTGTCTTGTAGCAGATTCAAGTAAGAAGTAATCCGTGGATTCGGAGCTAACACGTGGTCATGGTAATAAGTTTTCTACTCAAGGTAGCATTAGGATGTTGTGGTTTAAGTCCTTTTGTAAAACTTCAATTCTTTCATTGTGGATCTGTTTTTACCTTGAGGATAGCTTGGTCAAATCATCCTTAGGTTTTTTACCTATTTGGTTTTCCTAGGTCATCAGTTCTTTGTGTTTTTTATATGTTCCACTTTATGTTTATTTGTGTTTAACCTAATCTTGAATAACAATCTTGTTAATCAATTTAGTTTAATATTAGGTTAAACATATTTTGACAAGGGCTCTAAAAACCTAACAATTATGACTCTTAAATTGAAATATGTTTGACATTATATAAAAAATAAATGCCTTACAATATTTTAAAATATATTTAATAATTGATTAATGTTTGTATTCCCGTTGTGTCATCAATCATGTCCTAATTTTTCAAAAATTGTTGTGTTGTCATATTGTATCTGTACCTGTACTTATGTTCATGTCCATGCTAGATCACTACGAGTTTTGATGAAATATTAATTTTATATTAGGTTTCAAAGCCTTTCATGATCACATCAATATAAACAAGCTTGAAAAAACTAGAAAATTTTTAAAGATTTAAATTGTCAGAATTTAATGAAAGAACATGGGAATTCAAACCTAACTTTTGTAGGATACATACTATGTTACATCTAACACAATTTCAAAATGAAATAATGGTTGATAAATGGTCGGTATTGAGAAGTTGAGATCAATGATAGGCCTTTTCCGTTTTATGGCCTTTAACATTACCAAGTAGCTAGGAAGATATAGTTGATTCCATTATTGTGAAATTCTTTTGAATAACTCAAAGGTCATTAGAGAGAGCATCCCCAACTATAAAGGAACTCAAGTTCTAGGGGAAGCTGATTGTGAATGGGTCAGTTGTGTTGCAAGGTGGGGCTTGTGAGCTAAGCTTTGTAAATTACCTCTGTTGATGCCTCGCGACTGCTGTCGACCACCCATCGCGACAACGCTCACGTGTTTATACATGTGCACAAACTGTGTGGAGGAGGTGTGTCATACCTCGGGTGTGTGACTTGAATATGAGTCGATTTTAAGGATAATACCAAAGGTAAGTGAAGTCACCACCAATCATTAGGTTTTTTCTAAGGTGTGATTGGTCACCTGACTCTATTTGATTTTATTATCGATCATAGGTTAAGAAAAATGTCATTTTTCCTAATCTAATATGGATGGATAAAAAACCTTGATTTTTGAGTTCGGAAGTCTGGTTACGTGTGGGGAAGGTGTTAGGCACCCCACAATACCTATCCGTAGACAGCCCTTTGTTTTGATAAAATCATAATTTTTAGACATTAGCAATTGAAAACAAACTATTAGCATTAGCTTTCGAGGCTTTAAATGTGTTGGGCTTTGAGGTTTGATTTTGGAGTGGGTGTGGTCTTGATCGATGCTTTCCAAGTGTGTTTGAAGTCATTGCCAAATTTCCACAGTGAAAATCCAACAGCATTTTGCCTTATTTTCGTGGTGGAAATCCGACAGCATTTTGCCTCAAATGCGTCATACCACACCAAATGCTATTCTCACCATGCTTTCAACATTAGAATACATTAATGGGGATACCCCATTTTCCATGGCTAAAATCTAGCAAAGTTTTGCATTTGATGCGCTATGGCGCACCGGTAGGATTTTGCGTCTATGTATATAACGCGTATCGACATGCTCACGCTGTGACAAGCCGAAGCCCTCCAAAGTATTAAAACATGTTGATACGTGTCGCATACACGGGGAAATCAATGTCACATGGTGACATAGATCAATCCAATCACACTGCGATGATCGTCCACACAATATAGTATGAATATGCACCTACAACAATTGCCTTGAGCACGTACCCATACTATAAAGTCAAGAGCTCTCACGACTAGAGAGTGCTCACGTAGCCATGAGAGTCCATCATACAAAGTGCACAATCACGCATATACAAGCAGATATAGATATACATACATCATGCACAATGCTATCACACAGAGCAGGAAAGTAAATCAGACATTGCCAACATTCTAAAGGTATGGCCTAGCAAGGTACAAGAAATATAAAACAGACATTGCCATACCCATGGAATTGGCCCAACCAAGGTACAAGAAAGTAAAAGGGGGTACATGGATAAGGACCTTAATACATGCTCTAGAGGGAAAGAGAAAATTTCTTTGGAGAGGCTAGACCCCCTAATCTACTGATCATTTCCTTTTGTGGGCTTGCATCCTTTTGCTTTCATCCTTGCCCTTTTTGCTTGCGCCTAGGAAGTCGCACCCTTGCTTCAAATATCCTTGCTCCATGTGTGTACATGCAAAGACAAAAGAAGCAAGCCAGCAGACAAGCAAAGAAACAAACAAAGGAGAAGCATGCTAAAGACAAACTAGGAAAAGATGCCAAACTTGAGCAAACAAACATGTGAAGCACATGAAGAGGCAAACAAACATGTTATCAAACAAAAGGGGAGTGTCCTAGGAGGACAAATGTAGGTTTTGGTCAAGTGTCCATAGTTCCATTGGATTGGAGTATGGACGACACACAGACTTATGCATGAACATGTAGGCAAGTGTGCAAAGAAGCAAAAAAAGCCAAATGGGTGGCACAAAGCAAGCAAGGCAAGCATATCAACATTGCACGGATAAGAGAAGGGTGTATAGCAAGCACACCAACACCACGGAGTTATATCTTACAAGTGGTTACATCCCAACAAACCCTAGGAGGGACAGGTGTAACCACAAAAGCACAAACTCACGGAGGGCACAAAGCATGGTAAAGCCTAGATCTAGAGAGGCTAACATATAGATAAAGCATAGAAGCAAGTAAGCAAACATCTACATGCAAAGGAAATGATCCAAATCCTTTAATATAGGCCTAGGTGTGCGAATGTAGGCCTAGACCATAGGATTTAGATCTACACCCCACCAGAAGGGCCAAAAAGCAAGAAAGAGAGATATTAAAGGGGAAAAAAGGGCTAAAGTAGCACATGGCATAGCAACCAACATAGATCTGAGCATACAAGCCTGGCACGGAGCACATAAACACATAAATTTAGCATGTAGATCTAAGCAAAAACATGGCAAAGAAAACATAGGCATGTAGATCTAAGTATACACAAGGCAAGGAGCCTAAAAGCATGTGGATCTTTGCACAAACATGAAAAGTAGACATATCCTAGCCCAAGAAGGCTAGGCCAACAATATCAAAGTGATGAATCATGGCATAAGCAAGGAAACATGCTATAAAAAGTATAAAGACATGCTAGGAAGCAAGAAAATTCTAGGAAAAGCAATAAAAGCATTTTATTAAGCAAAAAGAAGTTAGGAAAAGCTATAAAGAGAAAGGGGGTGTGGATTGTAGCTAAAAAGCTACATCTATACCCCTAAACCTCAAATCCAATGTATGGAACCAAGGAAAGGAAGATTAGATGCAAGAACATTACCTTGAAGATTGTAGAGAAAAGATGAGAATCTAAGGTGTTTGAAGGTGTTTTGATGTGTTTGGACGTGTTTGAGAGAGAACAGAGAGAGAATTTGCCCAAAAACTACCCAGATTTTTTTTTTTTTGGGTGCAAAATGAGGGGTAAGGGGTCATTTATACTGGAAAAATGACTCTTTAGGTTTTGGCGCACCTTGTAGGGCAGCCGGCCACCTTACTAACATTAGCAATTCTAGCCTTTTCCCTGTTCAAGTTTGGACGCATATTTGAAGGCCTTCCTGGATTCAGATTAAGTTGATCTTGGTGTCCCTAGAAAGTTCTAGATGTCTAGTTTTCAAAACACTAATGATATTGAAAATCCAATGGTCTGATCAAAATTTATGGTCTTGAGAAGCGTGTTGATGCACTTTTCACGGTTTTTAAGATATCTCAACTGTTTTAACTCCGATTTTGACCCATGAATAGTCGTTGAAAATGAAATTTGATAATCTTCATAATGGTACTAGTCCCAAACTTTTTTGATAGTCAAATCAAAATTAGGGTTTTTGGTGCCCTCGAGAGTCAACCTCTAGTCAAACTTGGTTAAAGTTGACAAAAATCACCGAGTAGGTCGGGTTTGATGTAGAGACATGAAAAATGTTGTTTTGAGATGATTTTGACCCAACTTTAACTTTCAATAAACCCAGGGTTGACCAGGGGCATTTTGGTCAATTTGATCGGAAAAGGCCCTTCGAGTGCTTTGATGTCCAAACGGGTTGCGCCACGTCAATCTAGATGTTTTCGCGGGCCTATGGAGAAAAGATAATATTTTTGGAAATTTCGGGGTCTGGCACGCAAATCGAGAGCAGACAAAATACAGTGTCTACAAGCTCGATAATCTCTGCTATTCTCTATAGGTTAAGTCTTATTTCCTAGGTAGATCAAGTCCCTTACTTCTTTCTTTCCTTAAGCTATCCTTTGTTTCTTTTTTATTGATTTCCCCCTCCTAGCTCTTCTCTTTGTCTTCCTCAACCCACTCAAGGTAAAGCAAGGGTGAGTTCTGTTAGAGATATATTAGACATATTAACCTAATGTAATAGGCCCAAACCCACTTCTACTTGTACAAGTAGTTTAGGGTTTAATCATCTATATATCCTCATGTTATGGTTTATTGTAACACAGACTTTGTACTACACTCTTATATAATAAAGATGTAACCCTTAAGAGTTTCCTTCTTAAACATAGGCTGATAAAGCTGAACCATGTAACCCTCGTGTCTCAGTGTTCCTATTCTATGTTTCCCCTTCCACATCCACTTTAGCATATACAACATGGTATAACATATTAAGTTGCAAATATATATTTAACAAGTTCAACCTCCTTTGGTAGTAAGGATGGAAATTCTAATTCATAATCTTTAATAACTGGAACTATTCCTAAATCTTTTTTTGTTAATTGTTTTTCCATTGTTAATGCACTTACAATTTTATTTTAACAATAATGAATAAAAAGGTAGACATAGATTTTGAAAGGTTATAAATTCAAAATTTCATAGAAGAAGTTATCTACCAAATGTTTTTAACTTAAACCTTACTTAAGAGTTTTTACTTTTAAAGTACCAATGTAGAAGGGGATGTAACTCAAATGGTAGAGTGATAAAAGGGCGTTTGATGGTACAAGGATTGATAACTTGCATCTCCATTAATTTTTCCTTTTATTTTTTATCTTAAAATTTTTTTTGGCTAATCTGTTTTAATTGGATATTTGCTAAACAGTTTTAAGTTATTTACTTTTTCTTTTGTCTTTTGGTTGCCAAAATTGGATATTAATTAAATATTAAAGGGAATATAGCACAAATAGTAGACTAGCGAACGCGCTACCCGAAGATACGACACCTTGCATCTCCTTTAATTTTTCCCTTTAGTTTTTTTTTTTTTTTTTTTTTTTTTATATATATATATATATATTCGCTAATCTTTATTAATTGGATATTTGCTAAATATGTTTTAGTTATCTACTTTTGTTTTTGTTTTTGTTTTTGTTTTTTTTTTTTTTGGTAGCCCAAATTGGATATTTATTAATTGGATATTTACAAAACATTAAAGAGGATGTAGCTCAAATTTAGAGTAGTGAACATGCTATTTGAAGGTATGAGGTTCAATAAATTGCATCTCAATTCAATTTTTCCTTTCATTTTTTTTTTCTTTTGATTTAATTTTTTTAAAAAAAAATTGGCTTATCTTTATTAATTGGACATTTGCTAATTTTTTTATATATATTTATCTAGTTTTTTGTTTTGTTTTTTTTAATAGCCAAAATTGACTATTACAGGTAAAATTTAATGAGTTTTCTCTATACAATTATAATTTTATTTTGAGTGTATGAATGAAATTCATACCTCATATCTCGTTTATTTTGTATTTTTTTGGCTCATTTTTAT
Source organism: Quercus gilva (assembly GCA_023621385.1). Lineage (NCBI taxonomy): Eukaryota > Viridiplantae > Streptophyta > Magnoliopsida > Fagales > Fagaceae > Quercus > Quercus gilva. Next base: position 95,304,820 of record CM042476.1, on the reverse strand, counting down.
TAATCTGATCTAAATATTTTTTTGTTATCTACTTCTCTTCTCTTTTCTTTTTTGGTAGCCCCAAATAGACTAATAAAAATTAATGAACACTATGAAATTATAATTTCATTTTGAGTGTAATAAAAGAAAGGTAATTAATTCTTGCAAACAAACTGTTTTACACAATTCTAAAATAATTAATAATCAGTTTATTTTGGGTCTAAGCCAATAGCTTTAAGAGGGAAACTTTTATTTAAATATTACTTAAATACTATTTATTTAACTTTTGATATCATCTTTTATTTAAAATCTAGCTACTACTTGTGGATTTACAAAATTACTACTTATTGTTTTTTTATTCAAATTTCGCTTATAATTTTTTTTCAATTGATAATAAGGCTAATCTACTTAATCTTTCTTTTAACATTTTCAACTTAAAATAGGATCTTACCAATTTTAAATTAAATAAATTATTTTCACAAATGCAATTGTAACTTGTACAGCTAGTAATAATTTTTTGATATAAAAATTCGCCTCATTTTTATTTAATTATATATATATATATATATATTTTTATATATCAGAAGTTTAGAATTTTGTTTTTAATGTTTTTCTTATGTGGCTTTTTAAAATTAAAATGCTATCGTGGCATTTTAAATGCAAAATAAAATTTTTAATTATTATTTAATTAGTCACGTCAGCATCTAACATGGCAATGATGCACTTCGTCTGTCACATAGGTAATTTTCTTTACTGAGATGATGGTAGGGACCAAAATGGTAACAATTTTCGATTTTTAGGAACCAATGTAGTTGCTCCCAAAAAGTAGAGACCAGAATGTGAATCGGCCCAAATGTAAAAACCAAAAGTGCATTTTAAGCCTGACTTAGTTGTGCCCTATCATTGTACCAAGTTATAGAGTGTAGACAAACAACCTATATTTTTATTGTCACAATTATCTAATTCATGTTTTCTATTTTATTAGATAAGAACTCCTCCTTTTTCCTTTTTTTTTTTTTTTTTTTTTTGGTTTAGATAGTGATTCTCTCTTTTTAAAAATAAAAAATAAAAAATAAAAAATAAAAAAAGTAGTTGTGAATTGTGATCTGTGCCAAGTCAATCCATTTTTCTGCACCTCCATTTGTAAATCAAAGAATTGATTTTATGCAAATTGAACTAACAAACTCAATTATATTATTCTCAATTAAGATCACTGTGAAGGCAGTTTTTATGAACCATTTAAATCTTATGTCTAAGGGATCAAATCCAAGTTTTATCAATCTATATTATCGTTTTAAACAAAAACTAACTTTTTAGTTAGATAGTTAATATCTTGGACATATTTGTTTTAGATTCTTCTAAGTGAAATGTTGTTTCAATTATCCTCAATAAGTAAGAGGAAAAGTTATTCTGGTCATGAAAATGAAATTAAAAACTAGAGAGAGAGAGAGAGAGAGAGAGAGAGAGAGAGAGAGAGAGAAAAGTGATGGTTCAGTTGGGTTCAACCCAGTGGGCCATGTTGGATCCAATTGGCACTGGCCCGTTATCCTTCCACTGCAAAGAGTGGGAGGTTGTCGCTGCTCTGTGAAACCAGCCTCACGCATTGTGAAGGCAGTTTTTATGAACCATTTAAATCTTATGTCTAAGGGATCAAATCCAAGTTTTATCAATCTATATTATCGTTTTAAACAAAAACTAACTTTTTAGTTAGATAGTTAATATCTTGGACATATTTGTTTTAGATTCTTCTAAGTGAAATGTTGTTTCAATTATCCTCAATAAGTAAGAGGAAAAGTTATTCTGGTCATGAAAATGAAATTAAAAACTAGAGAGAGAGAGAGAGAGAGAGAGAGAGAGAGAAAAAAGTGATGGTTCAGTTGGGTTCAACCCAGTGGGCCATGTTGGATCCAATTGGCACTGGCCCGTTATCCTTCCACTGCAAAGAGTGGGAGGTTGTCGCTGCTCTGTGAAACCAGCCTCACGCATTGCCCTCATCTTTAGGAACCATTGAACCCAGAGCCTTAGCTCAAGTCCATTGGCTCATCTCTTTGCTTGGAACGGGCGGGACAGATTGAAAGCCTCACTGAAATCCGACCAACTAGTTTGGACCAAAGTCCCATCACATTTATGCCCCCACTTGGGTTACAAGCTCACATTACTGAGCTCGGCAATATGCAGGCCTTGTTTGGAATCTTATAAACATTTAAGAGATCATTCATTTTGTCAATGTGGGATTGGTATCTAGTAATTGTTTAGCATATTTCAGCGGCAGCTGAGGGAATTTTCATCTTATGTTATTGAAAAAGTGTATTTATTTGTTTGTTAAACTTTAATGCATTCAAAGGTTAAGGAACAGGAATAGTTTTTGATAAATGGTGACTAAACAGACCAACATTGTTTAAAATTTAACAAAAACATAACATCAGATGGAAGGTAATTAAAAATAAGGAAACAATACATTCATCAAAGCTCCCCTCCTAGCTATAGCATCTGCGCAACGATTTGCTACCCCATAGCAGTGCCTAATTCTGACTTTGAGGAAATTGCCTTCGATGCATCCTTCATTCATCAATTATTGTAGTAAACCCGTCATTAGTTACAGTAGGACTGTTCATGAAGGAGACTACTACAACATTTGCATCAAGTTCTATTTTTGAAACTTGAATATTCATCACAGCACATAGAAATTTTCCATTTCTAAAAGCCCCACAACAAGACTCTCCACTTCGGTGAAAAAAATTGGCTTTAGATCCTCATGTTGATAGATTATATTTTTCTCTTCGCAACCATAGTATCCAGATTCCAAATAGAAAATACAGGTAAAGTCGGTTTAAGACAAATAGAGACTTTATTTAGGGTACCACTATTGAGAATAGAAAGCTGTACCTTGTAAGTTGGAAAATGGTCACTTGTCCTAAAGTTGATGGGGTTTTATGGCACTATGATATTTACCGTGACACATTCATTAGGCCATGAAAATCTTTAAATATCTCACTCCATAGGATAGCCACTTATCTAAAAGCTCAAAACTTCACTATAATTGACATCATTCCTTGAAAAAAAAAAAAAAAAAAGCGATGCATAACCTTTTGATTATTATTAATTCCATTGCTACACAAAGGAAATTCTGTAAGCTGGAAACTTGTCTATAGAAAAATGGTTACCCTGCTAGCAAGACTTCTAACCACGTGGCATACCAAGACCACTACTTACGTGGCATACAAAGACCACCCAAACGACAAACGTCCTCATAAGGTTACAAAACATAAAAACAGTCACCATGGTAAAAATCCTGCGAGGATACAAACCATATGACGATAAAAATGGTACAAATTCTCTAAAGAAGAATACAAATCATATGACGATCATATATAGAGAATGCCAACAAGATAAAATGATATAAATTCCCTTGAGGGGAATGCAAATGATGCAAATTCTCTAAAGAATACAAATCATATGACGATCATATATAGAGAATGCCAAGTCATACAACGAAGCAATAGATCAGCAAAGAGACGACAAACCCCACATGTGCATATGCAAAATAGAAGCAGATTGCTCAAAATAAAGCCCCAAAACAAATGGGACATCCAAAAAATATATACACATCAAGCAGGGGGAGCACACATCAAGCAGAGGGAACTCTATCTCCAACAACAACATTGTCCTCGTCGACCCCAGGGATGTCATCAGTCGTAACCTTAGCAGCTCCATCAACAGCTTCAGCAACAGCCACAACCGCAGCACCAGCAGCTGCTGCCTCGTCAGCAATGATCTCCTTATCAATTGCCTCGAAGTCCAAGCCATCTAAATTAACCTGAGGGTTGTGCTCTGCCCAGGTATCGCCTCAGAAGCTCAAATACTTTAAAGTAATTAAGAAAAAGGATGTTGGAATATTCCTCGGTGGTCTGAAAAGCACTGTAGACATTTTATAGACAACAGATGATTTGCAGATGCACAAAGAGTAATAAACCTTTCCATAATTACATTTATTCCCTGTTCGATGTGCATATCTTATATGTCTTCGGTAGCTTAGCAGGCCATGTACAAGCTTATACTTAGACTACTAGCATTATATCAGCATGTGAGGTTACATAATTAAGCCCGCATTGAAGCATGGCCAAAGAATCCCCGGCATTATATATAGTAATTAAAGTTCAATTAAACAACCATTGCAATTGGAAACAAAACTTCTGTTGATTACTTGCTAGATCTCTATGGAGTATAACTTAGATTAATTTGATACTTAGGGGAATAAATTGCAATCCTAAACTCGACAGATCTCTTTTGTACAATTTTTTAAAATATCACCTTTTGTGCAAATGTCTTTTAAATATAATTTTGCCATTCTTCATATATTCACCTTCATCTTCTATTGGAATGATTCCCGCCTGTACCAAAAAGTGATTAGTGTCTTGATCCGTTGAATAAAAGTTATTATCAGGAGCGAACATCATAGGTTGAAACACTATTAAAAAAAAGTGTCATTACTCTAAACAATACAAAAAATTGTTGTTTTAAACAAATATAACAATTCAGCTGGGTTCAACCTAGTGCCATGTTGGGCTGTTATAAGCTTTAGCACAAGCCCATTGGGTCCTTTCTTTGCCTACAAGGGGCAGGCCGATAATAAAGAAAACATTGAATATGGACTCTTCGGATCTGGGCCATGAGTAAATATTCCACATTAAGAAACTTGAGTATGGAATAGTTATATGCTTTACGAAAGGTCATATAGACACATATCTTTGGTGGAATAAATCACCAAATTGCAGAATTTTGTTCTTTGTTTGCTTTACAAATTCCTCACGATCTCCTTTGTGGAACACCTTCAAGTAGTAGCAGCAGGCCTCTCCTATTTTCCACGCTCCAAATTCTAGAGATTAGTAGATGGTGTCCTAGAGAGATGGCTTATTTTGAGAGAGCACTCAAAAACTATACGTATATTCACTCACTGTATCTCTTACTTTTTTTAATTTGACTGATGTAGGAGTATTTTAAAATACTAATAGAAATTCACTTACTATCAAATATATGTGATCCCTAAAAGATCTCATCTGTTAAATTTAAATTACTCCACTATTGATATTGATAACTCATATCAATATCTGTTAAGTTTAAATTATTCTACTACTGATATTGATAACTCATACCAATATCAGTTAGTTTAAATTTAAACTTACTTATTAGATAACCCATGTGGACGATCCATGGGCCATAGTTTATAGGGTGGATCAAAACCAGCCCAATTTCTAACATTGAGGATACGCAAGCTTTGTTTGGTATTTATAAACTTGTAATCCTAATTATTGTTGTACAAACTGTGTTGCACCGTATGCACTAGAGCTCAAAACACAATTCCAGCTATGTGTCTCATACAAACGAATATTAGCAGATATGAGCCAACGAGTGCTAGTGTTGGCCGCTGAGTTGAGGGCTAAAATCAGTATGTGTGGGATTCAGTATGTCTACAACTCTACATCTTAAAAGTGCATGCACTTTCTTTGGAAATTCTTATTAACAAAAGGGCTTTTCTTGATTTAGTTATTATTTTTGTGTCTAAGAATCTTGTTCTCTATTTTAAGACTAGTCCTTTTCCACCCCACAAGTATAACTTCTAAGCTTTCTACTTTCAAAAACTCAACATAGGCAAAAATCATCCTTGATTTGCTAGACTTGCACTTCCAACATGTTTAGTTTAACAATAAGCTTGATACTAACCAGATTTTTCTAAGCAGGGACGGACTTAAGGTGGGCCAAAGGCGGCCTCAGCCCCCGGGCATAGTAATATTTTTGTTGGTTCATATATTTTTTTTCATTTTTGTTATTGGGTCCCCCTCTTCCAAAACCTTAGGACCCCCTTCCCTTCCAATCAGCCTAGCCACCCCAGCCTAACTAGTAACTGCCCAACCCATGAACTTAACAAAACAAAGCTTAAAAAACTTATAAACCTATTAGCGTAATAGTTACAAACCAATCTCCAAAAAAAAAAAAAAGTCAAGTTCTCTTTTCATAGGTGATTGCATTGTAATGTATTAAAAAACAATAGTATTTTGTGTCTCTTATCTTTGTTGGTAGATAGTTGCTTCTTATTGTATTATAAGACAATGATTTTGTGTATTTATCTTGGTTGATAGTTTGTTAATAATATATGAATGCTTATTCGGAGTTATTTTTATATTTTATTTATTTTTTGCTTAAACTCTAGCCCCTTAACTTGAAATCCTAGGTCCATCCTTGTTTTTGAGTGATAAATAATATAGCCATATTCTTTTGAACACTTTAGCTCAAATATACAACGAGTGTAGATTACTTAGCACTGTATGCATTTAAGCATGGCAGAAGAATCCTCTGTATTATAGTAATCAAAGTTCAATTAAAAAACCATTGCAATTGGAAACAAAACTTCTGTCGATAACTTGCAGAATACTATGGAGTATAATTTAGATTAATTTGAAACTTAACAGAATAAATGGCAGTCCTGCAATCAACAGATCTCTTATGTACAATTTTTTAAAATATTACCTTTTGTACAAAATTTCCTTTAAATATACTTTTGCCAGACCTAATATATTCTCCTTCAACTTCGATTGGGAATGATTCTATTCATTTTATTTTTTATGAATAATAATATATCAAAGAGAAACAAGAAAGGGCCTAAAGCTATCTCCAACTTTAGGGACAAGCAACCAAGATGGAGGAGAGGAGATGGAAATAGGTCCATCCCAATTACAAAAGGCCACCTAATGAAGCACATTGTGAGGAAAAAAAATTACAGCCCTAGTGAAAAGATAAAGAGGTAAGAGCTGCTTTCACTTCGGAGAAGAATGGAACAAGGAAGCAAGGGGGAGAAGCATATAGGTTCAAAAGGGCTTCAATAGTAATAATCCTATTAATTTTTCATCATCATCTTAGGATATTTCTTTTTCTTTCTTGGAAAATCTCAATTTTTTGATGCATTGGGCCTGAAATAGTACGTAGATATCATTCATGGGTACACTTGCCTTTTATGTCTGTTTGTCCATTGCAACAATACATAGTTGTAATCATGAAATGCTTTTGTCAAAAGATTATAATATAGCAGAGGTAGGCCTACCCCCACCGTATGACAGGTTATCTTTTCAATATTTTATTTTATTCATTAGCCAAGTAAATTTTTTTACTTGTCTGTTAAGAGATCCTTGGATTTGTGATCCCAATTTACCTAAAATTTAATGTTATCTCTGCCCAGTAGAGAAAGGTTTAAAATTACAGATCATGCCCTCATCATCACAATTCTTTTTTATAATTTGATAGTTACAATGAGAGAAGGGGATTTGAACCTTAAACATTTCACTTGAAAACACTAGGACTTGATCATCACATTTTGTTAGTGTACAAATTTAGTTATTGTCATAATGCTTTTGCTTTAAGTTGTTCTCATTTGGGACAAATAGGTGCTTCAATGTGTATTCATTGTTGCTCATGTGACTGGAGCCCATTCTTGAGAATTATTCATTATTGCTCATGTGATTGCTCTCCCATGTTTAACCAAAAATTTCAAGGATGATTGACTATTTTCTGGCCTTGAAATGCAAAAGTAAATCCTTGGGTTAAAGAAAGGATAGTATTTTTCGTGTCTGTTGCAGAGATAATACCTTGTGAGAAGTCAATTCATGAGTAGTTAATATAACAGGTAAGAACACCACGTAATCCAAAAGTTTAAACCAATGAAATTTGGTCCAATTACATTATATTAACCACTGACTCTTGTCATTATTTCCTCAAAAAAAAAAAAAAAAAACTATTGTCATTATTATTTCACGTGAATCATCACTTACAAGTGTAAATCTAATAGCACCATCGTGCATGATAGGATACAATGGAGTATGATTTCGGTTTTTGGCACAGATGCACACTTTGACCCTTAAAGGCTCAGCCAAAACTGGATATTGGTCCCTCAATAAACGAACATCGCCAACAGCTATTACCAAAATTGTTTCAACCATTTTGGTAAATAGAGATACTATGGGGAAAGCTCAAAGGTGATGTCTTTGTTATACTTAAGGTTTGTCTTTGGCTTCTTTTGATGGTAATTAAGTCAATTACTGAAGACAAGTGAATGGCCCTCAACAAGCATAGGGCCTCATCTCCTTTAGGAGAGTGTGATCTGCCAGCATGAGTGAACTTTGGCTGGGAACCGGCCTCATTCTCCTGGTTTGACCATGGTATACCTATTAAAAAAATATTCAATATCTATTACCCAATTTTGCAAGAGATCCAAGTATTGTAAGAGGGAAAATGCATATACCTAATATATTATCTATCAACATAAATCAATACTTATCTCATATATGCGACATATTTCTATTTTTATTTATGATAATTACACAAATGTGTATAAATCATAAGGCTTAAGAGTTAAATGTTGTTTCTAGTGCAAAATTTTCTTGTTCCACAATATTAAAAATCAATCACTAAAAATAATTCAAAGATAGCATACACACATGGTATAGATTATGAATCTTGTTAGGGTTTTAAAGTTCACTTTCTCTCAACTTAATTCCGGTCTTTTAAAATTATATAGATGCATTAAGAGGTCGGGCCTTACCCCAAATGGCTCTTCCTCTTCTCACAAGGGTGGGTTGATATTGAGACCATATGTTCAAGATAGAGGTGTCTTTGAGTCGGATTAAATCGGTTTTGTGTTCAACCCACACCCAACTTGATTGGATTGGGAGGAAGAACTCATCCTGCCATCAACCAATAAGGATCGATGGTTTGGGAACTTCATAGGTGGTGGACGGTATAGTCGACACTGAATAATGATGGAGAGATGCCGAGAAGTGCTTAAAATAGTAAGATTCAGTGGAGATCTCACCAAATCTATTGGAGATCTTACTAGATCTAACATAGATCTCATCAAATTTGGTAGATCTCTACCAGATTTGACTATTTTCCATCGAATCATGTAAGTCGGATTTTGGTGAAGGAGAACCATGGCCTATTTTGAAGGCGAACACCTGTCGTCAACCACCTGAATTTTTGGATTAGTCATGGGTGGAGTGGGTATGTGGGCAACCCTATTCAAAACCCACTAGTGTGTGTGTTAAAATTGGAAAAAAAAAAAAAAAAAAAAAAAAAAAAAAAAGACACTTTAAATGTATAAAAATACCTTCAAAAGATTCTGATAATTCACTGATTTGATCACATCAACATGTATTAGCTCTATAAGTACTTTTTCTTTCTTGTTCTTCCATGTCTCTTGAAGATTCTTCTACTTCTTTTGACCCTCCTTGTCCTCCTCTTCTACCACTTCTAACTATCAGTATTTCTCATCTAAAAAATCATTGAGATTATAATCATACAATTCCAAGTTTTGGTAGTTGAAGCCTTCAAATGCACATGATCAAAAGAGATTTTTGGTTGGATTTATAGGAGGATGATCTAGTTTACCAAATTTCTACAAAGGCCAAAAAAAAAAAAAAAAAAAACCAACTAAATCTCGGAAAATACGGCGTAGAATCTGAAAATTTTTGCAAGTAAATATAATTGTCATATGCATGCATTACATATAACAAGAACAAATGTCATATTCTTATTGGTAATTGGAGCCCAAGGATTAATCCTTATGCGTGTACATTTAAAGGTTTTTTATTTCTTTTTTGTAATAAAAAAAAAAATACAATGTTTTAAGATCAGCTTAGCAGGCTCATCCTTCACTTTTCTTAATAGGTTTTTTTTTTTTTTTTTTTCCTAAGTCATTTATTTAACATAGGAGAATAATTAAGTTGACAAGTTTGGATGCTTACAAGATGCAAAGACTAACAACAACAATATTTTCTTTATTGTCTCAATTTTTACACAAAAAAATTGAGAAGGATACTGAAATTTTAGAATATTTGTGCATACCATTTTCTATTACCCTATTCAATATCTAGTAAGAAAATCGAATTTGATTAACACTGGTACTAAAGATAAGGATCAAATCCTAGTTTTATCAATCTATATTTTCATTTTAAACATAAACCAACTTTTTAGATTAGATAGTTCATATCTTGGACAGGTTTGTTTTAGATTCTTCTAAGAGAAATGTTGTTTCAATTGTCCTCAATAACAACGTAGGAGGACAGTTAAGTTGGTCATGAAAAAAAAAAAAAAAACAACAACAACGTAGGAGGAAAAGTTAATTAAAAAAAAAAACAGAAAAAGTGATGGTTCAGTTGGGTTGGTTCAACCCAATGGACCATGTTGGAACCAATAGGCACTGGCCGGTTATCCTTCCACTGCAAAGTGGTGGGAGGTTGTCGCTGCTCTGTGAAACCAGCCTCACGCATTTCCCTCATCTTTAGGAACCACTGAAACTCAGAGCATTAGCTCAAGTCCATTGGCTCATCTCTTTGCTTGGAACGGGCGGGCCAGACCGAAAGCCTCACTAAATCCGACTAACTGGTTTGGACCAAATTAAGTCCCATCACATTTATGCCCTCACTTGGGTTACATGCTTACATTACTGAGCTCGGCAATATGCATGCCTTGTTTGGAATCTTGTAAACGGTTAAGAGATCATTCATTTTGTCAATGTGGGATTGGTATCTAGCAATTGGTTAGCATATTTCAACTGCAACTTAGGGAATTTTCATCTTTATGTTATTGGAAAAGTGTATTTATTTGTTTCTTATACGGTAATGCATTCAAAGGTTAAAGTGCAGGAATAGTTTTGATATTACATAAATGATCACTAAACAGGCCAACATTGTCTAAAATTTAATAAAAACATAACATTAAAAACAAGGAAACATTACATTCATCAAAGCTGCCCTCCCAGCTAAAGCATCAGCACAATGATTTGTTTCCCTATAGCTGTGCCTAATTCTGACTTTGAGGAAAGCATTCATCAATTAGTGCAGTAAATTCACCGTTAGTTGTTAGTGCATCAAGTTCTATTTTTAAATTTTGAATATTCATCTCAGCACAGCAATTTCCCATTTCTAAGAGCCCACAGCAAGACTCTCCACTTCCCTTGAAAAAAAAAAAAAGGCTTTGGATCTTCATGTTGAAAGATTTTCCTGTTTCTTTGCAACCATAGCATCTAGATTCCAAATAGATAAAGCTGTCCCATTGAAAAAATTTATGGAGAACTATGCAGAATGCAGGGTAGCTTGCTTCCTGCAAAAATCTTGAGAAATTTTATTTGGGGTACCACTATCGAGAAGGGAAAGTTGCACCTTGTAAGTTGGAAAATGGTCACTCGTCTGAAAGCTGATGGGTTTTATGGAAAATGAGTTTTCTTAACTATTCCTCTTTAGTTATGGAAAAGAGGAACAGTTAAGAAAACTAATTAGAAAAATTTAAAACAAATGGCCACAAAATAATAATATAAATACTCTTTCTCAAAAAAAAAAAAAAAAAAAAAAAAAAAAAAAAAAAAAAAAAACAATCTTCTTTAAAAGGTTATCTAAAAAGTTTTCCTCTTTCCAAAAGAAAAAAAAAAAAAACTAAAATACATAACTTGGTTGTTGCGTTTATTGTTGTAATTCTACAAATTCAAAATGTCATTTTCAAATACCTCCAAGGGGCACAAGCGCAACGGATTTGGGACCTGGAATTTTATGAGGAGAGTGCATGAGACAAAAGGAGTAAAGAAATACTCCTAAGAAAAAGATAAAGAAATAATTAGAACGAAATATATGTATACCTGATAAAATAAAATAAAAATCAATAGGGATGTGGTGAAATTTTTAGGGTTTAATTAATTATAATTACTTATGGATGTACTGGATTACATTTTTTTCTTCATTATTTTAGTGACATTAATACAAAATCAAAATTAATTTTCCAAAAATTTAAACATATATATAAGTATTATAAAATAAATAATAAGGAACACGAGTATTGCGTGGGACATCCACTAGTTTCCTCAATTAGTTCTGTAAAGTTGTGATTTATAACTATGTTTTATGTTGGCTTTATTTCATCACAAAAAGTGTTGTAATTGTATTAATTTATTTCCTTGTATTTTGTGAGATTTTATTGTATTGGGTTTAGTATTAAGTTGGTGAAGAATTGAGCATAAAACGAAGATCAATACAGTTTCGTGACTGACTCGCAAGAAGTTCGCGAGTAAAGGTTCTCGCGAAAAGGGCACGTAAGAAGCACACGCTGGAAGCTGAAGAGTCAAGTGTCAGGTTACATTTCATAAGTACTTCGCGAGACATGCCATCTTGCGAGGTACCCGCGAAACATTCTGCCTGGAAGATTTTAAGTGCGGCTTTCTTACCCTTCACCTATACTATATATACCCTCATTACCTACAAAAATAAAAGAGGCTATTCAGAGAGAAAACCCCAGATAGGTTTCTATAACACAACACACCCACCATTTTAGAGAAAGAGCTACTCATCCTTAGTAAGAAATCATTGTAGCATCTTCTCCTTCCCTCTTCCATTGTCATATATTGAAAGGAGATTTGTACCCCAACACAACCCACACATATTCAAAGTGTAGAGAGTGTTTTGGAGCATGGGAAGTTTTGGGGATTTGCCAAAAGAAGCCGGTGAGGCTTGACAAATGCAATCAGGCATATTACGAGATCCACAAAGCTAGTGAAGACAAGACTTCGAGAAGTCCGATGGTAGCAAGAGCTTAGAGGACTCAAATACATTAGGTAGACCAGGCTTGAAGAGTCTTTTGTTATTTGTGTACTCCAACTTATTCACTAGTTGATCGATTTCGACTTGGAGGGTCGCGGAGAGGTTTTTCGCCGAGTTCTTCAGTTTCCTCTTCGATAACACGTCTTGGTGTTATCTTGTGTTTGCATATCTCTTCCCTTACTCTTGTGCTTTATCTTTATTGCTTATTGTTCATGTTTGTGCACTAGAGTAGTTTCGGTGATTGCACTTCATTTACTCTTGTTCCACACTTAGTCTAAATTAGAGTAAAAGCAATTTAACCGTAATTTTTAATTGGGGATCTAAACAAACTATTGTGTTTTAGCACAAATCTGAGCTTTCAAGCTCCATTATTTTCATTAGAAGACAAACCGATCTATTCATATGCTAGACAAATGGTTGAATTTTTTATTTTTTATTTTAGACTACCATAGTGTCGTACGCTTTCAACAAACCCAATCCTCTTATGTTTGGAACAATAGCCATAATTTTTTTTTAGAACAATAGCAGGAGCCTTGTCATATTCATTTCCAAATAACAAGAAAAAGGGGCAAAATTACCCCCTTCCATTAAAAATTTAAAACCACTTCTACTACTACATCCAAAATTACTCTCTCTTCCTCGCTTCATCATACTCTCTCTTCCTTTTTTAGATTATTCTAATATGGTGTAGTGTAAAATAGAGAATGGGATGCAAAGTGAACTGTTAAAGTTTTGATGTAAATAAAATACTAATTTTTGGTGATGCAAATGCAAAATGCTTTTTTTTTTTTAATTAATTATAGGAATGTAGCTACAGTCTTGTCAAGTAAGTAATTATAAATATTAAGTGTAAGATATATGGATGCATGTATTTATGCACATTCTTATTTGAAAAGAACATTTGTAGACTGTATATAAATTGCATTAAAAACATCCACTTCATTTGAAGCTCAAAACTAATTTCTCTGCCATAAACATCAAACAAGCATTCCTTTTGTTATTGAAAAACCAAGCCTTCGAACATCCAAGATTTTCATAATACTATTTGGTATGTTACCACCAAAATCAATTTTTTTTGAGATCCTAGAGAGCTACAAATTCACCAATTGCTAATGTCTAATTGAATTCAAAGTATCGATGTTATGGTTGTATTATTAACATCTTTTATATATAAATTGGAAGTTTATTGAACTCAAATGATCTCGTACACAAAATGAAGTTGAGATTTATAAAAGTACTATGTATTTATATGGGAAAGAGCATAGTTTTAGACAATGAGAAAATGCAAAAATATTATGGAAAGCGTCAAACGCTATGTACTAATGTTTATTTGCACATACAACGAGCAAATTTTTTCAAGAGAGTTAACAAAGCAAGTTTGAGAACATCATGTACCAATAAATTTGTATCAATTTCCAAAGTGGACTCACTATATAATAATAATAATAATAATAATAATAATAATAATAATTGTATATGATAAAAAAAATGATATACTAAAGGTAAATTGAAAATTGAAAATTAAAAATAAAAATTTAAATCCTTAAATTAAGACATGCATTTAATTTTTTGCTATAACTATTTGCGGCCCCAACTTTAAAACGTCACATGTTTTATTAAAAAGAAGAAAAGGCTATGAATACATACACACGTTTCATGTGACTAGGCTAGTAAACACTACCATTATCTTTGCTTCCAAAAAATTTCAGATTTATGCCGGATTTTCCGGGATTTAGATTTTTGGTGCTTTTTTGGAATTGTAATTTTTTTTGAAAATATATCATCTTGCTATAAATATCCTATAAAAGTTTCATTTGATAATGTGCATTGGAAGAGGCTACAACTACCAGACCTTGGAATTGTGATTATAGCCTCAGTGATTTTTGAGATGAGAAACACAATTATGGTTAGTAGAGGCAGAGGAGGGCTAGAAGGAGCAAAATATTCAAGAGGCAAAGAAGACAAAAAGAAGAAAATACCTATGAAGGTGATGAGTGTTGATGTGATCGAATCAATAAATTACCAAAATTTTTTGAAGTTGAGGTATATCTAAACATTTCAAGTTTTCTTTTTTCTTTTTTCTTTTTCCTCTATTGTTAACACACACACACCCTAGTGGGTTTTGAACTGATGACCTTACCATACCCAAACTTGTGACAGGAAGTGTCATTTGAGCCAAGGTTCCTTGGCCCTTTCAAGTCATTAATTTATATAAATATGACAAAGAGGAAACTTATAGAAAGTTGAATCTTAAAACCCTAATATGGTTAATGATCTAACATAAGGTTATGCTATCTTTGCACTATTTCTAAATGATTGTGTTTTGGTTGAAGTATTATTGAATGAGCATGTTTTGCAATGGAGACAACATTCAAGCCCGTAAACCTTCTAATTCACTATACAAAAACTTCTCTTCATCTTCCACTTTCTTGCACCCTTTTTTTTTCCTCAAGTTTGTGCTTTCTATTCTCCATTTCTCTTCTTTCCTTATAATTTTACCCTCTTTCTCCTTATTTATTTATCCCCATCTCCACTCTTCCATCTTCTTTAACAAACTTTTGAACAATGTAAAACAAAAAGAAAGGAGTGGGTGATACCAACCAATTCATTGTCATGTTAGTTTGTAAACCTATTGTTGTAAAATTGTTAGTAGCTATAACACTTTCTAGATGTTAACCTGTGGAATTAATAAACAGATTCGAGTAAAGGAGAGAAAACTTATCCACCTTTTTGATAGCTCCATTTTCTGGATCACAGAGGAGTTCGCTGTTTGCAGAAGGAAATGTGCTCAAAGACAGCAGGGCTGTCCAAAGATGGGGATATATTTCTGCTTCCTAAGTTCAAAATTTCCTTGTATTGCTGTAACATCCATTTTCAAAAGCAAGCATACACACTGGAAAAATCTTAGTTTTGATTTCTCAAAACTCTTCACACCACAAAAAATCATGGTGTTCTAATAAGGATATTAAGTGGCGTGGGGAGATTGTGGAACAAACATGTGCTGGTGAGGCACTTTCTAAACAGACCATTATTTGTGTAAAATTGGATGCTCTCTTGGTAGATTCCTGTTGAAGGAACATGTGAGTCGAATCTACAATTACAGTTAGTAGAGGAAGATGAAAAGGAAAAGAAGAATAACAAGAAGTAAATACTTCTTAAGCTAATAATAAATATTAATGTAATCAAATCAGTGAATTACCAGAATGTATATCTAGATTTTCGATTCATGGTTATTGAAAATTAGAAATGAAAATGTCAAAACTTTGTTAGCTAAATGACTTATAATAGTATGGCATGAGTCCTCATCTATTATCTAATCAACATTCTTCAAAGGATTATCTAGTGATGAGGAATGAGGCAATTAAAACTGGTATTTAGTAAATATAGATATTGCAGTCAACATTCTTCAAATTATTTTGTCTGTGTTTTCTAAGAACTAGGAATAGAAGACATGTAAAGGCCTGTTTTTATTTTCCTTTTATTTTGAGAAATTAAATTAAAAATATTTTCTTTTTCTACTTGTTTTAGGTTACCAAACAAGTTTTTGTCTGTTAGAAAATAGAAAAAAATTTCTAAAAAATAGAGAATTGAGAAAAAAAATAGTTACCAAAACATGCCCTTATATTTTTATTAAAAAATATATGTGCACTTCATCCAAAAAAAAAACAGAGAGTACAAAAATCCAAATTAAACGAGAAAACAAAAGGAGATTGTTAACAATATAAAGAGAGAGAGAAGAAGCGCTCAGGAAGAGAGGCAGAGATGAGAAGGGTGCGGACAACATCAAGAATGTGACGATGTTTTCGTTCTGCACGACCATTTTGTTGAGAGGTATAAGGACAAGACCGCTAAGTAAGTGTACCATGATTGTCTAAAAAGGATAGGAAAGATTTATCATTATATTCTTGAGCATTATCTGATCGAAAAACTTTGACGGTGCGATTGAATTGTGTTTCAATCATTTTATGAAATGTTTGGTAAATAGACACAAGTTCAGACCTATGGTGAAGCAAATAAATCCAAGTATATCGAGAAAAATCATCCACAAATATGACAAAATATCTAGATCCCCCCTCAGTAGGAACAGGTGCAAGACCCCAAATATCAGAATGTATAAGATCAAAAGGTGCAGAAGAAAATGAGTCACTATTATTAAAGGGTAATTTTGTTTGTTTGCCAAAATGACAAGAAGTACAATCAAATTTTTGAAACTGAACTGAACCTAAATGACCTTGAGAAGCTAACAACTGAAGACGAGATAAGGATGGATGACCAAGACGAGCATGCCATAGATCAGGTGAGGAGGTGGCAGTGGTAGCAGCTGCAGAAATAACTTGTGAAGGAATCTTCAAGTCATGAACCTCAAACATGCGACCAACCTTACGGCCTGTCCCAAGCACTTGACCCGTCCGGGGATCCTACACATCCACACCATGATTAGTAAATAGAAGATCTACGCCTAATTCACAAAGTTGACCAACAGAAAGCAAATTGAGAGATAACTTTGGGATATGAAAAGTGTCACCAAGGGATAAACAAGGAGAAGAGATTGTTCCTTTATGACTAACAGGCATAGGAGTTCCATCAGCAGTGTAAATGGTGACAGGATGTTCTAAGGGTGTCTTATTAGAAAATTGGGATTCATCAGGAGTCATATGGTTACAACATGCAGTATCAAAAAACTAAGGTTGTTTACCTGAGGTGGCAGAAAGGGCAGTGGAAGTATGGGATAAAACCTGTTGAACAACTGCCTCAATATCAGCCGTAGTAAGTGAGGAAGCCAAAGATGGACCTATAGGAACCGATGGATCAGAAGGACATACAGCAGCTGCCCGAGGAAGAGAAGCTTTATTCTGCTCTTGCATAAATTTCTGCAGCTTGCGACAAACTGAGATGTCATGACCTTTAGCACGGCAAAACTCGCAGCGAATACCTTTGGAAGACTGAGAGGTGGAACGCCCAGAGTTTATTCGTGGAGGAGCAGTGAATGCAGCAATGGGAGGCTGTGGAGATGGTGTAGCCAATACATGATCAGATGATGACATGTGATGAGCAGGCCGACGGTTTTCCTCAGAGATAAGCTCCTTCACTGCAGCATCAAGAGAAGGAGTAGGAGACCGGCTAAGCAGAGAAGCCCTAGTAGGCTCAAAATCCTCACGCAAACCCATCATGAAGTGCATAAATTTACGGCGATCCCGATATTTGACGAAGAGCTCAATGTCCTTAGAACACACTAGTGGAGGATCTGCAGCAGAGAGTTGTTCCCACATAGTAGAAGTCTGAGAATAAAAATCAGAAATGGACTGACCTGTCTCTTGGTGCATTTGATAAAGTTTTGATTCAATGTGGAACTCCAAGCTTGAATCATTAGTACAATTATAGCGATCGGCCAAAAACTTCCAAGCAGCCTCAGCAGTCTCAAGACGAGGAAGAAGATTATGAATGGAGGGAATAGAGGTATTAATAAACCAAGACAAGATCTTACTCTGAATACTCTCCCATTCCTCTAGGCGATCTTCATAATCATCTGTTGCAACAGTAGTCGTGGAAGACTCTTCAGCAGCTATGACTTTGGACTTAGGGTTTGGCACTGGCTTAGGAATTGAACCAGTCACATATCTCCACAGTTTACGACCCTTGAGAAAAACAGTCATATTCTGAGACCATGCATGATAGCTAGTAGGACCATCCAACATAATGGTGATAGGACGTATGATGTCGCGTTCATTTTGTTGAGCCATAATGAAGAAAATGACCAAAAAATGAGATTTAGAGACCTCAAATGCAGAAACGGAGCCCAAAATCGGAATCTACACGAAAAACTGAGCAAGACAGGTCCTGTTGAAAATTTTTGACTTTGGTCAAAGTCAACGGTCAACGGTCTGGTCAACGGTCAACGGATGAAGCTGACGTGGAATGCTGACGTGGCTGAATGACGTCACCCTAGGGCTGACGTGGCAGTCCGTGAAATGAAGCAAGGCGCGTGTGGTGCGTGAGGCGCGTGCCCGGCGCGTGATCGGCGCGTGTGGCGCGTGGAAGAAAGAACGGCGCGTGGCGGCGCGTGGAGGCGCGTGCTCGTGAGGCAGAAACTTCTGATGGCGCGTGGGGGCGCGTGGAAGGTTGTTTCTGGAAAATTTTTGTTGGGTTTTGCTCGGGACTATCAGATCTGTCAATGTGTGCCTTTACTTTGGCGGTTTGATCAACAAACTGACGAAATCCGAGTGTTTTAGGGTTGTGGGCGTGACGGCGGTGACTCTCTTCTGACAGTGACTACTGGATGAAGGCGAGGGCAGCGGAAGAACGCCGGAGATGTCCACAGGAACCAGAAAAATCAGAGGAAAGGCTCTAATACCATGTTAACAATATAAAGAGAGAGAGAATGACTGAATAGTCAGTATAATAATATGTATAAAACAATGTACAAAAGAGAGCCTTATATAGGCTAGGTATGTGTGCAGTACAAGTAAGGCTAGGTATGTGTGCAGTACAAGTAATATAAGTGCAGTACAAGTAATATACTGGGCTAAGCCCAATGGGCTAATATAGCCTAATCTATACACTAACAGAGATAAAACAACAAAATCAAAGGGAGTGATGCACAGGCACCAGGGCTTTTTTTTTTTTTTTTTTTTTTTTTTATAGAAGCACCAGGGCTATTTTGGTCTCTCCGAAGTGAGACCTTTTTGCTTCCTCTTTTCTCTTGATTTTTCTACCCAGATTGGGGAAATAGCATTTTTGTGTGCCTAGGGAGAAAGAACAATTTGTGTCTCTATTTAAAAATTAAAGAATAATTGTAATGTGTGTGGAATAGATTTTGTCAGTTGTACCCAATAAAATCTAAAAAGTGAGGACTATTTGCAAATTAAACTAACAAACTCAATTATGATAATCTTGTTTGTGGTCTTTTGTCAATTTTCCACATGTTTCAATTTGATTGAACTTCTTCGTTGACCTAGGTTTAGTTCAAGGAGCCAATTACGCAGCCTACCAAAAAAAAAAAAAAAAAAGATGAAGGCTAGTAGTGCATCTTGAGGTTATGTGATACTTATCAAACTTGCAAAAGAAGAGAAAGACCTTAGCTTCGAAAGAAATGATAATTAAGAGTGGTTTGATGAAAGACTTGAAAATGCAAGGGTGTATAAGTATATGAACCTTTTATGTTTTCTTCCTCTCCTAATTAGTCATTTTTCCTCACATTGGAATCCCCCTCGCTGTTATAATGAAGCTAAAGTCATACAAAGACCTTCTAAATTTGAGGAAAATCAATTATATTTTCTAGGTATTAACATTCATTAGCATTGAGCAGTGTCCATCTTGAAAAGGATGAACAGATTCTAATTTCTCTCTAGAAATGGCAATCTAAGTGTCCTGGCGCGACCTCAGCAAAGAACCAAGCTTCAGGTATTGAAGTTGTTTTGCACGATGAGAATGGCTCAGTGTTGGCATCACTTGCCCAGCAACTCCGACAACTCCACTCCTCTGATCACCGAGGCAAAGGCAGCGTCCAAGGCACTCCAATTGCAGCTGAGTTGGGATTCAACCGAGTTATTCTTGAAGGAGATTGTCAAGTCCTTATTAAGGCTCTCAAAGAAGATGGTATTTTTCTGTGCACTGATAGTTTATTTATTGAAGATGTTCATTTTGATGCTAGACTTTTTAATGAATTACGTTGCTCACATGTAAAGAGAGAAGATAATAAAATTACTTATTCTTTAGCTCGATATACTTTAGGAATTTTGGATTTTGTAGTGTGGGTGGAGAATGTTCCACCACCTTTATTTTCTCTTGTCCAAACTGACATTTATGGTTTTCATTAATAAAAGTTCAAAGTTTGTTTCCTTAAAAAAAAAAAAAAAAAAGATAATTAGCATTAAATAATGATTAATTCCAATTTAACGAAAATGGGCTACATGTCATGGAAGAATGTTTATTCAACATATGTGATATTTCTTTTTGAGCACAAGTGGTTTACACATTGCGTTAGTAAGAGCTCATGAGTCTTATATGTGTTTAGATTTGAGAGATTTTTTAACCTATGACGTCCACTTTTAATAATTACTCTCATATGTATTCTAACCTTATTTGAAAGACTTTTTACTTTTTAATGTGCCTAAACTTTAGGAGAAATGGCTCGTTTTTCCTCTAATCCACATCTCTTAATTTTCCTTTTCGTTGGTAGCTCTTTTCACAGGTCGGTATGGTCCACCCCACGTTTTTTTTTTTTTTATGGTCCACCCCACATATTGAAAAATAACATAAGTAAACTAAATTTTGACCCAGTTGTGGGCCCCAATTTTAATTTTTATTGGGCTCAAGTTGGCGAATTTTATCAATTGTATGGGCCATGTGTTCTGGGCTTAAATTACTGGTGATGATTTTTATGGGCTTATATTTAATTTGTTGACAATTCTCTCATTCAAGCTCTTTTTTTTTTTTTTTTTTTTTTTGATAAACATTCTCTCATTCAAGCTATTATTATCACTTCAGGCATTTCTTATAAACCATTAAATTATCACTGTAACAAAAACCAACAATGTTGTAGATCTAGAACAAAAACAAAAACAAAAAAAAAAAAAACAACGTTGTAGATTAGATAATTTATATATGACGGACTTGCTTATCAAAAAGAGTGATGGTCATTGTTGAATCTGATGCACTCTCAGTTATACAAGCTATTAATGAAGATGTTTTTGGAGGTGAGTTGGGTCACGATGTGCAGAACATAAAAGACATCTCTTCTTCTTTTTCTTGGTGCTCTTTCCAGCACTTAATTAGGAGTGGCAATAGAGCAGCCCATGAACTTGCAAGAGCTGCTAGAGATTCAGGTGTTACACAAGTTTGGAAAGGTGTGTGTCCAAGTTTTGTGGAACATATTATCACGAAGGAAGGTTGTTCGTAGCTATTGCTGTTTGCTCTCCCTGCTGCTGTTTATGTTCTCTTTGTTGCTCTAATGCTCTTTTTCAGTTGCTGGTTTATATTGTATTTTCTCATCAAAAAAAAAAATAGAGTGATGGTCCAGTTGGGTCCCAACCAAGCAGGCCATATTGAACACAAATGGCACCAGCTCGTTATCCTTCCACTGCAAAGAGCGGAAAGTGGTCGCTGCTCTGTGAAGCCAGCCTCACGCATTCCCCTTCGCTTTACGAAGCGCTGGACCCAGAGCTTTCGCCCAAGTCTATCGATTCAACTCTTTGCTCGGAACGGGCGAGCCAGCATGTGAGCCAAGTTTGGGTCCCACCAGTTGAGTTGGGCCAATGTTCCATCACCTTAAAGCCCCCCCTTGGGTTACAAGCTCACGTGACTAAGCTCGGCGGTAGTGATGCATTGTTTGATAGCTTGTAAATGTATTCGTTGTTGTTCATTTTGTCGATGTGGGATTGCTACCTCATTGTCTCTACTTCACCTGGTGCTTTGAGGTTTAGCAATCTCTAATCTAGCAATTGATTTTTGAGATCATTCAGGGAAAAAAAGGAGGCATAATCTCACTTGTTTTATTCCTATTTTGTTCATTGCAAGCCTTTTTTGTACAGGGATCTTTATTTGATATGTAGAAAAATAGCTTTCTATTATCTATATATCACCAACACAAAATTATGCCACAAGTTTGTTTCAAAACTATAAATTTAGAACTTGCCATCCATCAACATTACATTGTTTCTTAACCAAGATGAGGATCCTCCATCAATTTCAGCTCATAAACATTTTGAGGAATGAGGCAGAATTCACCCGTTAGTGTTTAGCAAAGGAATTAGAGATTGCAGGAAAACTTCCAATACCCAATGTTGATAGGCTAATATTGGCCACTAGTCAACTGATGATTTCGGTCCATTGAAGACTGGTTTGTGCTGTGCATAGACAGATATGACTGTTAGTGTTGATGGCTGAAATCAATTTGTGTAGAAGTTAACTATAACAACCCAAACATAGATATTATTGCCTTATTTGACTTCAAGCAAAGGACACGTTGTTTCTTCTTATTGTATAAGAAGCAAACCTATTATCCAAAGGAATAGACATTGCCATACACAATTAGATGGTTTTAATCAAGAAGTATCTATTACATTGCAAACAAATGTCGTTAACTGCTATGATGGAGTAGTAATTTTTATGTTCTTCCTTCAATTCTTTTGTTTGGATTGATGAAGAATGGATAAAGACCCGAAGACAAGAAAGCCTCACTCCTGAAGGATGTGGAGAAACATAAAACAAAATAGAGAATAACCAGTACTCTACAGATTGAAAGGTCTATCGACAATCTACTAGTCAACTACCATTCCTATGTCAATATTTTTGAAACTTCGATTAGTATTAATTCCATTGCTACACAAATTAAAAATTTTAAGCTGGAAGCTTGTCTGTGCAAAAATGGTTACCTTACTAGACCAACAAATTTGTTACAGGACCAATGTCCTTGATCTAGAACCTAGTCTGTATAATCGAACACATACACAAGTACACCTGTTTCCAGCATGTAAAGCTTTTTTTTCTTTTTTTTTTTTTTTTTTTTTTACACCACAAAAGAAAACACATACTGCGGTTCCACATGGTTTATACAAAAACAAGCAGTTTGGTTAGCCCATTTTCTAATATGGTCCATTAGCAAATCATTAACTACAATGCACCCTATTGCTCTTCCTGCATCTTTCCAATGATTGATGTCTTCTTCTAGGATTGAATATCTCCAGATTATATGGTGCTTCCTTGTCAGCCTTGGTTAGAATCATCATGCTTGTGATTCCCCTCCCAATTTCCTGTTGTATTGCTTCCATTGCTGCCAACATTCCAGAGGTGTTTCCAAATTTTCCTTTGGTCTGTATTGTAGTTTGTATCTTGATTAGAGTTTCCATTATCAGTTGGTATCCCTTCTTGACAGTATATGTGCCAGAAAAATAAAGGGGGCCAGATGAGCTGGTCTTCCCCCACATTTTTGAGATGGGGATTGAGCTGATTTGCTTGGCTTCCTCAAAATTTTAGACCTAATTCAATAATTGTAGATTCCATACTCTGGAGGAGTTGTCTATAAGGTCAGAAACCCTTGTGATGCCTAAGTCTTGGAGTTGAGAAGAGTTAAGGTTGGAGGGGAACCAAGCAGTATGGTCAATATCGATGTTTCTACTAGCCCCTACTCTTCTTTTGGAAGTATTTATCTTTGAGAGTCTTTGAAATAAGGGATTGGAGTTGACTTGATAATCTCCAGATTTGTTTGGCTAATATAGCTCTGTCAAGCCAAGCTGCTTTCGTTTTAGATAGACAGAGATCATTCCAACTCAGTTAGTGGAGCTTTCTTTTTTTCAGAGTCATGTCCCCACGATAAATTGCATATGGTTCTATTTACTGCAGTACAAACAGAATCAGGAACCTTGAAACAGGCAAAATTATAGAGGTTAAGGGAGGTTAGAACAGAGTTTGGCTTTCCAACCTTGGAGCTTTGAACTAACCTTGTCAAGCAGAGTTTGAAAGTGTGGAACTTTCCTTCTACTGTAATCAAAGTTGAATCCAAGGTATTTCCCAGGTTAAGAAACAGCTTTTATCTCTAAGGAGCTTCACCATTTGTTCTTTCCTTCTTAGTGGGTGTTTGGACTAAAACAAACTCAGGTTTGGACTTACCAATAACTTGTCCTGAAAGTCTACAGAACCCAGATAGTTTTTCTTCAAGGAACATGAGGGATTTGTCTGTGACTTTGAAGTCAAGCAAAGAGTCATCTGCAAATAGGATGGGATTAATGGTAAGGGAATTTCAACCAATTTTGATCCCATTGCAGACCTTGGTAAACTCTCCTTTCATCAAAACAGATTGGCACATAAGATGAAGAGGTATGAGGATACTGGGTCATCCTGTCTAATACCCCTATTAGGTAGGAAAAAGGGTGAAAGTGTACCATTTAAAAGGAATTGGTAGAAGACAATTGAGATAGACTCCTTGATGATTGACACCCAGTGCCTAGGGAATTCCATTTTGATGATCACTGCTTGAATGAAATTCCAACCCAGCCTGTCATAGGCCTTGTTCATGTCAAGCTTTAAGGCTGCAAAATAAGTCTTTTGTTTTTTACATTTTTTGTTGTAATGTAATTGAAAAGCTCATAGGCCAGGATCACATTGTCTTGTATATGTGTACCTTTCACAAAAGCATTTTGGAGAGTTATCAATGATGTCATAATGGCCTTAAGTCTAATGACAAGGTTTTTTGATATAGCCTTATATACTACATTGCAGAGACTAATAGGATGAAAGTCACTACAAGTCTCTGGTGAAGGTGTTTTGGAAATGAGGGCAAGGTAGGTTTTGCTTAAGGATTTAAGCAAATGAACAGAATGTAAGAATGCCAAAACAGTATATAAGGTCTTTACCAGTGATGTCCCAGAAGGTCTGATAGAAGGCAGTAGGGGTGCCATCTGGTCCTGGGGATTTCCAAACTCCCATTTGAAAAACTGCTTCCTTCACTTCCTCCTCAGTGACTGGATGCATTCAAGTGCTGCAGTTGGTCCTGGCTTAACCTTGGTATGCTGATGGAGTCTAGTTCTTCAATAATATGCCATGTTTCCATTTGATCCTGGGCCTAAAATATTTGCTAGAGGTGTTGGTGCAATCCTCCTCCTATTTCATCAATATCTTCGCTCCACAAACCAGAGGGTAAATTTAGTCTAGTGATTGGATTATAAGCTCTTATTCTCCTCATCAAGGTTTGAAAGTAGCGACTATATCTATGATTGATCTCCATACACTACCCAATTGTTTCATGCTTTTTGTGATTACATGATCTCCTCCCGTATGATGAATAGTTGTTCCAATTCCTCATGCAGAATTTTCTCTCTTACCACATCTTCCAGTGTGAATATTTGATTGAATTTCTCCCTACTTTTTCTGCTTCTCTGCAATTGTTCTAACCAGTTTCCCAAAGTCTTCCACAGCATGTAAAGCTTGAGTTACTGCATCTTCTCCATTTCATTCTAATGGAACATCCCATGGTTTTGAATGAAGGTGTTGTCCCCAAAACATACCTAAAGCATAGCATGTTCACATGTTAAAACCTCAGACACATTGACTTCCTTATTACCAACTGACAACACCTCTTCAAATTATTCTCTGCAAGTTTTACAAACTTCAATTTCTGATTATATTTTGTTGTTTTGTTAGTGATCTTTTGAAATAATAGAATTTATCTCAATATATTTTTTGACTTATGACTAGGAGGAAAGAAAACAAAGGCTTCAGTTTGTTCACCAACAAAAGCAACTCTCCCTAGCTAGTGGCCAATCATTTGGTAATAATTTGACCAATCGTCCAACTACTGCAGATTTTTTATATTCTAGCTAAATTGTTGATATAATCTCATTACACACCTTAAAAAGATTATTCTTCGTAAAGTCATGTAATAATTGCATAAATTAATAGGCATGGCCTTTGTATGGTTGATGGTTCAATATTTTAGTATCAGTCTTAAACCACTTAATCACTTGACAAACTTACATGGGATAAATGAGGTA
The DNA here is from genome assembly GCA_023621385.1 of Quercus gilva. Taxonomy (NCBI): domain Eukaryota; kingdom Viridiplantae; phylum Streptophyta; class Magnoliopsida; order Fagales; family Fagaceae; genus Quercus; species Quercus gilva. The sequence continues at coordinate 95,278,722 of CM042476.1, read as the reverse complement.
ACGAAAAACAATCTCCACATTAGCAGATTTAATTCCAGCAGATATAATTCACATGTTATTCAAGTTACCCAACTCTACACGAACAGTGTATGAGTTGGCTATCACAAAGAAGGTAACTTCATTAGGATTTTGCTTAATTACGATTTTGCTTAATTACTCATCACAAAGTACAAATAACATTGTCAAAAGCTTGGTATAGTGCTTCGGAGGCATTAGGGGTTTCTAAAAGGTATGTTTGGGAAAGAGATAGAGCTTTTATAGTTTTTTTTTTTTTTTTTTAAAGTATATTTTTGGGAAGTGCTTAATCTTTGTAAATGAATGAGAGACTCATATTAATGTAAAATTAGACTAGAAATATAAATTCATGAAATAGTATATTTTTAAGTCTCTTGACATGTATATTTAATTTTACAAATTAAAAATTAAAAACCTTAAATCTTTGATTTCCAGCCTCTAAAAGTTCACTTTAAAAAAAAAAAAAAAAAAAATTACTCCAAAGAAAAAGATAAAGAAATAATTAGAACATCAAATCTAAGAACTAAATATACATGTATGCCTAATAAAATAAAATAAAAACCAGTAGGCATGTGATGACATTTTTAGGGTCTAATTACTTATGATTACTAATGGATATACTAGATTGCAATTTCTTTCTTCATTATTTTAATGACATATAATACCTAATCAAAATTAATTTTCCAAACATTATAACACATAAGTATTATAAAATAACTAATAACGAACATGCACATTGCACAGGACATTCACTAGTTTTCTCAATTAGTATCATTATTTTCATTAAAAGACAAACCAATCTAGTCGTATGCTAGATAAATAGTTGAATTTTTTATTTATTTTTATTTTAGACTACCATAGTGTCGTATGCCTTCGACAAACCTAATCCTCTTATGTTTGGAACAACAGCCATTTTTTTTAGGACAATAGCAGGAGCTGTGTCATATTCATTTCCAAATAACACAAAAAAGGGGAAAAGTTACCCCTTCTTCCATTAAAAATTTAGAACCACTTCTATTACTCCAACCAAACCCAGTCCCGATCCTGTATGTCGTGCAACCACCTCGGCAATCTCCTCGTCTCATCATTCTCTCTCTTCACTTTTTAGATTAGTCTAATATGGAGTAATGTAAAATAGAGAATGAGATTTTTTTTTTTTTTTTTTTTTTTTTTTGAGGGACAAAATAGAGAATGAGATGTAAAGTGGATTGGTAAAATATTAATGTAAATAAAATACTATTTTTTTTGTGATGCAAATGCAAAATGCTTCTTCTTCACACTTTTTTTTTTTTTTTTTTTTTTTGCATTTTCGGATAGGAACGTAGCTACAGTCTTGCCAAGTAATTAATTATAAATATGAAGTGAATGGTATATGGATGTATGTATTTGTGCACAATCTTATTCGAAAAGAACATTTGTAGACTGTCTATATAAATTGCATTAAAAACATCCACTTCATTTGAAGCTCAAAACTAATTTCTCTGACATATACATCAAACAAGAATTCCTTTTTTTTTTTTTTGAAAAACCAAGCGTTAGAACATCCAACATTTTCATAATACTGTTTCGTATGTTACAACCCACCAACATCAAGTTTTTTTTTTTTTTTTTTTTTTTTTTGAGATCCCAAAGAGTTACAAATTCACCAATTGCTAATGTCTAAGTGAATTCAAAATATAGAAGGTATGGCTGTATTATTTACATCTTTTACATATAAATTGGAAGTTTATTGAATTCATATGGTGTACACAAAATGAAGTTGAGATTTATAGAAGCATATGTAAGCATATGGGAAGGAGCATAGTTTTAGACAATGAGAAAATGCAAAACTGCAAAAGTATTACAGGAAGCGCTGAATGCTGCGTAATTATGTTTATTCGCACATACAACAACGCAAGTTTGAGAAAACCGTATCCTCGTAAATTTGTATCAATTACAAAAGTGGACTCACTATATAATAATAATATAATTGTATATGATATAAAAATGATATACTATATTATTCGTTAAAATTTACAAAATAAGTTGTTACCTATTACGACATAAAGGTAAATTGAAAAATGAAAATTAAAAATAAAAATAAATTTTTAAATCCACAAATTAGGACACATTTAATTTTTAGCTTTAACTATTTGCGGTTATGACTTTAAAACGTCATATGTTTTATTTTATTTTTTTTTTTTTTAAAAAGCGTATGAGCACACACGCATGGTGCATGTGGATACGCTAGTAAGCACTGCCATTATCTTTGCTTCCAAAAAATTTCAGATTTTTATGCCAGACTTTCCGGGATTTAGATTTTTGGTGATTTAATAGAATTCTTTTTTTTTTAAAAAAAATACATCATCTTCCTATAAATATCCAATAAAAGTCTCATTTGATAATGTGTATTGGAAGAGGCTTCGACTACCAAACCTTGGAATTGAATGATTATAGCCTTAGTGATTTTTGAGATGAGAAACACAATTATAGTTAGTAGAGGCAAAGGAGGAGTAAGAGGAGGTCTAGAAGAAGGAGCAAAATACTCGAGAGGAAAAGAAGACAAAAAGAAGAAAATACCTATGAAGGTGATGAGTGTTGATGTGATGATCGGTTCAATGAATTACCAAATTCTTTTGAAATTGAGGTATATCTAAACATTTCAAGTCATCTATTTTTTTTCTCTATTGTTAACACATATACCCGGGTGGGTTTTGAATGGATGGCCTCACCCTTGTGAAAGGAAGTGTCATTTGAGCCAAGGCTCCTTGGCCCTTTCAAGTCATTAATTTATATAAATATGCAAAAGGGGAAACTTGTAGAAAGTTGAACCTTAGAACCCTAAAATGGTTAATGATCTAACACATGGTTAGACATGGCAAAATGGATTAAAATTTTTTGACCCGACTCGACCTGACCCCAAAAAAACTCAACTTGAACCCCATTTTTTTGACTCGAAGCAAAAACGAGTTGACCCGTGAACCGACCCATGTTTTTTGCGGGTTAACCCAACGCAACCTGACCCACGACCCGAACCATTTTTGGGAAAATTATTTTTTCAGTAAAAAAAAAATAGTAAAATCAAGACAATATTGGTTTAATTGTTTGTTGTAAGTTTTAGGATGAGTTTGGTTCAGCTTTTTAAAAAAGTGCATAATGAAAAAGTGGAGTTTTCAAAAAGTGCATAATGAAAATGTGCTTTTTCAAAAAGCTGAGTGTTTGGTAAAAGTTGTTAAAAAATGCTTTTTGAAAAAGCTGAGTGTTTGGCTAGCATTTATAAAAGTGGCAGTTTGAAGGTAAATTACCAAGAAGGACAATGCACATATAAGAGAGTTTATTTCATACTTAAATCAATATTGTGAAATTATTTTTTTCTCACCAATATTAGCTAATAATAACCTATCACTTAAAATTTATTGTGAAAATATTGTGATAATTTATACTGATTTTAATTTAAACATACTATTACAATTATTTTTTTCTCTTTCTAAACAAATTATTTTTTTCTTACCAATATTAACTAATAATAACCTACCACTTAAAATTTATTGTGAAAATATTGTGAAAGTATTTCTCAATTTTAATATTTTATTCTTTATTTTATGTTCCCTTTATTTTATTTTATTTTTTTATCCATATTTCCTTCTTTTTTTTCTTCTTTTTTTCTCCTCCACACACATACCCTTAATTTTTTTTTTCTTTATTTCCTTCTTTTCTCTCCCTGCCACTTCCTTCATACACATGCCCTTACTTTTTTTTCTTTTTTTTCCTATTTCGTCCACTTCACACAAAGCTAAACCAGAATGTTCCAAACTCCTCTCACAAAGCTAAACCAAACTCCTCTCTCATCCCTCAAAGTCTCTGCGTCCCTTTTTTTTTTTTTTTTTTTGACAGTTCGAAAGCTAATGATGATGATGAAGAAGTCTCTGCATCTCTGCATCTCTATTTTCGTCTTTTTTCTTTATTTCCTTATTTCGTCTTTCCTTCTTTATTCTTTTTTTTTTCACACTCCAGAGAAGATGATGATGAAGAAGATGAAGATGATTGAAACATAAGGATTTTGGGTTTTTTTTTTCTGTGGATTTTGGGTTTGATTTTGAGTTGATTTTGTTTTTGGTTGATTTTGAGTTGGGTTTGGGATGGGTTTTCCAATGGGGATTGAGTTAATTTTAAGTTGTTTTGTATTGATTTTGAGTTATTTTTGGTTTGGTTTTGTTGATTTTGTCTTTGGATTGTCAAATGTTGAAATGGGTTTTGGTGATTTTGTTGATTGTGGTGGTAGACCGGTGAGTGTGGTGCTGTGTTTGTAGCAGCATGATGAGAAGAATCAAGGGTAATTTGGTAATTGAAGGAAGAGCCCAACGGATAGTTCAGAACACGCATTTGCACTTTTTGTTTATGGACCTCTGATGCTCCATATTCTTTGCGCGTTCGGGGACTATTTTTTGCCTTGGCCCAAAACGCAACTTTTTTCAAAAAGTTGCGTTTTGGGCTGAGCCAAACGCAAAAAACTTTTGGCAAATGCGCATAATGATAAAAGTGGTAAAAGTGGGCTCAAAACGCCCAACCAAACGGGCACTTAAGAAAACAACTAATACATTTACATAACTATATGCAAATTAATTGAAAGATGAATGGTTGAGCATTCTATAATGAGTAAAGATTTTTAGATATCAAATAGCAAAGTACATGCCAAGATAATCTGGTTACATTAGAGTTAAAAACATAAATTTAAAATTGTAAATATGTGTGAGTAACGTTCACAAGTGTGAAAATAGTGAAGCAAAAATATCAAATTAGCATAAATTATGAATGCTTAGATCTATTTTTTAACAATTTGTGTCCAAAATAAATTATGATATTTCCTAGAGTGTGTGTTGCTTAACAATAATATAATATTCATAAAAGATACCATGTATAAATAAGTAAGCAATCAAACTTTAATATATATCTCAAATTGAAATAGAGTGTCAACCACAATTGATAATAGATTATAAAATTAATTTTCAAGATTATAAATTTCTTATATGTTTTTATTCTTTATAAATGAGTTATTCAATAAGTCATTTGTAATTATGTTTTATATTTTGAAATGTTGATATTATGTAGAAATAAAACTTGTGTATTTGTATTACTTATCTTTGTATTATTTTGTTTTAGATAACAATGTTAGGATTTGTATAATTTTAAAATTATTGAATAAGTATTAATAAATTTAACTGAGTTCATTCTTGATATAAGTGATGAATTCAAAGTAATGCATTTTACATCAAGTAATTTGTTGCATAACTTTCTAAATGGAAAATATATGTTGTTTTCTTTATAAAAAATTTAAAAAAACAAAATTCATGTGAAAAATACGAGTCAACCTGACTTGACCTGCAACCCGTTTGACCCAACCTAAACACGACCCGACCCGCCCGTTTTGCCATTTCTACATGTGGTTATGCTATCTTTGCATTACTAATTTCTAAATGGTTGTGTTTTGGTTGAAGTATTATTGAATGAGCATGGTTTGCACTAGAAACTGTATTTAAGCCTGTAAACCTTCTAATTCACCATACAGAAACTACTCTCCATCCTCCACTTTCTTGAACCTTTTTTTTTCTTCTCTCAAGTTTGTCTTTCTATTCCCCGTTTCTCTTTTTCTCTTATAATGTTACCCTCTTTCTTCTTATTTATCTATCCTCATCTCCACTCTTCCGTCTTCTTTAACAAACTTTTGAGCGATGCAAAACAAAAAGAAAGATGAAGTGGGTGAAATGTGAAAGCATCTCATGCCATACAATTAGACCATATATAGTAGCCTTGCAAGTTGCAACACTATTTACATGTACAATAGGCTTGTATATTTACACACATCCATGTAATTATTATTCTAAAACTTTTTCTTGCACTTCTTTTTTTCTCCTTTTAGATTATCTTTTCAAACTCCAATTTTATTCCAAAATTAGTATACATAACATTATTGATTAGTTGTCTTTAGTTGGACAAATTTATAACTTTCTATCACTAATACAAACTTCAATCCTATCTTTTTTAATTAGTATGAATATCATTAGTTGAAAGTTAAGTTGTTTCCATAGATTAAAGTGTTCAGATTGTTGAGTTTGTTGTGTAGGATGAAGAAGAGGAGAAAATGGAGAAACCTCATTCGATGTTAAAACTGAAAAGAAAAAAAAAAGTAAATATTTATTTTAATTTATTTATCATGTTATTGATATGACACTAATCAATTCATTGTCATGTTAGTTTGTAAACTTCTTGTTGTAAAATTGTTAGTAGCTATAACACTTTCTAGACATTAACCTGTGGAAAACAGATTCGAATAAAGGAGAGGAAACTTGTCCACCTTCTTGATAGCTCCATTTTCTGGATCATAGAGGTGTTCACAGAAGAAAATGTGCTCAAAGATAGCAGGCTGTCCAAAGATGGGGATATATTTTTGCTTCCTCAATTCAAAATTTTCTTGTATTGCTGTAACATCCATTTTCAAAAGCAAGCATATAAGACATACTTTTTAGAAAGTAGGATCAAAACTAGCAAGGACGAAACTTTGGGGGGGGGGGGGGGGGGTGTGGGCAAAGTTCTTTGTTCAAGAATTTTAGAAAGTTGGAATATTAATATTAGAGGTTGACAACGATGCATTATTAACAATAATTTTTTTTTTTTTGTATTTTTTCTTTGTTTTTTAAATCAATAATAGATATTTATAATCAAGAGTTCTGTAAGTCAATTGACACATCTTAATATTTTTAGGGTCTGACTAAGGTTAGACCAATTCTTTATTCTATCCACATTATAATATATTTTTTTTTAAATCAATTTATTATTTTCACATAATTCTATACCTAATAATGTCATAATGCTACATATAAAAGATTCTAAAAGAAAAAAAAAAAACCCATAGTTAAAAGTTCAAATCCATGTCTTGTATTACATTAATAAAACAACTAAAATAATGGTTAATCAACATCATGCACTAATATTCAGCAAAAAAAAGGGTGAGACAATTATTGGGGCCTTGGTTACGGAATTTTTTATTTATAATTACTTGGTTAAGGTTGAGGTAGCATAAAGATGTGAGATCTTTTCCTTTTAAAAATTACCATTTTGAAAAAGTAGTAAAAAAAGAAAAGAAAAAGAAAACTGTTAAACAATTACATGATAATGAACAATAACTTTGAGTCTTCAACAATGTAAATAATAAAGCTTTTCCCATCACTACATTAATTTAGCTAAGGCACAAAGTTTATTACCAATAAACTAATCACACACATGCTATGGGGGCAATTTAGGTAAGGCACAAAATAGTAGATTGTTGTTTCACACATGTATTACATTAATGCATGCATGCCAAGTGTGTCCCAAAGTTAATAAAACATTAAAAATTAATAAAATTCTATCATTCAAAAAAAAAAAAAAAAAATTTCCACAGGTTGTGTTAAAGAGCAGTAGTTCATTAAAAAAATAAATTTTCTTCATGGATTGAGTTAAAGACACCAACTAATCCAAGTTGCTAGTGACACTAATTGGTGTGTGGATGAAGTGATTTTTAGCATAGGAGTTGTCTCTATGACTATGCGGTGGAGTAATTTGAGAGGGACAAAGAGCTCTCAAAACGAGAGGTAAAAATCGAGTAAAGATTATTGGGTTTTTATGATTTGTTTTGCTAGGATTTATAATTGATTTGTTATAATTTTTTTTTTTTTACTTCGACTGTGTCTAAAGATTTTTTTTCATTATCTGAATATGTGAATTGTTTTGTGGATTTTTCTTGTTGTCCAGATTTGTAAATTGTCCAAATGTTTAGCTAAATGTTTTTCTTAATATTCTTGGGACAACCAGACAAGGGATGATTTGATAATTTTTTTCATTTTTGGTTTCATGGGTCAACTTGTAAATTGTTTGGGAGAGGGGGGCCAAGTATATTAATTTTAGAGCCAAAAGTAATTTTTTTATGCTAATATATATACTAGGGAATTTTTTTTAAAAGGCTGAGGGGGGCCTAGGTAGTTCCGTCCCTGATTCAAAAGCAGTTCACACAGCTTCTCAGTATGTGATTGCATGCTATTGCAAACTAAGCATGAAATCACATATTCTCATCTTCAAGTTTCTTTTCATCATGTGCGCTTGAAGAAGCTTCAACTACCAAGCCTTTAAACTGTATGGTTACGCCTTCAATGGTTTTTTAGATGAGTAACACAATTACAATTAGTAGAGGAAGATGAGAACGAAAAGAAGAACAACAAGAAGTAAATACCAGAATGTGTATCTAGATTTTCGATTCATGGTTATTGAAAATTAGAAATTAAAATGTCAAAACTTTGTTAGCTAAATGACTTATAATAGTATGGCATGAGTCCACATCTGTTATCTAATCAACATTCTTCAAAGGATTATCTAGTGATGAGGAATGAGGCAATTAAAACTGGTATTTAGTAAATATAGATATTGCAATCAATATTCTTCAAATTATTTTCTCTGTGTTTTCTAAGAACTAGGAATAGAAGAAATGTAAAGGCCTGTTTTTATTTTGAGAAATTAAAACTTTTTTTTTTTCTACTTGTTTTAGGTTACCAAACAAGTTTTTGTGTGTTAGAAAATAGAAAACTGTTCTAAAAAATAGAGAATTGAGAAAAAAAAAAATAGTTACCAAAACATACCCTTATATTTTTATTAAAGATTGAAAGTGCACCTCATCAAAAAAAAAAAGTACAACAATCCAAATTAAATGAGGAGAAAAAAGGAGATAAAACAACAAAATCAAAGGGAGTGTTACAAGCACCAGGGCCATTTTGGCCTCTCCCAAGCAAGACCTTTTTGCTCCCTCTTTTCTCTTGATTTTTCTCCTCAAATTAGAGATATAGCATTTTGATGTGCCCAAGGAAAAAGAACAATTCGTGTCTATATTTGAAAATTAAAGAATAATTGTAATGTATGTGGAACTGATTTTGTCAGTTGTACTCAATAAAATCTTAAAAGTGAGGACTATTCGCAAATTAAACTAACAAACTCAATTATGATAATCTTGTTTGTGGTCTTTTGTCAATTTTCCACATGTTTAAATTTGATTGAACTTCTTCTTTGACCTAGGTTTAGTTCAAGGAGCTAATTACGCAACTCACATCTACAAAAAATGATGAAGGCTAGTAGTGCATCTTGAGGTTATGTTTACTTATCAAACTTGCAAAAGAGGAGAAAGACCTTAGCTTCGAAAAAATGCTAGTTAAGATTGGTTTGATGAAAGACAAAGAGACGCTCATGTATGTGTAATTAGAAACTCATAAAAAAGCTCCATATCTGCTAAATGTGTTTGAAAATGCAAGGGTGTATAAGTATATGAAGTAATGAAGGTTTTATGTTTTCTCTCTCTCCTAATTAGTCATTTTTCCTCCTCTCTCTTATAATGAAGCTAAAGTCAAACGCCTTCAAAAAAAAAAAAAAAGCTAAAGTCAAACAAAAACCTTCTAAATGAGAGGAAGATCAATTATATTTTCTTGATATTAACACTCATTAGCATTGAGCAGTGTCAACTGCTTCTAATTTCTCTCTAGAAATGGCAATCTGAGTGCCATGTCCTAATTTGCTAAATTTAAGGGATCATGATAATTAGCATTAAATAATGATTGATTCCAATTTAATGAAAAAGGGCTACATGTCATGGAAGAATGTTTATTCAACAGACATGATATTTCTTTTTTAGCACAACTCTTTACAGGTGATTTACACATTGTATTAACAAAAACTTATGAATCACATATGTGTTTACATTTGAAAGACTTTTTAACCTATAGCGTTATCTCCTGGTGATTACTCTCATATATATTCTAAACTTTATCAGAATTGACCCTTTTGCCCTCTAATCCACATTTCTTAATTTTTCTTTTCGTTGGCATCCGTTTCACAGGTGGGCATGTTCCACCACCACCCCCCCCCCCCCCCCCCCCCAATATTGAAAAAGAACAGGACTAAATTTTGACCCAGTTGTGGACCCTAATTTTCTTTTTTATTGGGCTCAAGTTGGCGAATTTTTATCAACTGCATGGGCCATATGTGTTCTGGGCTTAAATTACTAGTGATGATGTTTATGGGCTTATATTTAATTTGTTGACAATTCTCTCATTCAAGCCATGATCACTTCCGGCATTTCTTATAAACCATTATTTTTGGTACTATTTATGAGTGTTATTACACTTTTTGATATTATTTATAAGTTTTACTGTACTATTTCAGTTATCTCTTAGTTTTTATCTACATTACTTTCAGCAAAAGGTTTTCAATTTTCAATTAAATAAGGTGTTCCTAGACAATCACTAACAAAAACCAACAATGTTGTAGATTAAGAATCCGTTTAAGATTCGCTTATTTTGCTGAAACTGAAAATTTTTTACTGAAAATACTGTAGACAAAAGTAAAAGTTAGTTAAAATAATACAGTAAGACCCATAAATAATACCAAAAAGTGCAGTGAAACCTATAAATAATAGCAAAAATAAACTGAATAATAAAATAAGTTGACAAAATTAATCTTTACAAAACAGACACTAAATAATTTATATGTAACAGAAATGTTTATTTCAGATTCTTCAACATTATTTGAATTACCTATGAGAAATATTGTCAATCATTCAATTAGAAATAGACAAAGAATCCACATACAAAACCTCTAAGGCTGGTGGTGGTGAATCTTCTAACCATACAATATCCTCATCTCTATGCCTAGCATAGCAAGCTAAGGAGTGAGCAACCCTATTTGCAGTTCATCGGATACTCTTTATTTCCCAATGCCGGAGACCACCTGCAATATAGTGAATATGATCATAAATATAGCCCAACTGAGACACCACACCACACCATGAACACTCCTAGTTCTATGTGCTTTTTAGGGTAATTGTTAACAAATTATTTTAGAAAAATTTTGACACAATTTTTATGGAAAGTATAAGAAGTTATCGAAAATATTAATTGTTTTTTTCTTTTCCTATAAAAATTTTTCTAAAAATATATCCTAAATTAATACCACATCAACGCATCGTTAACTTTCCCTAATTAAAATGATTTGATGTAATTGAAGCAACTTTAAATTTCATTTTAATAGACTCTGAACCGCCATTGAAATGAAATTGACAACTTTGACAATAGGTTAAGGTTTTTTTTTTTTTTTTTTTTTTTAACCTACAAAACAAAACACATAGTAATGAAATTGTTTCATAAATAAAGAAAAAAAATATTTAAAAAAAAAAAAAAAAAAAAAGGAGAGATCCGACCTGCCGGATTCGAACCAGCGACCTAAGGATGTCTGTTAGAGACCAACTACAGTCCTCCGCTCTACCAACTGAGCTAAGGTCGGATTTCGATATTACCAACCAACTCTTGACTTATTCTATCTTCTATTTTTATTATACTGCAAAATGAGAAGGAAAAAAAAAACACTACCTATCAAAAAGAACGATAATTCAGCGTGTGAATTACACTTGGGTTGGGCCAATATTCTAACTCCTCAAAACCCGCCACTTGGGTTATAAGATTACGTAACAAAGCTCAGCGTCTAAGATGGACTGTTTGATAGCTTATAAATGTATACAAGATTGTTGATTTTGTCGACGTGGGATTGCTACCTCATTGTCTCCACTTCACCTGGTGCTTTAATTTGAGGTTTAGCAATCTCTGTTCTAGCAATTGATTTTTGACATCATCCATGGAAAAAAAGAGGCATAATCTCACTTGTTTTATTCCTATTTTGTTCATTGCAAGCCTTTTTTTGTACAGGAATCTTTATATGATATGTAGAAGAATAGCTTTTTATTATCTATATATCACCAACACAAAATTATGCCACAAGTTTGTTTCAAAACTATAAATTTAGAACTTGCCATCCATCAACATTACACCGTTTCTTAGCCAAGATGAGGATCCTCCATCAATTTCAGCTCATAAACAATTTGAGGAATGAGCCCATTAGTGTTTAGCAAAGGAATTAGATATTGCATGAAAACTTCTAATACCCAAAGTTAATAGGCTAATATTGGCCACTAGTCAACTGATGATTTCGGTCCATTGAAGACTGGTTTGTGCTGTGCATAGACAGATATGACTGTTAGTGTTGATGGCTGAAATCAATTTGTGTAGAAGTTAACTATAACAACCCAAACATAGATATTATTGCCTTATTTGACTTCAAGCAAAGGACAGGTTGTTTCTTCTTATTGTATAAGAAGCAAACCTGTCATACAAAGAAATAGACATTGCCATACACAATTAGAAGGTTTTAATCAAGAAGCTAAGTATCCATCACATTGCAAACAAATGTTGTTAAATGCTATGATGGAGTAGTAATTTTCAAGTTCTTGCTTCAATTCTTTTGTTTGGATTGATGAAGAACGGATAAAGACCCGAAGACAAGAAAGCCTCAATCCAGAAGTATGTGGAGAAAACATAAAACAAAGTACAAACTAAACCAGTACTCTACAGATTGAAAGGTCTTTCAACAGTCTACTAGTCAACTACCATTCCTATGGCAATATTTTTGCACTTTGATTAGTATTAATTCCATTGCTACACAAATTAAAAATTTTAAGCTGGAAGCTTGTCTGTACAAAAATGGTTACCTCGCTAGACCAGCAAATTTGTTAAAGGGCCAATGTCCTTGATCTAGAACCTAGTCCGTATAATCGAACACATACACAAGTACACCAGTTTCCGGCATGTAAAGCTTTTTTCTTTTTTTTTTCTTTTTTTTTTCTTTTTTCCTTTTTTTTCCTTTTTTTTTATTTTTTTTTTTTTCCTTTTTTTTCCTTTTTTTTTTTTCTTTTTTTTTTTTTTACACCACAAAAGAAAACACATACTATGGTTCCACATGGTTTATACAAAAACAAGCAGTTTGGTTAGCCCATTTTCTAATATGATCCATTAGCAAATCATTAACTACAATGCACCCTATTGCTCTTCCTGCATCTTTCCAATGATTGATGCCTTCTTCTAGGATTGAATCTCTCCAGATTATATGGTGCTTCCTTGTCAGCCTTGGTTAGAATCATCAAGCTTGTGATTCCCCTCCCAATTTCCTGTTGTATTGCTTCCATTGCTGCCAACATTCCAGAGGTGTTTCCAAATTTTCCTTTGGTCTGTATTTTAGTTTGTACCTTGATTAGAGTTTCCATTATCAGTTGGTATCCCTTCTTGACAGTATATGTGCCAGAAAAATAAAGGGGGCCAGATGAGCTGGTCTTCCCCCACATTTTTGAGATGGGGATTGAGCTGATTTGCTTGGCTTCCTCAAAATTTTAGACCTGGTTCAATAATTGTAGATTCCATACTCTGGAGGAGTTGTCTATAAGGTCAGAAACCCTTGTGATGCCTAAGTCTTGGAGTTGAGAAGAGGTAAGTTTGGTGAGGAACCAAGCAGTATGGTAAGATTTCAATGAATGGTTAAAAATAGAGTAGAATACCAAAACAATTATAAAAATATATAATAGAATAATGATGTATAAAATTATGAGGCGTCAAATGCTAATTTTTCAAAATATCAAAATGTCAATCGAAAGTCAAGTGTCTATGTTTTATATATATATATATATATATATATTAAGGTTGTCTAATAATAATAATTATTATTATTATTATTATTATTATTATTATTATTATCCCTTTTTGATTACTCCATGACAGAACAAGACAATACACCAGATGACCTACTTTGTGTTTACATGTGAATCATGTGATGCTTTTGTTTCAACCAATGGAATTCTTAAAATCTGCTGAATCATTGTTCTCCCTTTTTCCTTTTTATTTCAGAGTTCATAGTATGAAATTTGGTCCATATATCTCTAACACATATCTTGAAGCTTTAAAGTCTGTAGGGACCAAATGAAATTTAATGTTGAAATATTCTCGTCGTTGAAGATTTGAAGTCTTCTTCAAAACTATTGCCTATATGACTATTCCTTTGAATGTGTCCGGTCCTTCCATGCATGCTTTTCATAATCTATTATTAATTATTCTAACATGAATACAATTTATATTTATGTGATTAAGTGATTGAAGTTTCATGATAGGTGGATACAACAACACGCTTCCATCTTATGCCATAGTCTGATTTAAAATTCGACCATTGGATTGAAAGAGTGTGATAAAATATTTGTTTGATGAACTTTGAGCTCAATCAAATGGTTGGATTATGAGAACGTGACCAGTCAAAATTTCTTGATATTTTGGTACAATGACACATGTCCATGATGTTCTAGACTTAAATCCAAAATCTAACCATTGAATTAGAAGAATGTGGTGATATATTGGTGTTTGTAAAGTATGACAAAAATCAGAAGGTCGGATTGTGAAAAATGAGTAGTCAAAGTTTGCAAAACTTGGTCAATATTTGGTCAAACATGGTCAACATTGAAGTTAGGTCTATGACCCATTGGAAAATTGAAAAAGGACAAGGATTTCCTGCACACTTGTGTGGAGGAGTTGCTGTAAACAGGATTAGGTGGCAACAATCCATAATGACACTAGTCCTAGTATCATGTGAAACGCACATGGTTAGTTTTAGTTTGTATTGTCCGTTAACCAACGTTTTCTCTCTCTCTCAAACGTCAAACACGCAAAAAGTTATCCATCTCTCCTCTGAAACCATGATTCTCATTCAACAAAAAAAAAAAAAAGAAACCATCACTCTTTCTCCTCTCTCTTCCCCTCTCTCTTCAAAATCATCACTCTTTATTCATCTTTCTTCCTCCTTCATTCCTCTCATCAGAAACCACAGCCACCTCAACCCATAATAAAAAACTCTTGCTGCCAATCCCACCTAAAACCGAAGATCCAACATGCAACAAGGAATCCTCCCAAAATTTAGATCTAATCTGTGCACAGTGAGGATTTTGGCTTTGGTATGTGCAAATATTTTGGAAATCAGGGTTTAATTCTGGTGCTAAATCATTGGGGATTTCTTTTTCTGGGATTTTGGATTCTTGCTGTTTGAATGCCAAGAAAATATTCAAGACTGAAATTAATGTACCGATCCGTGCACAGTGAGGATTTTGGCTCCAATATGTGCAATTTTTTGGGAAATAAGGGTTTAGATATGGTGCTAAATCAATTGGGTTTTATGGGTATTTTTTTATTTTTTTTTTTTTGGATTTTGGATTCTTGCTGTTTGGATGCCAAGAAAATATTCAAGACTGAAATTAATGTACTTTTTGATGAATGAAACTAATTCAAAGCTTCTTGAGATGAAGGCAGATTTATCATGCTTGAGATGGCAAAGAGCGAGAAGGGATGGACGAAGGAGGTGAAGAAAAGAGAGAAAAGGGATCTGATGGCTTGATGGGTGAAGAAGAAAGTGAATTTGGATTTTGAGAGAGAGAGAGAGAGAGAGAGAGAGAGAGAGAGAGAGAGAGTTGCTATAATTTTAACAGAGAAAGTTAACTAAAATCTAATCATGTGCGTTTCACATGATACTAGGACAAGTGTCACTGTAGATTGTTGCCACCTAACCTTGTTTGCAGCAACTCCTGCACACTTGTGTGTAGGAAATCCTTGTCCTTTGAAAAATTGTGGGTACATAGTAGGTAATCCCTTCACTACATCCACATTTTCATTTCTTAAATCATCCACAAGTCACATTCACATTCAAGCTTTGGCCGATATGAAGAATGTCTCTCATTTCACTTTCCTATTTTAAATTGAGATATTGAATAAATAAACAATCTACCTTCTTTTATCAAAAAAAGAAAACTTGATGTAAAAAAAAAAATTGCAAGAAGTGAGATTTCATAATGTTTCTATCTTTTATTAATAATAATAATTAATAAAAAGTCATATTTCAAAGTGACAACAACAACAAAAAAAAGTGGCGTGGTTGTCATAAATGAAATACATAGTTTTGTTATAAAAATAAATAAATAAAGTTACATTGATTTAAAACAAACTCAGCCATGTCTTATGTAAGGACCTGATTTGAACTCCTAACCCAAAACGTACATGGACTTAAGCCCAAAAAGCCTAAAACAATAAATTTGTAGAGAATGGGTTAGAAAACTGGGGTTTAATGAATTAAGCAACAAGTAAACAGATCTTGGTGACAAAGAAAGGGAGATATCAAGTTTTTAATAAGAAAAAATGTCCTTGGCAAGGTCCGAGGAGACTGATTCTTATGTATTACTTTTGAAGCTTGATTACAAGTCTAGTTCTAGATTGCTACTGTGTTTCTCTCTTGATTTTCGGATCCTTCTTCCTTAAAGGGTCTCTTTCATTATATATCTCCTTCCCCATGATCCTGACCTTCCACTTGTTAATCATCCAATCCACCACTTGAGTACATGTCCCATCAAATACCCTATTTGGCTTCCTGTGAGTCGTAGTAGCCAAGGCAACATTGTTCAGGGATCTTCTCCACATAAATACGGCCAGAAAATTAGCTGCAGTGCATTCAATGCGGTGGCAGCAGCTTTTCCTTAGGTATTTCTTAGCTTCCCCTCTCTGGTACGCTTGAGGTGTACGTCCCTGTCACTGGAGTTTCCTGGAAAGTTGCCTTGATCATTGAGATCTACATCAGGTCCGTGTTTAGCCTATTCAAGGAGGTATTCCTCCTCGGACCACCCTCCCCTTCATATCATACTCGTAAAGCTCTGAGCTAAAAACACTTACCATTATCTACTCGTCCTCGGATCACCCATGTTCTCAGACAAGGCCCAAGGCCCAAAATACCATTTGGGTCCTCAACCCTACATCTTATTATTATTATTTTTTTTTTTATAAAAAAGAAAACCCCACAATACCATTTTTATCTTTTAGTAAAAATAAATAAATAAATAAAAAACCCTAGCTCCCTAGCACTCTCCCTCTCCCTTTCACTAAAAAACAAGTGCCCCCACCTATGTTTTTTTTTTTTTTTTTTTTTTTTTCAATCCCTTGCCCCCTCACTAAATTAACACTCCTATTTCACTAAAAAAATAAAAATAAAATAAAATAAAAAGCCCTTATCTCCATCTATTGTTAATTCTCTCTCTTTCTCCCAATCATAATCAAACCCAAAAGATTGGTCTTCTTAGATCCTTATCTTTCTTTTTCTTTTTTTTCTTTTTTTTTTTTTTTTTTTGTTAATGTATTGTGGTTTAGTAAATGTATTTGCTTTTTTATTTCATTTATCTAAATTTTGGGTTTGGTTTAGATATACCTCTTTCATAATATATCATCTAGTATTGTAGACAAAGTTCTTGATAGTTTGGTACTAGCCCATTGTGTAATGTTTGTGTATTGGTAGCCTCAACCAATCTGTTGATTCATGGGAAGCGTTTTTCACTTGATAATAGTGCTTTGTTCAATTTGTGTTTTAGCCTTTTAGAGTTTGCCTCTGTTTGAGTTTGCCTCTTCTTTGTTAGTAAAGTTCCAAGTAAAGACAAAAGTAGCTTATAGTTATATAACAGGATTGGTGATTATATTATTCTTTTATTATTTTATGCAATATATATTGATAGATCATATTAGACTAACGAATACATGTAGTTCAGACGTGTATATATATATATATATATATATATATAGAAGGCTTATTCACTTTAACAATCTCTAAAGTTATATTATTTTGTTTATATTTATATTAAAAATGATTAATACTAAAGTTCTAAACTTTTTTTCCCAATATTTTCTATAAACTTATAATATGATAAGTGGTTATTGGAGGGAACAATCAGTCAATTGAAAGAGGTGATAGCTTTTATTATAAAAAATATTTTGAAATCAATGAGCTTTAATTATATGCAAGCAACTACTGCACATATATATTTTCTCAGTATAATCAACATTAAATTATTATTTTTTTGCTATTTTATTTAGGTTGTCAAAATAAGTGATAAATTTGCTAATTATAATTTTCAATTAATTGCTATTGTTGGTACATATGTGATTTCACATGACTTGTTGTGGTGATGGATATATTGTTAAGGGTGATGGAGATGTACTATTAATTATATGGTTATTGGTGGCAAATGTTTTCTTTTAAGTTCTCATTAACTGGAGCACTACAATGTTCTTATATATTTATTCAGTTTAATTTAAAATATTGCAGACCAATGCTAAAGGAGGAGATCACAATGTAAATAATGACACAAGATGACTATGAGGAGGAAGATGACTCTTTGATGGAGGATGACATTGACTCAGATGATAATTGATCTTCCAATATTTATGCTTTCAAGTTTAGTAAAGGATATAATATAGCCTTTGTGTATAATTGAACAACATACTATTTTGTAGACCTTTTAATATTTTCATTTTTAATGCACTTATTAGTTTTGAACAATTATGGATTTGTGTTTGTTATTTGAATGGAGAAACTTTTATGAACAATTATGGATTTGTGTTTGTAATTTATATATTAATTATTCCATGTTCAAAAATATTTGATATTATCAAATAAAATAAAAATATCATAAATTTTTTTTCGATGGAGTTATTTTTTTGCAAATAATGTATGAGTGACGAGATAAATGGTTTTTAATAACGGCTAAAGTTCGTCAAAAGAAAAGTAATTGGTTGCATTGATGTTATATTTTTGATGAAAAATTAGGTATTTACGATGGCTTTTAGTCGTCGAAAAAATACATTAACGATGGTCACTGTTCGTCGCAAAAGGTATTTGGTTGACCAACTTCCTTGTTTGAAGATCTATTTTTGATGACAAGGCAAGTATTTATGATGACTTTTAGTTGTTGAAAAAAATACATTAACAACAGCCTTCATTCGTCGCAAACTCTATTTGGTCATCCAACTTCCTCGTATGAAGTTGAATTTGCGACAGCAATTATTAAGTACTTACGATAGAGTTTTGCTGTCAAAAATAAGTGTTAGCGACGGCCTTGCTGGCAATATAGTATTACCGACGAGGCTTTTGCCGACGGACGTCGACGGCTTTTTGCCATCGTTAATACGAATTTGTGATGGCTTTTTGTGCTTTTGCGACGAACTTTGACCATCGCAAATAAGCTTATTTTTTGTAGTGATATTTACTAGGCTTCCTCAAAATTTTAGACCTGGTTCAATAATTGTAGATTCCATACTCTGGAGGAGTTGTCTATAAGGTCAGAAACCCTTGTGATGCCTAAGTCTTGGAGTTGAGAAGAGGTAAGTTTGGAGAGGAACCAAGCAGTATGGTAAGATTTCAATGAATGGTTAAAAATGGAGTAGAATACCAAAACAATTATAAAAATATATAATAGAATAATGATGTATAAAATTATGAGGCGTCAAATGCTAATTTTTCAAAATATCAAAATGTCAATCGAAAGTCAAGTGTCTTTGTTATATATATATATATATATATATTAAGGTTAGCTAATAATAATAATAATTATTATTATTATATTATTATTATTATTATTATCCCTTTTTGATTACTCCATGACAGAACAAGACAATACACCAGATGACCTACTTTTTGCATACATGTGAATCATGTGATACTTTTGCTTCAACCAATGGAATTCTTATAATCTGCTGAATCATTGTTCTCCCTTTTTCCTTTTTATTTCAGAGTTCATAGTATGAAATTTGGTCCATACATCTCTAACACATATCTTGAAGCTTTAAAGTCTGTAGGGACCAAATGAAATTTAATGTTGGAATATTCTCGTTGTTGAAGATTTGAAGTCTTCTTCAAAACTATTGCCTATGTGACTATTCCTTTGAATGTGTCCGGTCCTTCCATGCATGCTTTTCATAATCTATTATTAATTATTCTAACAGAAAATACAATTTGTATTTATGTGATTTGGTTCTATTACAATTTATTATGTCTTTTTTTAATAAATAGATAAGATTTGAAATTTGTAAATGTTTGCTCTATGATAATTATTCTTTACAAACATGTCAAAATATGAATGAGTTTCTTTATATGATTGATCTTTACCATTAGGTCAAAAAACGAATATTTTTCTTTTTTGTGTAAGCTTGGTTCAAATTTAGGTCATTTGTTCGACGACAGTAGGTTTTACCTATTGAATTGACTAGAACTCATCATTACATTTGACCCCCTAAAATTGTGATTAAAATGAAATAGAGAATGTTAATGGTTCAAGCTACTTTACAAGTTTTTTACAAATTACTAACGTGACAAGTAGTTATTAATAAGTAAAAAAGTGATATTAGTGTTGAATCTTGATAAGATCCGGTAAAAAATTGCCACATTAGCAATTATATATAAAAATGTTGTAAACTCAAATGAAATTATTAGGATTCTACTTAAATTATCAAATTTTCCTCTTGTGGTTCTATCACAATTTAGTGCTATGAACGGTTCAATTGTTACATTTTGACCCTTCGAATTAAAATAAAATCATTGGACAGTTTCAGATGGAACTCTTTAACGATTTGTTTTTTTAGTCTGAACTTTGGGGAGTCAAATGTAATAACTAAAAGCTTCAATGTGGTAAATTGTAATTTATCATCATCGTGGAAGTCAGCAGATGGCCTACTAGTATTATACTTTTGTTTCAACCAACAGCATTCAAATTATTCAAGCTTTAAAGTTCTGTAGACTGTAGTGCCTTTCATCGTCTATTTAAAAGTTGTCCCCCACCCTACTCTCATTCCTAAATTATTGTAAACCTAAACTTTAGGTCATTTTCTCCACTTCCATTCATTTGTATCGTATGTGTTTAATTGAATGCTTAGGTGGCACTAATTTTAGTATTGCCAATTTTTTTTTTTTTTTTTTGATACATACCATTACATTAAAAAAAATGGTACACGGCCCAAAAAATTTTTTATAAATAAATAAGACAAACAAATTAACAAAGTGGCACACATGACAAATTATTAAAGTGCAAATTAAAATCTAATTTGGTTTCTTAAGTAAACGTATATAAGTAAATAATTTAAGAATTAATAACTCTAGGGCCACAAGAATTTTAACAAATTATTTCAAAATTATGGGAAAATTATACTTTACCACTTTAAATTATATTATATATTACACTTTGTATCCTAAACTTTTCGAATATATGTTTTGCACTTTAAAAACTATAACCCTTGTTACATTTTGCATCTCGACTTTAAGTTTGCTGTTAACTTGAATGGAAATTCAAAATTTAGGACATAAATTGTAATCGGGAGTATAGTTTATAGTGGTAAAGTGTAATTTATCATTTGTTAAAGAGTTGTAAAGAGTGGCAATTATTAGGTCTTTTCACTCAATGCCATATTCTTCCATCCAAGTTAACAACAAATTTGACGTGCAGGTGTAAAGTGTAATAATGATTATAGTTTAGGGGTGCAAAACATACATTTGAAAAGTTTAAAGTGAAAAGTGTAATAGGGGGTGTAGTTTAGGGTGGTAAAGTATAATTTCCTCCCAAAACTATCCAAGTGGCAAATTGCTAACAATAGATGATTAAAAGATGCACTTGGACCTATTATTAACATAAATTTTTTTTTAAAACAATTATTATTATTATTATTATTATTATTATTATTATTATTATTAAAAGTGATGTTAATTATATGCAAGAGAAAGTAAGAACTTAGAAACTCAATTATTATGAAAAACAAGATGATGTCATGCGCGATGCACTGACTATCTTACAATTTCATTTGAAATCATTTATATATATATATATATATATATTATAAGACCTATATATAATACTTATTTTGTTGTATAATATTTATGTTTGCCCACAATATTGTTGAATACTTTGAAACTTGATTTTCTTAATTTATATTTTATTTGAAAATAATTGTAGGCATGAAGGGTTGTAGGCAATTGTTTGAGATGGGATGGCATAAAGGGTTGTAGGCATATGTATATAAAGGAGTAGAAGTGAAAAAGATGAATGGAAATGCAAAGAGATTTTTACGTGTGAGAGAAAGGAAAAGTCTTGAAATATTGAACTTAATGAAACAAATAGTAGTCTTAAAATATTGAATAAAAAAATAACAAAATGTACTCTTGAAACATTGATCCAAAGAAAATAAAGAGTCTTTATTTTTAAATTTTTTCTTATCTCTGATGTGGTTTAAGAATATTTTAATTTTCTTCATTAATTTTATGTTTGTCAATCCAAGACATTGTTATTTAATTTTTTTTTTTTTTTTTTTGACATTGTTATTTAAGAATTAGACATCGCCTTAATAAAAGTTTGATGAATTTTTTCTCAAAAAAAGAAAAAGAAAAAAGAATTAGACCTTAAGTACTTATTATTAAGTCATTTAAGATTTTGGAAATACAGATACATGGATATAATTTAGATGGTTCAGTTCACACGCGGATGCAATATTTTTTTGACACTGACATGACAATTTAGGACTTATCTTGTTCATAAAATATATATATAGAGAGAGAGGACTTTTCTGCTTCTTTTTTTTTATTTTTTTTTAATCAAGAAAAATGCTAATGAGTGCTTTTAAGGTACTTGTTAATAATTTATTTAAAAAATTTTATGAAAATTAAAAATAATAATAATATTTTGATGACTTTTTTCATTTCTCATAAAAATAGTATCAAAATTTTTTTAAAATAAATTATTAATAAGTGCCCTAAAGACACTTATTAACGTAATCCTTTTATTAAAACCCACGAGTCATGAAGAATGAAGCCCACGTTTCATCTACAACCGTACGTAGTACAATGGTATAAATTGGTATTGATCCTTCCAGTCAAATTACTGGGTTTACAAGTTCCAACAAACTTATAATTGATCTAGGAAAAGTTAAATGATTGTCTTAACGGCATTGATTTAAAAAATAATTTTCAGATGAAAATATAAAAAAGGCAAGTTCTTTGTAGTGAACATTTTGGTTCGATTAAATTTAAGTTAATGTATTAATTATAGTAATATTGCATATATTATCAATAATTTTATTACATCTTTTATAATAATTAAGCTGAATTTTTTTTTTCTCATCTGAGACATCATAGGCATAGCATTTTAACTTATAACAACAACTTTCTACCTCAACAGTTGTAAATACTTTTTATGATGTAGTATTAGTTAATGTATAGCCTTTGAAGACTTTTTTTTTTTAACATCATTTTTTTTTTTCATGTATAACTATACTTTTCCCTTTTTATTTTATTTTAATGTAAAATAAGTATTCAAATAAGCTAATTCAAACATGATTGTTCATTTGTGATAATTTGATAGTTATAACGGATTAGTATGGATTTGAATCCAGAATGTATGTTTTAGAAACATTAAAAAGTGCCAACTAATTGAGTTACAAGCTGTTGGCAAACATGATAATTCATTTTAGTTTGAAATTTTGCAATGTCCATTCTAGCATTTAATACCCTTATCAGTTTCCTCATTTTGTCCAATTTTGTCATCCATATATATGTTAAATTTAACACCACATATGCATAATTTAAATAATTTATATCTTTTTCTATAAAGAGGAAAATTATTCTCACCTTGTCGTGTCAGCGGTGGCAGTTGCAATCACACCCATGCCATCTAAATGAAATTTAGTGTTTGGGGGTCTAAGAGGGAAAGGATTCGAGCTGCGAGGTTAGTAGCATATTGTAATTATTTCTAAAAAAAAAAAAAATTTCTAAAATATTTAGCTTTTAGTTCAAAAATTACTTTATCTATTTTAATATTTCACTTTACAATACATCCAACATCAAATACTCTATTTTTTCACTACATCATTTAAAATAATACAAATAACTCATTAAAATAATAAAAAACAAGCACCACAAAAACCTATAGCAACTAGCCACAATTAGCCACCTCCACCACTAGCCACAACCACAACCCACCGTGCACACATAGGAAAAAAAAAAAAAAAAAAACAAAACCATCACCACCAACCATAACCAACCGCCACCACCACCAGCCACAACAACTCACTTTTACAACCACAACCCACCCACCACCACTAAGCCCACATCTCTCTCTCTCTCTCTCTCTCTCTCTCTCTCTCTCTCTCTAAATAAACCCACCGCCAAAATCAACCACCAATACCATCACCACCATCACAACCACCAAACCCATATGAACACACACAAAAACAAAAACCATATCACAATCAACCCATACCCAAATCTTGATCTCAACCCACCATTGGATTGATCTCAAGCCCAATTGTCACAACAAAGAGAGAAGTGAGAGGGACTTGATCCAATGATGACATTTGTGGTCCACAGTAGCAAAAAGATGGTGAGAGTGTAACGCCCCAAAATCATAAAAAAATAAAAGTCTATTCAATCTAAAATAATCCATATATATATATATGTGTGTGTGTGTGTGTGAAATAAAAGCAACCAACAACCTAGAATCTCATCACAAATGTTAGAGTTCTAATCCACCAAAGATAAAACATCCTCAAAATAATTCTCCAATACACAGTTTAATGCCATAAAAATAATAATAAAATCCTCAGTTCTACAAAATAATTTGTAACTATTGTCTTCCAAGAATCTCTACTCCAATAATCCCTCCAATGTATCTGTAAGGGAAATAAAGGAGGGGTGAGATAACTCAATAAGTAGAATTCACTAACATTGGGGTGTGGGAACAAACCTTTCAAATAAATAATTCTTACAACAAATTCATAACTTGTAACTCATCAATATTTTATCATTAAATATTTCATATATATAAAAAATTATCTTTATTGTGAGCCATCATAATGCATATATCAATAACATCATATAAACAATTTCCTAGGTTTTTCTCGTAGTCAACGTTTACGCCCCGTTGACAGGGTTATGTTGTCCCCTTTTAGGACTATAACCTCCTTTTTATCACTTTTCTTAAGGATGGCTCCTTTGGAATCTAAAGATGCACTCCCTTGCTAAAGAGCTATCAAATGTGCACTGTCCCCTTTTTTAGGACCGTCCCTTGCTAAGGACTAACTGCAGTATGATTGTCCCTTACTAAGGACTAAATATAATGCTGAGCTTTTAATCACAACTTGCCATAGGTTTTCAAAACACATTCAATATGCTCACAAAAATAATCCATTCATAATTCTAAAAAATATAAAGATATATTCACGCATAAAAGTTTAAATAAATTCAGGTGGTCCCACAAGTTTTTGTTAGGTTCTAAGGAATTAGGAACTAATGTATTAGAACTTCATTTTGTAATGTTCAAACCATGATCAAAACGTTTTAGTCGTGTTTAGACTTACTCAAAGTATGTGTTTTTATGTAAAGTTGGAATCAAGTTACTGTAGGATTTACTGTGTAAATCTGCCTGGCTCAATCGATTAAGAATTAGACTTGATCGATCGAAAGTCATGCATATTATTTTTCTGCAAAATTCTCCAACTCAGCCCAAGCTCGTTTGACGTGTAGGGTTTTATGTTTTGCCTTAGGTATAAAAAGGTAAACCCTAGCCACGTTTTAAGGTTACTCTTTATGCTGTGTGTGTGAATCTTTTATGAGATCTAGAGGTGTTTTCCTTCACACATATTTAGGGTTATCAAGAATCAAGATTATGTCAAGAACTTGATGATCAATTTAGTTGCAGATTCAAAACTTAAAAATATACAAGCAAGAGTGCTTGTGCCTGCTGGGAATTCAAGAAAGAAATAGTCCCTGGACTCGGAGCTGTCATGTGGTCGTAGTAGTAAGTTTTCTACTCGAGGTAGCAAGTTTCCTACTCGAGGTAATAATAGGATGTTAGTGGTCTAAGTCGCTATTGTGTAAATTTCAAATCTTTCATAGTGGATTCAGTTTTACTTTGAGGATAGCTAGGTTAAATCCTCCACAGGTTTTTTACCGATTTGGTTTTTCTAGGTCATCATATCTTTGTGTTTTTTATTTTTCGCACTTTACATTAATATGATATATTTGTGTTAACCTAGATTTGATAATTTGACTAAGTAATCACTTGGCTAATTAACTAAGGTTAATCTGGTTGTATTTTAAAGGGTCTAAAAACGTACATTTTTTCATAAAACAAATAGTCAATGTGCACATCAAACATTTATAAAATATCAATTTATATATAAAATATCCATGATTTTAAAAATCGGTACAGTGAAAGAACTGAAAAATGAGCTAATTACCGGTTTTATGGTCGAATCGGAGTCTGACCGATGGTTGAACTGGTGACGTCATAAATAATTTAATTATTATTTATTTAAATTATATAAATAATTAATAATTTTTTAATATACTAAAACTAACAAACCAATAGTAATAAATATGTTTCCTTTAAAAATATAGAAGTATATAAGTATATAACATCTTTTTAAAGAATTTAACATAATAACATTACAAAACAATCATCCTTAACATAATAAACTTTCAGTGGTTTCCAGTTAGCTCTACTGGTAAAGTCTCTGATGGTTATATAAGAGATCTGGGGTTTATTTCCCGCCTACCCCAAAAACTGATTAGTGTCTTAGTCTGATGATAAAGAGCTATCATCAGGAGTGGATGACATAAGTTAAAACTCTTTCAAAAAAAAATAATAATAATAATAATAATAAACTTTCAACAATTTTAGAATAACTGGGGATTGAACCCCAAAATCTCTTATTCAAACATCAAAGATTTTACTAGTTGAGCTAACTAGAACCTACAAAATCTTTATTTCTTAGTTCATTTAAATAATTATTTTTTTCTCCCTTGTCTCTCCTCTCAACATACATAGCCACCACTGCACCATAGCTAGCCACCACCCACCACAACCGCCAAAGACCAACACCACCATTTACAACCCAAATTTAAATAAATTAATAATTATGTATTACACTTTAAATATATTCAAAATACAAATAAATTGAGAGAATAAATTAAAATGATAAGAAGGTGCTAGGTGGAGAAATGTGGGCTACAAATCAGATAAATGCCTCCAGCTCCAAGTTCCAACACCTTCATTTGCTTTCTCTTCAATTTTTTACCTCCACATCCTTACCTTTACTTTTTGACTTCTCCACTTCTCTTTTTTCCTATCTTTCTTTTCATCTTTTTGTTTTCCCCCCTCTCTCTGCTTTGTCTTCCTCGTGAGAAAAAAGGAAGTTTTCGCCTGAAACTTCAGCATTTTCTGAGAAATATTCATGAGTTTTTTTTCTCTTGGACAATTTTCGGCCTCCATTCGCTTGGTTTTTTAGGCGTACCTGTACAGGTTGTGCGTGCATTTCCTTTATATTAGTAGTATTTTAGGTGAACTTGTATTGATTTTCTGGTTTTTCTTTGAGAGAGTGAGAAATACATTCCAGCTGAATTTTGATTTCGGCCGGTATTAACCGAAACTGTAATGTGAGAGAGAGAGAGTACAGACCACCACAGCAAAACCGGTTCGACCACACCGGTTTTCGGTTCTTAGGTTGAACTGGCCGGTTTGCACTATTTACCAGTTTTTAAGCTATTTCCAGTTTTTTACCATAATCAGATCGGATTGAAGGCCAGTTCCCGATCGGACCGGCCGGTGCGGTCCGATTCTTAAAACCATGAGATAATCAACATATTTCTTTGATATAAAATAGTTTAATAATCAACACTGTTTTGGGAAAACCCCAAAAATTAGTAAACGCCACTTACCTCTTAGTTGCAAAAATATGAAACCAACCTCCCTTGAATCACAACAAATCAGTAGAATTAGAACCTTGCAACACCAAAGATAGGTCCATTAATACACAATTTACCACTTAAATCAGTTTTCACACTTAAATAGTTTAATCTATCATCATTAAGGCCTACGGAGGTGTCTAGTTTCTTTGAAATACATTTTAGCTTTGTCAGTGGGCTTGGCTATTAAATTCATGGCCATCGCTACTTGGGATTGTAGTTATTAAATTGATAAATGGAAGCATTGAAATGCCTCGTTTGATGCCTGAACTTGTCAATTAGGTTTCCAAAATTTTCACAATTATTCTAATTATAGTGTCCGCCTATATTTGCCACCATAAATCCCTTGATGCCACAAAACATAAGATATTGCTAGTCAAATTTCTGAACAATGGCAGTGCATGGATGGCAAATTGGTTAACTTAAATAATATATAATTTCTTATTTCTACATTATAGGGGCTAACAAGATATTCTAGGCTTGAAATTCATTGTTGCCTTCTACAATAATTTAGAGCTAAATACACGTCACTAGAAGGATGATAAAGAAGATAAATATAAATCATAAAGCAACATTTTCCCTTCAAATGGTGACAAACTTGAATTGATAAGATCCAAGCCTATTACTCTATTAGATACAATTTCAAAGCCTATGGAGTACCCTTTCCTGATATACAGTCATATTGACTATTCCTAATCTAATATTATAACAATTATAGGAGCCCTTTTTCTATTAATATAATGATAGTCTAGGTTCATGACAATTGCTAGCTATTGAGTATTTCAACTTTCCTAAGTTTAGAGTAGGAGAGAACCATACCTGTAGTCTCTACTCACAGCCACAATAAAGCAAAGCAAGGTTCAGTAGTGTGATGCGGTTAAAGCAAAAGGAAGCCTCATAAGTATATACACGTGTAGCTTAAGAGGTTAAAGACTAGGTTTTTTTTTTTTTTTTTTTAAAGCTTATCAAGGCCCATATATTTATACTTATGACATCTCACTTGGGCCTCTTTTGCCATAAAAATTATCAGATTTAAATATCTTAGGCCAAAACCAATTAAATCCATATAATTGTGGGCCTCCTTTTTAATTTATGCATAAGAATTAAATTGGTATTAAAATTATGGGGTGTTACAGAGAGAGAGAGAGAGAGAGAGAGAGAGAGAGAGAGAGAGAGAGAGAGAGAGAGAGAGAGAGAGAGAGAGAGAGAGAGAGAGAGAGAGAGAGAGAGAGAGAGAGAGAGAGTGTGTGTGTGTAACACCCCGACCTCAAATTAATAGTTAAACTATGTGTTTAAATAGTTAATTAGTATTTTAAGTCACTTACTATGTGTTTAAATAGTTAATTATTATTTTAAGTCACTTACTTTCTAAAATTAATATAAGAGTATTTAATCAGCATAATATTTTATAATATCTTTGAATAAGAATTGTAAAGGTTATCAATAAGTGGAATAGCTAATTGTATTACAAATATATATATTAAGTATGCACAAACTATATTAAGTGATTAAGTTATGAGATATATGTATATATATATATATATAGTTGTTGGTGTTTTAACTATGCATTATGCATGAGATGTTGTAGTGGAATTTTCACCCCATGCAACCAATGAAAATTGAACACATATAATGCTAAAGTTTCATGCATGATGACAAACTCCAAAGACCAAGACTTGGCCATGAAATGAGCAAGTTCCACCTAGCTCCTTCCTTGACTTTCAATGCAACTGGAATTTCCAAGAAGCTCTCTTCCTCTCATTTCCTACGGGTCCATGCAAATCAGAAATTTTTACCCCACTTTACTCTCTTTTCTCTTAAGGAAAGAGCTAGGAAGCTCCCCTTAAGCCTTTCTCTCAAACACACGTACCTCCCACCCTCAAAAGTCCACTCCTTATCTTCTTGGCTGCCCCAAAAATCTTCTCTTTATCTTTCCTTTTGCTGAACCAGAAAGTTCAACCCTCTTTCTCTACTCCTTCTTTATTCTTGTTTCTTTCTTCTTCCCCTCTTACACGGCAGCCCTCCCTCTCTCACCAAGACAAAATATTCCTCTCTAAAGATGAAATTAAGAGCCTAAACACTAAGGTTTCATCTTCAAAGTGTGTGGGTAAGTAAATTAAACCTCATATGTTTTTGGGTGTTTTGATAGTATAATTGTTTTGTTTATTTTCCTTCTTTGTTCTCTGTTCTGATTTTAGAAGCTAATCTTGTGATTCTATTTTAGTAACTTGAAAGTTGATGGTGTTATGATCTATTGGATGCTTATTAGAGTATTTTAATATGTATTGTATAGGTATAAAAATACCTCAATGAAATTAAGGCCTATTGCTATTTGTTGATGATTTTGTAAGATTATGTACTGAAGCTGTCTCTGTGACAGATTTGATGTTTACAACAAGAAAAATATGTATTAAATTGTATATAGTGAATTTGGATGCTAGGGTTATTTTCTATGAAAGCTAAGACATATATGGTTGTTATGGAATTGGTCTCACAGAATTTGGATGAACATAAAAATAATGATTTAATTTGTAAGTTGCATAAAATTCTGTCAGGACAGATCCGAGTGTGCTGTATTGTATGATTTTTAATAAATTATGGTTTTATGCTTTGACTACGAAATTTTTATGGTATATACTGGACATACAGGGGAATTTCTCTGTAAATTTTCATGAGGTTTGGATGTGAATTAGTTGTCCACTTGTATTTTATAAGTTAAGTATATGCTGCTGTGACAAACAGTAAACAGTAAGGGACATGCCTGACTTTGAGAATTTAATTCTAAAGTTAGGGTGAATGATTTGAGCTATAAATTATTATGCTCATCATTTGATATGTCTAAATCATAGATTAATTTGGTATAACTTGGTTTAAGGTTTAGAACTCAGAGGAGGGGTTCTAAATCACTTTACTGCATTTTCATGTTGCTGTCTTGTTCAACGTGTTGTATGTTGCCATGCGAGTGTTTATGATTATATGACCATGCTTAAAAGATTTCATGTTTTATGCATGCATTATTGCCTTAAGTTCAAAGTACCTTTTGAAATGAAGTTGTCTCTTCTAGAGATATGCTATTAATGTGAGAATGTTGGTTTCTCTATGATTGGTACGTAATGACGTTTGATGAATGTATTTTGTGTTTGGGAAACCTCTTTGAGGTGGGATTAGGATTTCTTGGATTATAAGAGATAGGCTTTGAGATGAATGCGTAAGTTTATGTTAAGAAATAATGGATAGTAACAAGCCTTGATTTTGGTTTAGGTGTTACCAGTCGTCAGGTCTAAGCTCCTTCGACTGTAGGCTTTCGGTTCCTCTGTTTTCAGGTAAGGGATAAGTTATATGGGCATTTGGTAAGTCATGAGGTTATTTTAAAGTATATTATGCATTAAAATGTTTTTGATTAGAAATATGGCATGTAAGCATTATCAGACAAAGATATGTTCGTGAGGTTTTTCAAAACTTTATGTATATGATTTAAGCATATTAATGCTATTATTAATTTCACGAACATGATGAAGAAAACAATGGAAATGCTTTTATTATGAAATGTTATGCAAAATAAGAAAATTCAGTATGATGAATAAGTATAAAATGTTTTCGGGTTATGTCCTCTGGTGATCTGAACTCGGTCAGTAGGGGTTAATTACTGGCTTTCCATGGAAAAATGTTATCTGTTTGGCCATTTAAAATAGAGGAAATGGGGCTGCCCGTAACTCTAAGCCATTTAAAGTAGAGGAAATGGGGTTGCCCGTAACTCTAAGGCCTTCTCCCCAATGTGTACGGACGGCGGGGAGGAACAAAACCTGGAGAGGATGTGCCATCAAGCCTCCCAAAGGGGACAATATCATACACACGAGGTCACTCAAATGTGATGAGGCCTTCTCTGTACAGACTTATCAGATATGGACTAACCAATAAGTTATGTATGAACAGTTATATTATGTTATTAATCATAAGAGAATTATTTTGTTAAATGCATTGTAGAAAGTTAAAAGCTCTTATGAAAAGCAGAAGTTTCTAATGAAAAGAAAGCTGTTCATTAAAGATAAAAGTTTCTGAAATTCTGTTATGCTATAAAGATAAAGCTTCTGATGAAAGTACAAATTTATGTTAAGAAGTTATTAGATATCTGTTTTTCTTTATGAAACGTAAAGTTTTATAATTATGAAAGTTATAATATTTTACGAGAACAAGTTTATGAAGGAAAGTTTTATTATTATTTAAGATGTTTTTAGTTTAAGACAAAGTCACTGATTATCTAATTTAAGTTAAAATGATTATTTTGTAATGAAAATATATATATATGGTGACTTTGTAAGAAATCAAAGAAATTCAATCTGAAAGGTTTTGGTAAAATTATTCTGATAAGAAAAGGGAGAACAATTATTTCTACGAAGAACGTTAAATTATTATTATAAATAGTATAAAATACTATGCATGAAAAATGTTCTCCTATCTGAACGTGTATAAACTGAAATGGTTTGATTTACATGCATCCTTATTGAATTCTCATATATCTTACCTTTGCTGGGCTTCGCAGCTCACCTTATTATTTTTCAGTCAACAGGTTTTATTTTGGAGCAGAGTGAGCTTTAGTCGAGTTTTGGAAGGAGCTGATTTTAGTTTATATGTATAGATCCTAAAGTAGTATTTGATGTTTAGTTTTGTAGTTGTGAATTTTAGGATCTAATGAAAGTTGTACCTTAAGGTATTAAGAGATGTATTATGTGAAAGTATGAAATTTGAAAAACTGGTGGATTATGTTATTCTTTGAGTTCAGTATAGATGCTCTGAATGTCACAGGAAAGATTATATCTTTTAAGTAAAGAAACAAAGATGATAAGAAAGAGGAAAGTTTTTGTAAAAGTTTAAATTGGTTCATGTTAATATCAGGCTTAGGCTTGGTATTAGCATGCCGGTCATGGTCACAAATCCGGGTATCGGGTTTGGGGCGTGACAGAGAGAGAGAGAGAGAGAAGCCTTGGTGGTCCGCGGTGGCGAATAGGTAGTGACAGAGAAACCTAGCCCATTAGCCCATGGGTTGGACTTCACAAATCCTTAACTCTAGCCCATTTGTTGTCTTCACTAATACCCATTTTGGTACTCTCTTTGCACCCCCCGTTTGTGGTTAGGGTTGCTCCATCTTGTTGCATCTCATACATATCTTGTGCAGTGAAAAACAAACCAAGATCTACTTTTATGATAGCAAAATGGAAGCACTTTTGAATTTTCAGATTAGGGTTTAGAGAATCATACACTTGGTGCATGTTACTTTGAAAAAGTTAGCAAGAACTCTAAAATCTTTTACCAAATCTTTCATCTCAAGCTCTTTCCATTCATTATCAGACATAGTGTTAGGATTCTTTAACCTTTCAAACAACACCTTAAGCAATTCTTGCATCACTAAGATGACTTTAATGGTGCTTTGCCAAATGATAAAACTATTTTTGTCATCAAAGAGGTTCACCTCAACCTTTATGTTTTTTTATTTCCTAAGCTCGAATCAATAATTTTTATGCCAGCTGTTGTAAAATACATGAAAAACACAAAAATAGCAAGCAACACAACATACAAAATTTAACTTGGTTTGACTAACTCAAAGCCTACGTCTACAGGCAATACTGACCAAAATTTACAATCAATGAAAAAATTTACAACCACCTATAAACTAACAAGAAATTCTCAAGTATAAACTAACCCAAAATCACAATACATCGAAAGGTGTCTTCACACTAACTCACTAAACAAAACATAGTCTATAAGAGCATTAATATTAGACATTCTGAAAAAAAAAAAAAGTTATTTTGATACATCAAAAAATTACTTTATATATTTTAACACACCAATTTACAATACACCTTGTATTACACATTCTATACTTTCACCACTTTATTTAAATACTTTTTCTTCATTTATTCTTTTGGTTGTCCCCAACCTCACTGAAGAGGTATAAGACGGTGAAAATTTGATAAATTATTAATTAACATTTGAGAGAAAGTTTGAAATAAAAAAAAAAAAAAAACCAAATATTTATGCCACATCTCCCTATGCTGCTATTATTAGAATTGTATTGTAGCAAATTCCAAAACATATCTCAAGAAAGTGATTTTTTGTGTTTGAATTGACACTTTGTGAGGAGATAAAAAGGTAAAACTGAGAAAAATGTTGAAAAAAAAAATAATTATAAGATAATAAATTAATAAGAAAAAAAATAATTAAAAATGTGAGAAAAAATATTAGATATAAATAGATGAGGTGCCCCCTAGCCATTTTTTATTCATAAAAAAAAAAAAGAAGTATACAAACCAATACAGGCCCACCATGATATATTGATATTATATTAAATTATTAATATAAGTCATACCATTTCCAGGAAGCTGTCTGTGTCTTTGTCTTGGTTTTATATGGAACGCTTGAGTCTTCCCGCGGTATGTGTCTATGGTTTATGTTTCCCTCTCCTTTTCTTTTATCTCACTCTCTCGTTGATAGTTTCTCTCAAAAAAAAAAAAAAAAAAACCTCTCTCGTTGATAGTTGAGCTCAACACGCTGACAGTAACTGTCATTAATTGCAGTTCTCTCCACGAACTTTCTTCTGAGGGCATAGATCTCAGCCATTTTCTTTACGGAGCTTCTCTCCTTCATTTTTAACCTCATACTAATAATTTTCTTTCTGAAAGCAACAGCTAGCAAGCAGGTCAAGGAAGGCCAAGTATCTTCTCTATCATTTCATGTAATACTTTTGTTTCTTTCATTCTCTGTTCAAATTTATGTTTGGTTGAGGAGAAAGGGTTGAAAAAGAAAGGAAAGCAAGACCCTTTACTTTGATTGACTTTGGTACACCAATTTTGCCTTTGTAGTAGGGGTTGGTTTTTCGTTTCAGTTATTTATTTATCTTTTGTAATTTTTGGGTAGCAACGCAACAGAGAACTTTTCTCAGCAAACGACCAGAAACTTGATTTTTTTTTAATCTCTAGTAAGGACCCTTTTTCTTTGAACCAAACAGAGAGTTGTAGTTTCTGTTTTTTTTTTTTTTTTTTTTTTTGGGTACTTTTATTTTCTTTTACTGGCGAATATAAATTTTTTTTTTAATATTGGCTATGTTCATTATTTTTTTGACTTATCCTTTTCTAATTATTTATTATTAAAAATTTGACTTCCTTTTTTTTTTTTCTTTTTTTTTCTTTTTTTTTTTGGGATGGGAATTTGACTTCCCTTTAATGCTTGGGATTATGCAACTGTCATATTTTATGATACAGGGGTGGAAATCTTTTCCTAATTATAGTATTTTTTTTAATACACTAAAAATAGTAGTCCACTTGATACACTTGCTTTTGATATTTTAATTTTATTTTAGTCCTTTCTAATCACTAATCAATTTTCCAACATGTGTTGGGTTTAGTAGAAACTAGAAAGTGAATTTTGTTTTTTGTACAACTTGTCAAATTACACATTTGAAGTTACTGGTTTCCTAAAAAAAAAAAATTTTAATAGTAGACTGCATATACATTACCTGTTTGGTACAGTACAACGCTTCTTTCTTTTTTCTTCTTTTTT
This sequence comes from Quercus gilva, assembly GCA_023621385.1. Taxonomy (NCBI): domain Eukaryota; kingdom Viridiplantae; phylum Streptophyta; class Magnoliopsida; order Fagales; family Fagaceae; genus Quercus; species Quercus gilva. The sequence goes on along the minus strand of CM042476.1, from coordinate 95,243,652 downwards.
TTTTTTTTGTTATTTTTTTGTTAAATGTTAAGTTCTGCATGATTGTTATCTTTTTTAATTCCTCTATACGTTTACTTGACTTATTTTTAAGTTAAATAAGTTTATGTTAAACTAGCACTAGTTTTTGCTCAATAATTTATCTATGGTAGTCATAAAATTGCATACATGTTACTCTTAATTATCTTTTGGCTTCTACTTTACCATGCACAATTCTTGGTTTTCATTGAACAGATTCTCAAATTTGAACTTGTACTTCTGCAGGGTCTGGATTTTAGGCTTTTGCAAGTTTGGTGCTTAAGATTGGACATTTAACTGGCTGAAGAAAATGGATTTCAAGCGACTTAAATTTGTAAGGTTAGTTTGTTCAAGTCTGAACTCCAATAGTCTCCATTGTTGCTGTTATTCTCTTAATTTGATTCTTTTAAGCACACAATTTTATCAGAGTGTCTATATCACTTCTCTATGTCTATATGTGCTGATGGTATCATGGAATAAGAAAATTTTTGGGAGTAATTTCATGAAAAACTTCATATTTTTAATTAAGTTATGCAATTTCTATTGTTTTGCATCAATATCTATCATAATTACTCATAAATTTTGAAAATGATTATAATTTGTACTCTTATAAAATATACTAGTTAAAAGTAACCAAAATTAGTAAGTTGCATTTAAGACTAAATCTTACACTAAAAAGCCCACAAATAAATGATAAATAGTATTCTAGTGCAAAAATTCAACTCAATAATGGTGTTTAAATTATATTGTATTTATTCTATTTTCTCTTTTACAAATGAATAATCTGTTTTGTGATATTCTTCGGTGTAAAAAAATCCTATGATTCATATTGAATACCTGTAATGCCTAGACATGTCTCAAGAGCAGCTTATTTGGATTTCCTTCACTTTTATTTGACACTCACTATAAGCCTTAAGGGTCTAATTTGTAATGATTTTAAAATTGTAGTTGACGTTGAATCATTGATACAATTGGAACTTAATCAGGGTTTTTAGATTCCAAAGTCAAATTGTATACGCAATTGGTATATAATAAGAAGACAGAAAGTGAAACTATTCTAGAAAGTGCTAGATGGAAAAATCTAAAAAATCATGTTGTTTAGGATTGTTGGAGATATATTAGCCCACTAGCATAGGCCCAAGCCTGATTATACTTTGTGTGCAAGTCAAGTCTCCTACTTGTATTAGAAGTTTATTAGTCTAGGATTTAGCCTACTATATATACACATGTTATGGTTTATTGTAATACAGAATTTGAACTACACTATAATATATTATTGATGTAGCCTTTTAGGATTTCCTCCATGGATGTAGGCTGTTAGGCAGAACCATATAACTCTCGTGTGTTATTATGTTCTACACTTTATGCTTATGCTTCCGCATTCATATTAGCATATTCAACATGGTGTATCAATGCTAATATTTAACATAGTATCAGAGCCACCTTCTTGTGGCCATGGTTTTCTGTCCTTGCTGTATATTTAAGAGCAATCTTTGTCTTCCTCGGTGTTTTTTTGCTGCGTTCATCTTCTTTGACTTCTTACTGCTGTCGTCAAAACTCTCCGGTATAGTCATACCACTGTTAGAAGTCGCATCAACACTGCAAGACCTTTGCCTTCCTCAAACTACCGTCACAAAGTCAAATTTCATTCAAGGGATCTTTTCAACCTTATCAAAACTCAAGATTTCATCAAACTTCCATCTTGAGTTTGAGAGAGGGTGTTAGAGATATATTAGCCCACTAGCATAGGCCCAAGCCTGATTTTACTTTGTGTGCAAGCCAAGTCTCCTACTTGTACTAGAAGTCTATTAGTCTAGGCTTTAATCTACTATATATACACATGTTATGGTTCATTATAACACAGGATTTGAACTACACTATAATATATTATTGATGTAGCCCTTTAGGGTTTCCTCCATGGATGTAGGCTGTTAGGCTGAACCATGTAACCCTCGTGTGTTATTGTATTCTATATTTTATGCTTTCACTTCCACATCCATACTAGCATATTCAATATGATGTATCAAGGCTAATATTTAACAAGGATCATTAAAAGACATTCTAGTTTAGGCTGTAAACATATAAAGAACTTAAATGACCTAATTTGGTGATTGGTAATGTTGCAAATGGGTGAATTATTGGGTTGTCACTTGTTCTTTCATTATTCATTTTTAGTGCACCATTTCACAGTTAGGAACCACTCATATGTATCAGTTTATAAAGGATTCCAATAAGTTCTGGTAGTATCCATTCAAGTACTTAAATAGCTGCTAAAACATTCTTTATGCATGCTACTTTATTATTATATTTATTTTTCATCCAGGTTTGAAGATTGGAGTTCAGAGAGATCTGAGAGTTCTGAGCGGAGATATTCTATTGATGATGGACCACAACTAAGAAAACCAAGATCAACTTTTGGCAATGTTTTGAAGATTAGTGGCATTCCTTCTGTAGGTGATCAACCAAGTAAAGAGTTAGGCCCTCCTCCTAGGAAGACAATTCTTGATCCACAGGGTCAATTTCTTCAAACTTGGAATAAAATATTTGTGCTCTCTTGTGTCATAGCTGTTGCCCTGGATCCTTTGTTCTTTTACATCCCAGTGATTGATGACAAGGACAAATGCCTTGATTTAGATGAAAGTCTGATGATTATTGCTTGTGTACTTCGTTCAATCTTTGATGCCTTTTATGCACTTCATATAATCTTTCAGTTTCGAACTGGGTTTATTGCTCCTTCTTCTCGAGTATTTGGAAGGGGTGAGACAATAACTGATCCGGTGGCTATTGCAAAAAGATACTTATCCACATACTTTTTCATTGACATTCTGTCAATTCTTCCATTGCCACAGGTATGCATGTGACAATTGATCAATATGAAGTATCATTACTCTGGTTTATTACAAGAATTCTATGTTCTTTCTGCAATCATCACAACATTTAGTTCAACCCCCACTGTAGTGATAGATACGCACTGAAGAAACTTGCACCCCACCCAACTTGTTACTTTGCCATCAGTGCAGGGAGTTATGTTTCATTCACTTCCATTTTTGCTGCTGTTACACCAACTTAAGGAAATGTGCTTACGTAACAAATTAATGGATTTGTAATGAATTGGTTTGTTTGTGGTAGGTTAATTTTATGAATAATTTATTTCCTCATTTTTTTTTCTATTTTGGTCAAAAGACATAGTAAGAGTCAGGCTTTCTTTGAGGGAAACTTAGACTTCCAAGTTAGACTAGTGAACAATTTATAGTTGGGGAAATCATAAGTATCATTATTCATTATCCACATCTGAATCTGACTTCCAATTAGATCAAGGTAAGCACCGTATTCCTATAATATTCTAGCAATAAAACTAATCATAACTCATCCTAATACAAACTTACATATATGGATCTATCATAACATACTCCTAATTTTTCCTAACTTAATAAATAAATAAATAAGACACGTAAGAGACAGTTTTCTGGAGGTTGAATAACTACATGATTTCTAAACTTATGCACTGACAAAACATTTGGCTATTTTCAATAGCAGAACTGATCTTATTATGCCAAAGTGATACTTTGAACACACATGGGCGCATAATGCATATAACAACTTATATGTAGAAGAATGAACCATGTCTTTAGTTGAAATTTTGTTAATCGCTTGATGTAAAAGAATTAAGCAGTTAAGGTAATGTCAGTTTTACAATTATGATGTCTTACATTGTTCAGGTGGTAAGGTTTCTCATCATTCCCTCAATGAAAACCGAAGTTCCATTAGTCATGAAGGAGATGTTGAAGTCAGTAATCTTCTCCCAATATGTGCCAAGACTTTTGCGGATCTATCCACTATATGTAGAAGTAACAAGAACCTCGGGCATACTGACTCAGACAGCATGGGTTGGAGCTGCTTATAATCTTTCTCTGTATATGCTCGCCAGTCATGTAAGTTGATATGGTGGTTTTTGAATACTTACTTACACTACTTTTGAGATTTGCTTTTCTTTTTCTTTAATGCAATACTTCCGAGATTTTCTGATCACAAATAAATATGACAAACCAGGTTGTAGGAGCTTTTTGGTACTTGTTTTCCATTGAACGAGAGGATACATGCTGGCAAAAACACTGTGACAACACTACTGGTTGTGAAGATAAAGATTTTTACTGTGGAAAGAACCGTAGCAAAACCTTTGCATATCTATATAACAATTGCTCTTTTATTGATCCTGATGACATTAAAAATAAATCGGTCTTCAACTTTGGAATATTTATTGATGCTCTTAAATCTGGAGTGGTGGAATCAAGAAATTTTCGAGAGAAATTCTTTTACTGCTTTTGGTGGGGTCTTCGTGGTCTTAGGTTAGTAAATATATGATCCTCAAATTATATTATTACTCAGTTGTCTTGCAGTCAAAACTATATATGATCTCATTGTGAGTGAATACTTTACAGCTAGAGGCTTTTTTTAACTTGTGTTTTCTTTTTTTGTTTCATCAGTTCTTTTGGCCAAAACCTGAAAACAAGCACTTATGTTCCGGAGATAATCTTTGCTGTCTTCATATCAATCTTTGGGTTGGTATTATTCTCATTACTTATTGGCAATATGCAGGTAAAACTTTGATCCTTATCAATTCTGTTTGCAACTTAATCTTGTAAATTTTAAAATGATTATGATTATACATTTGGGCTTTGTGCATAAGCATATCATCCAAACCTTCCAACTGATGTGATAGGCTTATGACATTTTGTTAATTTATCCATAAGAAACATGTATAGTTGTTGCATTTTTCTGCCATCTTCCGTTAATCTCTCTTTGTTGTATTTATTCTCAATGTTTCTGCTGTTCTTATTTAATCTGCCAAGTGCCAAATCTTCTATAAAATCATTATATCTTACAAATTGTATCCACTATTAACTCCAACTTGATTCCTTTTGTTGGAATCCTCATAGTCCTTGATTTGATGAACCAAAGTGCTATATTATGTTTCTGTGCTGTTATAGAAATATCTACAATCCACAACAGTGAGAGTGGAAGAGATGAGAGTCAAAAGGACTGATGCTGAACAGTGGATGTCCCACCGTATGCTCCCTGAGAACTTAAGGGAGCGGATCAGACGATACGAACAGTATAAATGGCAAGAAACCAGAGGTGTTGATGAAGAGAATCTAGTTCGTAACCTTCCTAAAGACCTAAGGAGGGACATAAAGCGACATCTTTGCTTAGATCTTCTCAAGAGAGTGAGTGTTTTTCTTTGATTTTTTTTTTTTCTTCCTCACGTCCAACATCTAGCTCTTGCATTCATTAAGTCAATTTTATCCTTTTAGGTGCCAATGTTTGAAAAAATGGATGAACAACTATTGGATGCGCTTTGTGATCATCTCAAGCCAGTACTATACACAACAAAGAGCTGCATTGTCCGTGAGGGGGATCCAGTGGATGAGATGCTTTTTATCATGAGAGGAACCCTAGCCACTATGACTACCAATGGTGGAAGGACTGGTTTCTTTAACTCTGCTGATCTCAAGGCTGGTGACTTCTGTGGAGAAGAGCTTCTTACTTGGGCATTGGATCCTCACCCCTCTACAAATCTCCCCATCTCAACTAGAACAGTGGTAGCTATAATAGAGGTTGAAGCCTTTGCTTTAATGGCTTATGACTTGAAGTTTGTGGCATCTCAGTTTCGGCGTCTTCATAGCAAGCAGCTCCAGCACACTTTCAGGCAAGGATTGAAGCCATGCTTATCAACTTTTTGGATAATTATTATCACGGCTGTCTAAAAAATGCAGGTCTATAGGTTTTCCTTAGATAAAAGCAAGTCACATTGTTTTTTTTCTTTAATAGAATTAACTTGAAGCAACATTTTAGGCTTGCCTTGCTTTTTGGTAATTGTTAGGATGGAGCATTGATGCTGCTAGCTTGGAAGAAATTTGAAAATGTATAATCAAAAGAAAGCAATAATGGCTATTAAAACTCTAATGAGCGCTTTGATTAGCCCTCATAATGCATTTTTGCGGTGATGACTTCCAGGTTCTACTCCCTACAATGGAGGACATGGGGAGCCTGTTTTATCCAAGTAGCTTGGCGCCGGTATTGTAAGAGAAAGCTTGATAAGTCTTTGCGTGAAGCAGAAGACAGACTGCAAGATGCTTTGGCAAATGAAGCTGGGACCTCACCAAGTCTTGGTGCTACTATTTATGCATCAAGGTTTGCTGCAAATGCACTTCGAGCCTTGCGACAAAATGGTGCACGCAAGACTAGAGTGCCACAAAGATTGCTACCACTGCTGCCACAGAAGCCTGCTGAACCAAATTTTGATGCTGAAAATCATTAGTAGCATGGCGTTTCAAGTGAATTATACTGTAAGTTTGTGTTATACATACATAGTTCATATTTGAGAGATTTCCGTACATATATATAGCACGTGTAACATGTTTTATAAACAAACATCCTACTTTTAAGTATCTAACTGATTTATAAGCTGGCATCAATAGTTCTCTGTTCGCAATAGACAATGAAAGGCACACTTTTAACAACGATGATTCTCCAAACTTTAAAATCCTATTGGTGCCTTAGGAGCTTTAAAGTTTGAAGAGATTTTTAGAGATATGTGTGACTTAATCTCACACTATCATCTTCATAAAAAAGAATTCAGAAAAAAAAAAAAAAAAAAACAAAAAACAAAAACAAAAACAAAAACAAAAACCACATATAAAGAGAACAATGATTCAATAGATTATTTGAAAGCTGGATTCCACAAAGTAGGCCAGAGCATATGATATTTTAGCTAGTTCGGATTGATTTATCGACTAATGGATTGCAAATGAGCAATGGTCAAGTTATATTGAATTATAATTTATCATTTAAGAAAGCAGATTGCACGTATAACATTTGCAAATATTATAACTAAACCACTGTAGTCAATTTGATTGAGCAATTTCAAAGTGAGTTTTTTTAAAAAATAATAAAGGCTAGGATAAATTATTTAGATACTTTAAATCATTTAAGTGGGGTCAATTGCCCTCACCCCCTTTAAAACAAAAAAAATAAAGAAAAAACGGAAAGGCAATTGACTCCTTCAAATTTTCCTTTTACAGTTTTTTTTGTGTGTGTGTGTGTGTATTTCCATAAGAGTGCTTTAATATTACCTGGTTAAATATTAATTATTTAGTTACTTAATGAGTTCGTATAACATTATTTTAAACAATTAAATTATATATTTTTTAAATATTACCAAAAATAATAATATAAATTCAATAACCACGCAACATAAGTATCAACCTTGAGAATTTCCAAAGCTTGTAATTTTAAAATCATTAAAAAAACTCTCAACCATTAAGGTAAAGTGCTAACAAACAATAGAGTCATAATTCTCAACCATTATGGTGGAGTGCTAACCAACAATAGAGTAATAGAGAGCATGTATCTTTCTAACGGTTTAAAATGTATATATTAACAACAATGATTGCTTAAAGTTCTGTAGGGACACCAAAAGCTTTTTTTTTTTTTTTTTTTTTTTTATAAAGATAGCTTTGTATACATTAACAACCATTAACACCTATGATTTTTTTGAAATTTTTACAGTTTAATTGATTGATACTTTTTAATGTTTTCAAACCAGAGATCAAGGGTTTAAATCATAATTTAAACCTTTACAATTATTGAATTTGTAAGAGAGGAAGTTGTATAGGTACAATTTGCTGTCCCTATAGAACTTTAAAACTTGAAAAGATGTGAGTGATTAGTATATCTGTTATCTCTTTGAACAAACAAAAGAAAATATCTGTTGAGTTTTGATCCCCTACAAAAAGATTGTAGATGTTTCTTGCAAAGCTTGGGGCTGTGGTCCATACGCCATTCCTGCTCACTCCTTTGGGTCATTTCTCATGAGCGAGATGTAACAGACATTGAAAGTGTTCAAGCGATTAAATTCATTAGACTTGTTTCACCAAAAAAAAATTCATTAGACTTTAATGATAAATACCAACAAAAGATTTGATTGGTCACAAACTCACAAATTTATCATATAAGGCATCAGTTCAATTATTAAACTATTGAGAAAAAAAGTTTGATACACAACATTTTTACAACAAATTTTAGGTAGCAAATTATTAGTGATAGATAAAATGGTGATACTATTAATAAGCCTATATAAGAATTAGTATTAAATTGTTAAATTGTTATGAAAATATTGTGAATGTAATATTACTTTTAAATCTTAAATTAATTGACAACAAAATTTAAGGGTCCGTTTGGTTGGAGGAGTGGAAAAGTGAAAAGATAGAAAATTAGTAGGAGGATGGAAAAGTAAGACGATAGAAAAGATTTAGTTTTCTCTCATATGTGTTTGGTTTGAGGAGTGCAAAAGTGGAAAAATGGAAAACTCTTTTATTTGGTTAAAAAAAAAAGGCGTAAATGCACTTTTGGTCTCTACATTTTGGGGTCATTTCTATTTTGGTCCCTACATTTCTATTTTACCACTTTTAGTCTCTAAACCAATTAACGTTTGTTATTTTAATCCTTTCCGCCAGCCAACAGACGAAAATAGCTGACGTGGTTAACGGACTGATTAAAATATTATTAAAAATCCAGCGTGGCACTCATCACCCATGCCATGTCAAAATTTTAAATATTAAAAAAATTCTTATCAGAAAAACAATTAAAATAAAACTCTAAACTTGATTTTAAAAAATAAAATAAAATAATTGAAATAAAATTTTCTTTTCTTTTAATTAATATTTCAGAAATGTTCATGTTCTTCTTCCCAAAACGTGACTGTTCATGTTCTTCATTTTCTTAGCAAATTAATCCTTGTTTTATTTTCTTTTCTCTCTTTTTCTTGTATTTTCTTGTTCTTTATGTTCGCACATTAAAACTCAAAATTCAGTTCAAACAATAATTAACCAATATCAATTGATCTATATATCTGAAATTGAACCTAGAAACCGAACCTAGAAATTGAACACAGAAATTTGAACCCAGAAATTTGAACCCAATGGACACCAATCAAAATCAACAGACCTGCATCCTCTTCGTTCACAAACCCAGAAAATCAAACACTCAAAAAGACAGAAATAACCTACAAACAACTATCCACATTCCACACTAACAACAAACCCAGAATCTTAAAAGAAACCAGCTAACCACTACTATCCTCACCAACACCAAACCCAGAAATTTCAAGCACAAACCCAAAAAATCAAACCAGAACACACTAGCACAAACCCAGAAAATCAAACACAACTCCCACCCAAATTTGAACAAAATACCCACAAAACCATTGTAAGGTTGAATTTAATCAACCATTTTATTGGCTTTATTCCGTGCCAAATTTGCTTATAATTCAGCATTTAGTAACCCTGTATTTAGGTGGGAATCATGTAAGGGTAGTGTATGAGAGAGTGTGAAGAAATGTTCATCATTGTGCAAAGAAGCAGGGACTAGCGACTGGAACTCACGGGTGGCTCGCGACTGGCAAGCCGCCAGAAGTAGGTCACGTGCCAAGCATGCAGAGAAGCTGAAACGTCATGCCAGCTGTTGCACTACATGACAAAAAATCCAGATTGGCCATTCAATTACCTCGCGGCTGAAACTCGCAGCTCAATCAAGTCGCGAGGCCAAGCCGCCAGCCAGCTCTATTTTGAAAAAACTGACTCTTCACATTCTAAACACATACTACTATATATAGACCCTTATACCCACGAAATGTAGAGAGCTTCCAGAGAGAATTTTGAAAGAGAAACTCTAGAGAAAAACAAGATTGATTCATCCACAATCTTCACCTAAGAGGCTCTTCAAATTCCTCTACTCTCACCCTCTCTATTGTTACATCCTTGAGAGGTTCTTAGCCAAATCTTTTTCTCACCATACCCATATCTGTGAGAAGACATTTTGGTGCTTTAGGAAGTAGTTAGGAAGGGACCAATTTATATTGGTTGATGCTATGGGCTATAGCTGAATTCGGTAAGCTAGAAAAGACATAGGTTCGGCGTAACCTTGTTGGAGTAAGAAGTTTCAAGGGCTTAGGTATACTAGGTAGATTAGGCTTGGAGGGTCTATTACTGTTCATGTATCCCAACTATATTTTCTAGTAGATTATTGACTGCTTGGAGGACGGCGGAGAGGTTTTACGCCGAGAGCTTCGATTTCCTCTTCGATAACACATTGAGTGTTGTCCTTGTGTTTGCATATCTCTTCCCTTTATCTTTGTCATTTAATTACTGCTGTGGTTGTGATTATTTATGGTTTAGATTGTTTATCAATTCTGTTTTAGCCTATGTTCATGTTCCGCACATTTATTGTTTGAATATAAGCTTGAATTGATAATTTGTAATTTGGAGTCTAAACGTTCAAGGGTGTTTTATACACATTTTGAACATTCAACCATTAACCCAGCACACCTCAAACTCTTTCTATCGAAAAATCCCCTTGATCGAACCTTAAGCCGTGGCATCTCTTCCGATTTCAACCCATCCCCTCCTTTTCTCTTCCTTCCTCCTAATTCCACTCATTTTCTTCACCATCACAAATAACCCCAACCCTCTTTTCTTCACCAATCTCTGTCTCAACAACAATTGTTCTTACAACAACAACAACAACAACAACAAATACAACATCAGCATCATCATCATCATCAAAAGCAAAATGACCCTTTTGCCCCTCCGTCTCCATCTCCATCTTCTTCCTTGTCTTCCACGCCGTACAAGCGAGCGACCCTTGTGACCCACTCATCCTGTCTCTCCAAATCTCCCACCATTTACCAATTCCACTCGAACCCATCTTTGCAATTCGCCAACTCACAAAACCCATCTTCTCTCTCTCTCTCTCTCTCTCTCTCCGTAAAAACGATTTCATCATTTAATGGAAGAGTCGGATGGAAGGGTTAGGTACTTTCATCGGATCTGACAGGGACACCTACTGCAGGTCGTAAAGCTCCGACCGGAAGCATGGAAGGCCTGATAGTAGTTGCTATGTTAGTAGTTGGAACAAGGACCTCAAGATTCAGCAAATAAGTAAATAAAATTTTTTGGGCAACGAAGAACATGAGCAATCATGTTCTAGTGAAGAACACATCTTCCAAAAATATAATAAAAAGAAAAGAAATTTAAAAAAGAAAAAAATCCTCATAAGTTTATTTTAATTTATTTTTTCTGATGTGGTTTCTGACGTGGCATGGGTTATGAGTGCCACGCTGGATTTTTAATAATATTTTAATCAGTCCGTTAGCCATGTCAGCTATTTTCGTCTGTTGGCTAACGGAAAGGACTAAAATAACAAGCGTTAATTGGTTTAGGGACTAAAAATGGTAAAATAGAAATGTAGGGACCAAAATAGAAATGACTCCAAAATGTAGGGACCAAAAGTGCATTTACGCCAAAAAAAAAAAAAGTGGGAGGATAGAAAATGTAGTTTATATAAATTAACTATTATACTTTTGTTACATAATATGTAAAAAATAGATTTATTTGTACTTATTAAATAATATAAAATTGACCACATCATACATATAAATTTATATTTTTTTTATATTATTATAATGTAAAAATTACAATAGTGTACATATAAATTTAACTTGGCAAAAGATTTTGTAACCGGGGGTATTCCTATATTCACTATTCAACTAGTGAATATAACGTGGGCAACAAATAAGCTAAGCAATTTAACTAGGCAAAACTTATAAATCAAAATTTGCACTAATAATTTAATTGGGCAACTGGGCAAATCAACTTGCACTGATTTATATAAACCAAAACTTGCACTAATAATTTAATTGGGCAAATCAATTTGCACTAAAACTTGTATAAGTCAAAACTTGCACTAATAATTTAACTAGGCAATTGGGCAACAAAAATGTGGGCAGCAAAAACGTGGTCAGAAAATTTACTCTCATTAAATAAGACGAATAAAATGATGGGTAGGTGAGATGAAAATCAAAACTTGCACTAATAACTTAATTGGGCAACTGGGCAAATCAACTTGCATTAATTTATATAAATCAAAACTTGCACTAATAATTTAACTGGGCAAATCAACTTGCACTAAAACTTGTATAAATCAAAACTTGCACTAATAACTTAACTAGGCAATTGGGCAACAAAAACGTGGGCATAAAAAACGTGGTCAACAAATTTACACTCATTAAATAAGATGAATAAAGTGAGGGGTAGGTGAGATGAATAAAGTGAGGGTAGTTGTGTAAAGTACATCATTCAATACTTTTTTCTCCCTATTTTCCTCTCAAATTGGGAGGATAAAAAAATGTGAGTTCAGAGGGAAAATTTTCCTTCCCATTTTCTATCTCTCTTGTTTTTTTTTTTGAATCAAATAGTAAAAAATACCATTTTTCACCCTATTTTTCTCTCTCTATTTTCTATCCTCCTTGTTTTCATCCCAACCAAACATACCCTAACTGTCATATACATAAGACGCAACATTACATTTATTTAAAAAAAAAAAAGACAAAAAACAAGAATGATTCAAATATTTAAGGACAAAATTTAGCTACAAAATTAGTTGTAGTCGTAGGCTACAACCTTACTTAATATCTTTTCATTAGAGGTAAATTTTGACAAATCTACTATTAGATTACATCTTCTTTTTATATCTTTTATGCCTACAAAATTTCAAGAAAATTAAATATCAATAGTTATGTCATCAATAAATTTTTTAAATTGCAAGTTTTTGTAATTTAAAATTATGCATATAATACAAATGTATAGATCATATAGTAAATAATATCTACTTGACACAAAATTTGACATGTGTATTAAGAGCGTAAAGAATATGTAATTTAACTGTTAAATTTTCAAAATATGTAGTAATATTTATTTTATTGAGTAAGTTTGTAACCTTTAAGTTACAACTAATTTTGTAAATATTCTTTATCTTTTAGATAAAATTATAAAAAGTGGAGTTTTGGGATAAATTTGACCTGGCTAACTAAAAGTGCATTGAGCCTAATGTTCTCTAATAGAACCTAGTTTTTACATATATAGTGTATGTTTGGATTGCATTTTAGGCCTTTAGTTTTGTGTCTACATTTCATTTTTTTATATTCCATACACTATTCACGAGACCCACAAGTACGAAATTTGACAAAATCAACTTTAAAACTAAGTCTCACGGCATTATTTAAACATTTAAAAATTATTTTACTACAATGTTTTCAATTTTTAATTTTCAGTTTTTAGTAATAATCGGTATCCGAACAGACAGATAATAATAAAATTTGCAAAACCATCTATCAAACCCAACCAAAAAAGAAAAAAATTGTGCGAAAAAGTGAACTTAAAAAATTTGTGTTTACTGTTTGAAGGATGTCACTGACTTTGTTATATATTCTTGAATATTCTAAAGCACCGTTCACAAGAATAGAATGTGACGTTTAGATAAGAAGCAAGATCAAAGATCCGGTATAGCGAGCTCAAGTAGAAATTAAAGATAATATGATGTGAGCCTGTGACCCTCCTCATGGACATGGCGCCTTTATATATATTTTTTTCTTATTTATTTATTTATTTATTTTTATTTTTATTTTTTATAGATTTTTGGGGGAAGAATGAAATTGATAGTGAGCCTTTATTTCAATCTTACGCTTGGCCTACCTCCTAAGTGCCTTTATTTCAATTGACAATATTCCAACCAATCCATTAAATATCAGACAAAGTTTAGCTACAAAATCGGTTATAATCTTAAACTACAAATTCACTAAATATTTTTTTATTAGAGGTGAATTTTAACAAATCCACCATTAGATTACATCTTCTTCTTATATCCTCAATGTTTGCAAAATTTTAAGAAAATTAAATATCAATAGGTATGTCATTAATAAATTTTTAAATTGTAAGTTTTTGTAATTTAAAATTATGCATAAAATATAAGTTTAGAGATTATATAGTAAATAATATCTGATTGACACAAAATTTAACATATGTATTAAAAGCGTAAAGAACATGCAATTCAACGGTTAGATTTTTAAAATATGCAGTAATATTTATCTTATTAAGTAAGTTTGTAGCCTAAGATTACAATCAATTTTATATCTAAATTTTGTCTATATTTTATGTCCATCCTATCTAAATATTATTTTCCACATTTCTAGAAATCAACAAAACAATTATTGCAATCTATCGCAACAAACTACTGCACGGGCCAACCACAACAGCAAGCCACTGCATGCGCCAACCATCGAAAAAACTCGATCAAAGCTCCAATCTATTAAATCACAATTCCAATCCTCTCAAATCACAACTCTGATTTACTGAATCACACCCACATATACCAAATTGCAACTTGAAGCATCACCAACCAGATCGACGCCCCACCACATCGCAGCAGCACCACCCCTAAACAAATCAACCATTGCTGATCACGTGGATCAGAGTGAGAGAAAGAGTGTTAACTTAAAATAATAATAATAATAATAATAATAATAATAACAATAACAATGAATAGTACCTCAACATTAATTGTTCAAATGTTGCTACTATGCAATGAAGTGTTGAGCCTGATGTGGGGTGATTTTTGTTTTATTTGCTAAATTAAGCATCTGGCAAGCCAATACTAATGCTTTTAGGGTAAATTTGGGGTCAGAAGCTACTTAAAGATGACAAAACTGTGATTTGCTCAAAGAAGAAGAGTTGATGATCTTTTCCTTATCTCTTCTTTGCACCATAATGAATTTCTAAGTGATATTTTTTTTTTCATTAAAGTAGATTTTCAAGGCTTTAAAACAAAATTTAACTCAATTTAAATTTGGCGGAAATACTATTTTCATCCCTACATTTTTACTTTGGTTCCTACTTTTTATTTTTACCGCTTTTAGTCCCTATTTTGAAAAATGCATTTCGTTTTGGTCCCTACTGTCATCTTACTAACAGAAATATCCTACATGGCAAACAGATTGCTGTGTTGGCATACTAAATGATGACGTGGCCAATAAAATAATAATAATATTTGTTATTTGAAATTTAAATAATGCCATGTCAGCACTTTAAATATTAAAAAAAGCCACATCAGAAAAACAATTAAAACAATTGAAATTTGTTATTTGAAATTTAAATAATGCCATGTCAACATTTTAAATATTAAAAAAAAGCCACATCAGAAAAACAATTAAAACAAAATTCTAAACTTATGATTTTTTAAAATTAAAATAAAATAAAATATTCTTTTCTTTTTATTATTTTGTTGGAAGAACATGAATTAAGAAGATGATTATTCTCAAAAACAAAAAACAAAATTTTACTTTTTCAGTTTAAAGATTAATTTTGTAGCAAATTTCTTAACTTTTCTTTTAAAAAATTTGGCAACCAAACGCAAAATCACATAGTACGTCTTCCCTAAACTCTCTCTCACTTTCCTTAAATTTTACTTTTTCAATGGGTCTTTCTCTCGCTAAAATGGAGGTCACTAATCGATGGATATCTGGGTTTGGAGGTTTTGGATCGTTTGGTTTCTCTAATCACTGATCGACGGGTTTTGGATCTAGGATTTGGGTTTGGTGGTTTCAAATCTAGTTTGGTGGTGGGTTTTGTGTTTGGTTTCTCTAAAAATATGAGAAAACCTGGGTTGAGTTTTGTGTTGGCTTGAGTTGATTTTGTGTTAGTTTCTCGAAAAGATGAGAAAATCTAGCTTGTTTTAGTGTTCATCAAAATATCCACAAAATCCACCATATCGACCACACCGATTCTGCTTCGACTAGATTTTGCTCTCTTTGAAGCCAGTCCTCCTAATTCTACTTTCTTCAATTTCCTCTTCACCGAGTAATTCACCATATCGACCATGCTGTTTTTGCTTCCACTAGAATCGGTTACCCATATTTTTTGTTTAGGTTTTGGATTTTGTTATTGGGTTGTTGCTAGGTTTGTGTTTCTATTCTTGCTGATGTTTGGGTTTGTGTTTGTCTTTTTTTTTTTTTTTTTTTGGTGTTTGGTTGACAAGAAAGATTTGCTTTTGGATTTGTGTTTGTATTCTTGCTAGGCTTGTGTTTGGTTGATAAGAAAATGCTAGGAAATCTGGGCATATGTTCTTATGTTTAAATCTCATGAATTTGGGTTTGTGTTCTTTAGTGTTCTTGTTAAAGACGAACACAGATCTAAATTCATAATTTTCTTTTTTCTTTTTTCTTTTGCTAAAATTGATAAATTAATTTGTTTTTTTTTTAATTGGATTTTGATGTGGCATTCTTATTATTCTCTTATTGAATTGGCCACGTCATCGAATTGGCCACGTCATCATTAAGTGTGCCAACACAGCAATCCGTTTGCCATGTAGAATATTTCCGTTAGTGAGATGACGGTAGGGACCAAAACAAAACGCGTTTTTTTAAAATAGGGACTAAAAGCGGTAAAAATAAAAAGTAAAGACCAAAGTAGAAATTGGGTGCAAATGTAGGGATAAAAATAGTATTTCCACCTTTAAATTTTCAAATGAGTGAGCTATAGTTGTTTGATGTTGGCACAACCATGTTAAATACAGGAATCACACTCAAGTGAGAAGCAATTTCACTTGAGCTAAGTTGCGGCAATGTGCAATCCAAATTCTATTAAAACAAAAGGGTTTATGTTAGGATCTACGCCTATTTTTTGCACCTATATAAGTTACTTGTACATCTTTTAGAGGTAAAAAGGCAATTATACTAGAGTAAAACATATCTAGTTTTGCTCCTTTCTTTCTAAGCCTAAACATAGAAAATCATACTTGTGTTTTGAGTGAGAACATGAAAATTATTGTTTGTTCCTATACACCTTTAGCTCCATACTGTTCTTGAAACCACAAAGATCTTTTTTAGTGTGTTTATTCTAGAAAACCTTCAAGAAGGTTCCTTGGAGTGTCAAAGATTCTGGTTCTTGTAGACGAGAAGTTCATTAAGGAAATTTGCTTAGGAAGATTCCAGAGGTTCTAAGAGTATTGTGATAGGTAGGTAAATACGATATTTGCAAATGTTACTGTTGCGTCCCGAACCCAACTATAAAGATAGACACGTGACAACCGCTGCATGCTTATAAAGTAAGCACCCTACAAGTATGCAAGATCTTCTTAGTAACTAAAATTTATTCTCAAAAATTAAATTAAATAAATCCAAAATACCTCAACAATTTCTTTATGAATAGATCTCCAATAATTTAATAAGAACAAAATCCAAATCTCAAATACATAATGCCAATTGGCCAATAAATATAAAACTATTAGAAAACTATCTAATCTCGAAATCACTAAGTTTCTTATCCTGTTCACAACACAACATCAAAACTCCCAAAACTTGTTATTCTTCACAATCTGAAATTGGAGGGAAAAAAGGGGTGAGTTGACAACTCAATAAGTAACCAAAATTCTAATAAATTTTATCAAGCAATAGATCTGTAAAGGAAAAGATGTAATATGTGTTTTCAAAATTATAATATACTATGTGTTTTCAAAATAACTGAAGCAGTTTCGTAGTCTTAAAATAATAAGTTGCAAATAGATCACATACTTTAATCTAACAAATATATCATAGATGATTTAGAATGTAGTCAGTTTTCCATATATCAAAGCTACAACTTACAATATGTTCCAAAAAAGATACATAAACAGCTTTAATGACTTAAAATAGTTCAAATACTTAAACATTTCCAAAATCACATATGCAGTTTTAAGAACTCAAAATAGTTTAAATATTTAAATGTAATTCATATTCTTAACAATCTTATGACTATGGTCACGTCATTTCCTCGTGACTGAGCATCAGAGTACCAATAAATAATCCCTATTGGTTGGGTATCAGAGTACCAATGAATAACCCACATTGGTTTAGGTATCAGAATACCAATGAATAACTCTCATTGGCTGGGTATTAGAGTACTTATGAATAACCCTCATTGGCTAGGTATCAAAATAAATTTATAGTCAAATTGTTCATAATCATATATATGAAATCATAGTTTCTAACAAAAATATATCTTAATCAAATATGTATATATAATCATATATTCAATATTCAAATCTATTTGTAATATTTCTATAA
This sequence comes from Quercus gilva, assembly GCA_023621385.1. Taxonomy (NCBI): domain Eukaryota; kingdom Viridiplantae; phylum Streptophyta; class Magnoliopsida; order Fagales; family Fagaceae; genus Quercus; species Quercus gilva. Next base: position 95,225,645 of record CM042476.1, on the reverse strand, counting down.
TTCTTTACTTTAAATCAATATAGCTAAAAAAAATAATAAAATAAAATAAATCTTATATTCAATGCTCATGAATATTTGTGAAAATTCTTTATTCTTTACCTTGAATCAGTATAGCTAAAAACAATTAAATAAAATACATCATATATTCAGTAATCAGATATATTTGTGATAATTTTTTACTTGAAATTAGTAATACAATAGAAATAAAATTATAATAACTATATACAATTTTTAGTAGTTAAAATATGTAAAATAAAACCAATTAGGATAAGGTTATTTACCTTCAAATGCCATACTAAAAGGAACTCCTCTCTAACACTTCTTCTAAAATCCTTAGATATTACTTGAAACAATTTTACAGGTACCATTTACTCAATAATCAAATGATTTAAGAATGATTTATAACGATATCCGGCCAGAAGAAAAACTACTAAAAATTATCTATATATTTCAGAACTATCGTTAATTTGTCTATATAAATTCTGTCTCCTTACTAAGCCTAACAATAATCCCCTGTTTTTTACACCAAACTCACGCGGTCATAATATTTTTGTTTCTTTATTTTCTGCCACAAATAGTTCCCTAGGAATAAAACTTATACAACACGCTACACTTATAGCCATATAGGGTCTATACGCTTTTTTTTTTTTTTTTTTTTTTTGCCGCCATTAGTTCTCCTGAGATGAGGACAAACCAAGTACTACATCATACAAAAATCAAAGCACTAGGACATTTACGAATATGCCACACCATTCTTTTCTTTTTCTTTTTTTTTTTTTTTCTTTTTTTTTTTTTTTTTGACTTGTCCAACCTCAACTCATCAAATTGGTACTATTCCGGCTATATAGAAACTTGTCCCACCAAGCCTAAAATTTTGCAAATTCTATCTCCGTTCAACGCAACAAAAGGCTTAGATAAGATTAAACTGAACATAAAATATTGTCTAGTTTATTGAAAATAAATGCAAACTTTTCTTTAGTTGCATCATTAAAACTCTTGAATAATTAAATAATTTCATTACTGGTCAAAATACCCATATAAAAAATACTCTAATTCTAAATAAAACTTAGATTTGTTAAGAAAGAAATTCTTAAGCTCTTACCTCAATTGTGCAGTCAAACCTTTTCTATTGGAGTAATTTGGGTAGTCTCTACTCTTAAAATATCTCTCCATATACGTTGACATAATAAGCTTATATAGCTAGGGTTTCAACTTTATTTTCTAAAAACCCCTTAGAAATATTAATTATTAAATATACCCCATAAACAAATTTACTTAAATAACCTTCCTTTTAATCTACTTTTTTTTTTTTTTTCTCTCTCTCGGGTATTACAGTTACAATAAAGAGTCTAGTTGTATAAGGATTTTTTTTAAGTAGATTGTTGTAGCTGTTTTTCCAATAGTTAATTAGATTTAGGATTGGATCCATAGAGTGATTTTTCCATTAAAGAGAATTTTTAAATTGGGTTTTTAATTCATTACTAAATCACTATGCTCTTCTACTACTTTATTTTTATTTTTTATTATTGTCAAAATAAGATGTTCCAATTTGTATAAGAGTATTTAGAACAGTATTGGGGTTTAAAGCTCTCTCTCTCTCTCTCTCTCAAAATTTGGTTAACTTAAACCCCTAGTAAAACTACTTTCGTTTCGGTAAAAAAAACCTTGAACAAATTATACCACACAACAATAAGTTTTTAAAAATTCTAAAAGAAATTCAAACGAGTTAGAAGCAGCGGCGGAGCCAAGAATTTAGGTCAGGGAGATTAAAAGTAAAAAATTAATCTAAAAAAATTAATCAATATTAATAACAAAAAAAATAAACAACTATATGCTAATGTAATTATCATATAGAATTTAGCATCAAATCTAAATTTTAATTTGTCTTTTCATACTTAGCTTAATTTATTTAATTATCCTTGACAATTTTTTATATTTTAAAACCGTTACATAATTTGTTTACACTCAATAGTTTTAAATATATCTTCCTTATTTTGTTCTGCCGTTAGATTTTTTTTTTTTTTTAATCATTATTAGGTGAGTCCATTCCAACATGATTTCCTATTTTCTTATGCCAGTAGGATGACGTTGTGTGATTCCTATTTCATTTTGTTGTAGATTTTTTTTTTTCAAATCATTATTAGGTGGGTCCCCAATGATTTCGTATAGCAGTAGAATCTGCTTTTTGTGCAGAACTACGCCTAGTGTCTTCTTTTGTCAGGGAGGGCATAATGATATATGTACTATGTTAGCAGTGAAAAAATTTGGAAGTTCAAGGCCCCCCCTCCCCCCCCTCCTTTACCTTGGTGGAAGTGTTTTAAATGGATTGGAAAATTTTAAATCCTTTAGCTTTTGTTTGATTTTTTTTTTAAATAATACTTAGTTATTTTAGAAGTGAAATTTTGAGTTTATATCAAAATATAATGTTGGTTATGTATTTAAATGTGTCTATCAACTATTAAAATTAAACCGCCTAAGATGAATATGTATAGACAATATTTTTATTTTTATTTTTTATTGATTTATTATTTAGTTATAACATCAAAATTAAAGTAAATGGATATTTAAAATTAAAACTGTCTAAAATGAATGTGTAAAGTCAATATATTTATATATTTAATATTTTCTAAAAATTAAAAGTTAAAAATAAATTCCAAAAAAAATAATGATGTGGCCAATGATGTAATAAATGAGAATGCTCAACAAAAGTGTAGTAACAAAAATGCGATAGGAAAATCCAGTTAAAGGCAATGAAATCTTAATAAATAAAAGTGTATGTAATAAAAAAAAAAATCATATTCTCTTTATGTTACACTGATTATTTCTTTCATTTTGATAGGTGAAGTGTTCAATTTTGGACATAAAGTCTACTTTTTTCCTACATATTATTTTAAATATTAAATTTATAATTTGATATAGTCACTTAGGAATGTTTAAGAAATATGCAGTACTAATTTCATGTATTTATATTAGTTAATAAAACTCAATCGATAGTTCAAAACTACTCCTATGATAAGAAAAATTATTAATATAATAATATTTTTTTAAGAGAATGAAAATTTTAAATAATATATTTGAAACTCAAATAATTTAGTTGTAGAAAAACAAATTAGAAAAATATAATACATAACAATATAATTTATCAAAATATGGATCGCCTAAAAAATAAATAATATTAATAAAATAAATTCAAATAATAAAATGAAGATATTTTTTTAAAAATAAATAAATAAAAAATAATTTTAAAAATTATTTAAGTTTTTAAGAAAATAAATTACTTTTACACAAAATTTAAAGAACAAGTTATATATTATACTGGCGGAGCCGGAGGGGGGCCCGGGGGAACCTGCCCCCTGACTCCTAAAATATCCCTGCATGTGTGGTGTACCTAAATTAATCCCTGACATAGAGGGAAAAGGAAAAAGAAAAGAAGGGCACCCACTTGAAAGTGACCCAGGAGAAAAAAGAGGAAAAGAAAAAAAAGGACACCCAATTGAAAGTGACCCAGGAAAAAGAAATTATTCTCAAGGACCAGACCATTTAAGCTTCTCACCAATTACACTATTCTTACCAGTTGCTTCTGTCTTTCTTGCACCTGTTTTACTATTTTTTTCTTTTTTATTTAATATTATTATTTTCCCTATTTTTACTGTGATATCTTTTATAGCATTTTATTATTGAGTAATTTTAAAGATGTTACAAATTACTACTTATGTCTTATAAATTAGCATCTCACTCATCACAAAAAATAATTTCAAACATATATTCATTATATTGTTTAGTAACATTAATCATATTTTTACCACATCAGTTTACAAAATTTGTAGTAACTATGACTATGAATATGAATTTGTTATTTTTATTTATTTATTTTAATACTTTGAAATATATTCATATTTTCTTACAATTGTTTATTTATTTTGTTATTATTATTGATTAATATTTTTTAGATTAATTTTACTTTTAATATTGTTTTTTAATTTGTTCCCCCTCTAGACTAAAATTCTATCTCCGCCACTCTATTATACCATAACTAAAATATAATTATCTGTTTTCACGCATCGTGTGAGTTTGTGACTAGTATATATGATAAAGATGTAGCCCACCATATAACTCTTGTGTTCTTGTGTTCCTAATTTATGCTTCCTTCTTTCGCATTTATTTAAACATATTCAACATGGAATACATTATAGCTAATATTTAACATATTCATTATTATTTTGGAAGGACTAACATATGCATTAAGATTGGAAAATTTTGTAACATCAGATCGACTCCATAAATCCAAAAAGAGGAGAAGAGCTATGTAAGGAGAAGAAAGAGAAAGAATAGCAAACAAATAGATGTGGTTTCAGAAAAAATCTAATGTACAACCAATTGATGTGTTTAGCACTTGTCCAGATCAGAAAGAGACCCGCCCCCTGTTTTCCCTATAGAATCGAGCGTCTGGTCTTGTTTCTAAGACAATGGTGTAATGTAAGTGTTACTCCCCCTTATGCCTTGTACAATTCCCTTTTATACTATACTATTACATTAAATTTGGACAGCTTGGTATCGACTTCATTTTTTTACTGTCTTTTATTCTTTCTCCTCATAAATAATATCTCTTTCTCTCTCTTTTCCTTTATGGTCTCAAAATGTTTGTACACTGCAAAAAAGGTAAGAAAAGTTTTGGACTAGCTTTTGTAAGTTCCTTTAATAAACGTACAGTTTGGTAAAGAAAAATAGAATAAAGGATAATATTAAAAAAAAAAAAAAGGTAAAAGATAGCTAACACATTGAGAATCTTTTTTTTTTTTTAGACCCAAACTATTTAAAGAATCAGGTTAGAAATCATAATTAATTAAATAATTTTTTAAAAAATAAATAAATATATTAAATTAGTAAAAATTGAAAAATTAATTAAAATAATCTAAATAAATATAAACATCTATATTTCAAATATATTTTTTATGTCATAAATTTTATAATGCAAATAAAATATATTAAATTCTTTTTTTATTTATTTTAAAAAAATATTAAATTCTAAGAATACATAATTATGCAAATAAAAAAACATTAAATTCAAAGCATAATTGACAACCCAATATTTTCTTTTTTGGGTGTGGCTTCTATCCAATGTCCTGTGATACTAGACCCGCTAAGATCATAATACGTGTCTATTTTCGAACATATGTCATGATTGCAGTAGATCTAGTGCACTAGAGGCACTAGATACAGGAACAGAATTAGGACTTGGAGTTAGAGGAGGCAAAAGTATAAAAAATAAAATTTTAAAACTTTAAATAAATATTCATTTTATAAACCATCGACAAAGAAAAATACACAAAATTATTATTTTTTAAGATATTATAATACAATTATTTATGAAAATAAGACATTAAATTTTCCTCGACATTAATAGTTGGTAATGTTGCACCACTATTATTAACTTTTAAATCATTTGAAGTTTTTTTTTATTTTTTTAAAAAATCAAACATAGTAGTAAACTTTTTTATAATTTACAAATAAAATATAATTTAAAATTATCATGTTATTATGTGGGCAATAGTCTATACTCATTTCACACAATAAACAAATACCATGCACACAAGTAGTCAACAGATAACCAACAAATTTTAAAGTGTTTACTTAAATAAAAAAATCTTTGAAATTATTTAAAAGGCACTAAGAGACAACATCACTACCTAACAAAATTAAAAGTCTACCCTAAAATGCAGAACTGTCCGAAATCACTAGACTAGAGACAAGACACCACCTGACCACCATTTATTACCAAAAAAAATATATATATATATAACTTCGGCCTTATTAAAGATGGAGTCAAGTCAGAGTCTATCTCTCTCTCTCTCTTTGACTCTTGTTTTTCTAGTCTCTTCTTCTATTTTCGGATGTGGTGGACTCTGTCAGCTCTGCTTCTCTTTCAATTTTCTTCACAACACTGTCAACACATATGATTAAATCTAAGTTAATCAACCAACCAACCAACCAACCAAGCATTATGAGAGAGGGATAAAATGTCACCAGTTTGGGGCCTTTGGGCGGTGCTGATTGCTGCGGTGGACTAGTGGTAGCCGGTGGTGTCAGGCATGGTGCACTGTTCTGCCTTTGCTTCTGCTACATTGCTGTTCTGCTGCAGTGCCGCTGCCCAAGTCCTTAGTTTTGAGGTCTTCTGACGTAAGTTTGGAGACTTTTTTTTTTTTTTTTTTTTTGGTGGTAGTGGCTTAGAAATCCCCTGTTTTTTCCCTTTTATTATATGTGTGTCTTGCTGTTGGCTTAGAAATCCCCTTCCAGTTAGAATCCGCTTTGAGGTTTTATTTTTTTTTTTTTTGCTTGTGTTTATTTGTTTTGAGCTGTTATTTAGGCTTAATTTTTGTGGTTGGGATAATATTTATAACTTTTAAAAATATTAATAATATTGTTGAGGGGTAAACTGAAGATTAATTTTATTGAAATAAATTGCTAAAATTAATTGATTATATATAATAAAAATTAAAAAAAATATGAAAGGGCCCACGCCCCCAGATCTGACGATAGCTCCGTCCCTGAGTAGACAGAAGTCACGCCTTCCTTTTTGCATGCTCATTTGCATAAATTTTTTTTTAAAATGAATTATTAATCAGTATTTTAATGTGAAATTAAAAAAAAAAAAAAAGAGTTATTAAAGTGCTCTAAGCTCACCCGACAGTATTTAAAAAAAAAAAAAAAAAAATACAAGAGTGAGCCCATTAAAAAATGGGTTAAATAAATGAACAAGTCCCCATCAAATTTAAGAAGTGCTTGACTGCAAGCATAAATGGTTGACAGTGAAAGCAAGCCTGCCTTAGTGGTTGAAAGTAAAGACAGTGAAAGCAAGCCTTAGTGGTTGAAAGTAAAGGCAAGTAAAGTAACCAAGCAGTCCGTGCAGCACATCATCTACAAAGAATTGAAGAAGAAGAAAACTCTAGAAGCAAAAATGCAGATACAGCATCGGTTAAAACGCACACAGAGAGAGAAAGCGAGCGAGACATAGAAGAAGAAGAAGAAGAAGAAGATGGCGGTGCGATCTCAAGTCTGATAGTCTCGCGGTGGGTGGTTGAAACTGAAGGCTTGAAGCTTCAACATTGGCTATAAACTTGTGAGCTGTAAGTAGCCAAAAAAAAAAAAAAAAAAAAAAAAAAAACTCTAACGGTCTGACCGGTGAGAACGTTTTCAAAACCGGGAGGTTGAACGCGGTTCTTACAGTTCACTGACTTCTGACTTTTTAAGCCAATTACAAGGTTAAAAGAACTGCTTTAATGAATGGTTCTCGGTTAATCTGGTTGGACTGTGCGGTTTGGTCTGAATTCACAGTCCAATCTGAATTTTAAAATTGATCATTTTTTTATTTTTTTAATATAAGATAGAAACATCCTCTTCAAAATTTGAATTTCATATATTTGTATGAAACATTCTCTTGAAAAATTTGATCTTCAACCCTTACTTTTCACGTTTCATAAGAACTTTTACCTATCGCATTTTTAGGCATTTATACGTATAGAATAACCATCGTTCCAAAAGCATATGATAGTCAAAATTGATCAACTTAATTCTTATATCTTTACTCATTTTTTGTGTGATTAGGAAAAAGTTGGATAATTTTGAGAAGACCTTAAACCTCACAAACATGAGCACAAATTAAGTAATTTACCTCAAGATTATTAATTGTATTTTACCATGTTAAAAAGTGAAAATACTAAGACACGTGGAGCAATTATACAATATTTTTTTCAAGAGTACATTATTGCTGTAATCTATTATTTTCATTAATAAGATCTTGTTTGGGAGATGAGTTTTAACAATTTTTTTTCACATTTTAAATAATATTATAAACATTTTTATACATTTTTTTTACTTACACATGTCAAAAGCATCTAAACAACGTAATTCAATCTCCTCTCCTAAACAATCCCTAATAATCTCACTTTTATACTATATTTTTGGTGAGACTTATGCATTATTAATGTGAGACAAGGAAGTCCACATTATTCTACTCCCTCAATATAGTAAATCCTTTGCCAGTACAGTCTCCAACGTTTTAATCGAATTATCAACAACAATTATTGTACTTTCTCAGCAAAAAAAAAAAAAATTGTTGTATAATTTTTCCGTTTGGCTTTACTTTTTCTTATATTTTAAACATTTTCAAGTGAAACTGCTCCTGTAATGTGGGATACAGGAAATTATAAACAATGATGCATTATAGTCAATTTATAGTCCACTCCTGACTGGGAAAAATGGGCTGGGTTGTATTACGTGGAAAGTGATTGAAGGCATGTTAAACGTTTAAAGTTTTTACTCGTTGACTGACTGCATGGTTTGACAAGATGATGCTCATTGATTGACAGCAGTCTCATAATAGTTAATAATATCTCTTTAGCTTATCTCTCGGATTTTTCCTTCTCAAAAAAAAAAAAAAAAAAACTTATCTCTCGGATTTTACATTCTGGGTTTTCAGTTTCATTGAAAATAATTTCAGATTTGAACTCGTACTTCTTAACTGTAAATAAAGTGTCCAAAATCACAGGTCTGTCACTTCAAGTTGGAAATTTAATTGGGTGAAGGAAATGGATTCCAAGCGACTTAAAATTTTCAGGTTAGTTTGCTTAAGCCTGAATTTTGGCAGTTTCTTCTTCTGTTGCCTTTATTTATAGTACACAATTTTGTCAGCATGTCTTTGTTACTTTCTTGGGGTACTGTATGTGCGGGTCGCAATACTATCATGCAACAATTTGAATGGTCCGATTGAGTGAAACTATCTTAAAATATCCTAATGGAGGAATCTAATGTTATACTATCAGTTTATCGTTTAAAGGCATTCTAGCTTAGAAAGTAAAGAGACCAGAATTGGTAATTGGAAGTGTTGCAAAAGGCTGAATTACTGAATAATGATCAGTTGTTCTCTGGAATTCTGTTTTAGTGCAGAATTCCATAGTTAGGGGCCATTCAGATGTGTCAGTTGATAGGAGAGACTTATAGAAGACTAAATTGCAATCAGTTATTTGATATTGTGCTTACACTTGCTTTATGCTGCTTTAATCTATACGTTGTGTTCATCCAGGTTTAAGGATCGGAGTTCAGAACCATCTTTGAGTTCTGGGCAGAAATCTGACTTTGAACATGGACTACGTCCAAGAAGCTTTAGAACAACAGTTGGCAGAGTTTTGGAGAGGCTTTGGGGAAGATTCGATAGGGGTTCCGAGAGAATTAAAAGCTTCAAAAAACTGAAAAGCATCCCTTATGTAGGTGATCAGCCAAAAAAAGTGCCAGCTCCTACTCCTAAGAAGACAATTCTTGATCCTCAGGGTCAATTTCTTCAAACTTGGAACAAAGTATTTGTGCTCTCTTGTGTGATATCTGTGGCCGTGGACCCTTTGTTCTTTTACATCCCAGTGATCGAGGAGAACAAGGACAAGAATGAAGATTACAAATGCCTTGATGCGGACGAAAAACTAGCAATAATTGCTTGTGTTCTTCGTTCACTCTTCGATGCCTTTTATGTACTTCATATAATCTTTCAGTTCCGTACTGGGTTTATTGCCCCTTCTTCTCAAGTCTTCGGAAGGGGTGAGACGATTACTGATCCGGTGGCTATAGCAAAAAGATACTTATCCACATACTTCCTCATTGACATTCTGTCAATTCTTCCATTGCCACAGGTATGCAGGACATTTCATGAAATTTTATTTAGTGCATTTTGATGTAGCTTTTTACTGAAAGCTTATTGGTTGAAAAATGGTTAAAGTATAGTAAAAATGAGATTTTAAAAAGTTGTATAGGCAAAGAAACTAAAAAGTGAATAGAGAAAGCTCTTACCAAACAGACACGTCTATGTGCGTTCATAACGACATTCAGTTCAAACCACAGTGCAGTCATAGGTTCGCACTTCACAATTTTTTAGTAACAGACTTGCTTCCATACTTGTTACTTTGCAATTAGTCAAGGAAGTGATTTTAATCATACATTTCATTTGGCTTCCATTTTTGCTGCTGTTAATCCAGTTAAGGAAATAATGGAAACCAGTCTCTCAGGGGAGAATTTCCACAGTATGAGTACCATACTTATGCCTTTACAACTATATGTGTGGAGAGATTAAGGTTGGATTTTATATGCCCCAACAATTATTATTATTATTATTTACTTATTGTAATTTGATAGATAGGTCCTAGAAGTTTATTGAAAATATTAAAAAGTGTCAATTAAGCTATAAGACTTTTGACAATAACTAGTTCAAAGTGATACTTTGGACACACAAAAACACATAATGCATCTATCAATCTATATGTGAAAGTAAACAATGCCTTATGCTGAAGTTGTGTCAAATTGCTTGATTTAAAAGAATTAACCGTGTAAGGGAATGTCAGTTTTACAGTAATGAATGTGTTCTGCTTACTTTTCAGGTGGTAGTTTGTGTTATCATTTTCTCTAAAAAAACCAAAGCTCCACTAATCATGAAGCAAATGTTGAAGATCGCAATCTTCTCACAATATGTGCCTAGACTCTGTCGGCTCTATCCACTATACATGGAAGTAACAAGAACCTCAGGGATATTGACTCAGACAGCATGGGCTGGAGCTGCATATAATCTTTTTCTCTATATGCTAGCGAGTCACGTAAGTTGATTTTGAATTATTAGCAATATTAATTTCAAAGATTTAATGATGATCACAAATAAATGTGACAAATTAAGCAGGTAGTTGGAGCTTTTTGGTACTTGTATGCCATTGAGCGAGAGGGTGCATGCTGGGAAGAGTACTGTCAAGATTCTGGAGATGATCGTCACTGTGGTCAAGGCCGCCATCAAACCTTTAAATGTCTAAATGTGAGCTGTCATTATACCAAACCTGATGATGAAAATGCAACGGGCTTTGACTTTGGAATATTTACTGATGTTCTCAAGAATGGACTGGTACTACATACAGCAGATTTTAAATTGAAATTGTCTTACTGCTTTTGGTGGGCTTTTCGTAATCTTAGGTGAGTAAATATATAGAATCCTCCAAATATATATAAAATTTAATTGTTATAACAAGAGAGGATAAAAGATTTGAACCCTAATGGTAGGCAGCTTTCCAGCCTATCTCTATATGTTCATTTTGATAAAAGAGACCACAACAATACCAATTGAACTACAAGACTCTTGGCAATATTTAGTCTCTTTAATTTTTTTTTCTTTTTTTCATGAAAAGGTGTCTACTCCCTTAACTCAATTGCATCACCTCAAATATTATTTCAAATGTCATCTGCATAGGTTTTAATTTCCAAGGTGAATGTTTTCCTATTAAAATTTGGTTACCTAAGTTCCTATATATAAATCAAGGCTTGTCAACTTATAACAAGATCTAACACATTGTGAGTTACAGTTTAGGAGCTAAAGGCATTTCTATGTTGAATCATTTTGTTTTTTCTCAGCTCTGCTGGCCAAAACCTTCAAACAAGCACTGATATTGGGGAGATAGTATTTGCTGTTGCAATATCCACCTTTGGGTTGGTTTTATTCTCCTTACTTATTGGCAATATGCAGGTGACTCTCTAATTCTTATCAGTTCTCTTTCTAACCTAATGTTTTAGCAATATGAGATTATTATGTAAATAGATATTGTTTGAGTCAGTCTGACTTTTTGTTTTGGCTTTCTTGTTTTTTGTTTTTTCCTTTTTTATACAACATAGAAATTTTAGTTACATGCCAGCATAAAAAATAATAATAATAATAATAATAATAATAATAATAATAACAATAAAGAAGTTCACATAAGTGTTTAGTGCTTGTTTAACTCAGTTTACAACCGAACCTAAAGTCCTACACACAACTACCAGACATTCAAAAACGAGTCTTTCTATTCTCTGGTGGTTTCAGGTCTTCCATTATGAAAGAGCAAATTCAGGGGGCTTTGGCAACCGGGGTTATTATGCCTTGAGCCTCCATGGTCTCTGTTAGAACCATTGCCTTTTTGAAATCCCCCCTCCTTTGCTTGGTATAGGTCTTCTCCAACTGCTGCTATTGTGCCATGGACTGTGTTGTAGACCTGTAATGAATGGCATACTTCAAAAACTGGTCTCCCATATCTACTCTTTGCCCGATATGCTATGCCTCCCCTGTTTGTGTTTTTGCTTTTATGTAACCACAAACCCCCCCCCCCCCGGTGCAGCCTCCCAACAGTCAGTATTAATTGTTAATACTCTGATTTGTCGTTGTAGAGCTGTGTAAGTCATCCTAGCCATTGCTATCTCCTCCTTCCTTTGATTGAAAGCCATATACCTGTGATATCTAGAAAGTGCATAATATGCTAATTTATCCATTAAACATGCAAACATTATTGCATTAATTTCTCTGTGGTGTATTTATTCTTAAAGATCTACTGTTCTATTTTAGCTTCAATTGAAATTTGATGTTGGTCTGTTCTCACTAACTCTATCCACTCTTATGAGTAGAAACCTTTCCACAGATAGTCATAAGATTCGATTAACAAAAGTGCTATATTATGAATGTTACAGAGATATCTGCAATCCACAACAATGAGAGTAGAAGAAATGAGAGTGAAAAGGACTGATGCAGAGCGGTGGATGTCCCACCGTATGCTCCCCGAGGAATTAAGGGTACGAGTTAGACGATACCAACAGTATAAATGGCAACTAACCAGAGGTGTTGAGGAAGAGAATCTACTTCAAAGCCTTCCTAAGGACCTCCGAAGGGACATAACACGCCATCTTTGCTTAAGTCTTCTCAAGAGTGTGAGAATTTTTCTTTTGATTTTTTTTTTCCATACATCTTTTTGTCCAACTTCTAGCTATTGTGTTCATCAAATCAATTTTATCTTTTAGGTGCCAATGTTTGAAAAAATGGATAGTCAACTGTTTGATGCACTTTGTGATCGTCTCAAACCAGTTCTTCACACAGAGAAGAGCTGCATTATCCTTGAGGGGGATCCAGTGGATGAGATGCTCTTTATCATGCGAGGAAACCTGACCACTATCACTACTAATGCTGGAGAAAAAGGTAATGCTGGTGATTTGAAGGCCGGTGACTTCTGTGGAGAAGAACTTTTTGCATGGGCCTTGAATCCCCGCTCCTCCACCAGTCTTCCCATTTCAACTAGAACAGTAATAGCTCAGACAGAGGTTGAAGCCTTTGTGCTAAGGGCTGCTGATTTGAAGTTTGTGGCCTCTCAGTTTCGGCGTCTTCATAGCAAGCAGTTCCAGCATATTTTCAGGCAAGTCTTTAAGCTAAGCTTATCAACATTTTGGATGATTATTGTCAACATTCTCCAAACAAAGTGAGGCTATATAAACAAAAAAAAAAAAAAAAAAAAAAAAATTTTCAGAAATTGTACAAAAAGATGTGGCTATCAATTCTTCGTTTAATTTTAAATCGAAATACCACGGTTATCCCATCAAAATCTACAATACCCGTTGCATTGGATTTCTAAACAAAAAATTTAAAAAAGAATATGATATCTTTTCCTTGGTTTGTGATACTCTTTCATTATTAGAATTGAATATTCATAGTGACTTTGAAGAAAAATTACATTAGAACTCTGATTACCTTTATTTTTCCAAGTGGAATGATCCCCAAGTGTAATTGTGCAATGATGACTTTCAGGTACTACTCCTTACAATGGAAAGCATGGGCAGCACGTCGCATCCAAGCAGTTTGGCGCAGGTACCATGAGAGAAAGCTTTATAAGTCTTTGCATGAAGCAGAAGACAGTTTGCAAGATGGTGTGACAGATGAAGCAGGGACCTCAAAGGTTGAACACAATGGTGAAGGCAAAGCACCAAAAAGGTTGCTACTACTGCCACAGAAGCCTGATGAACCCAATTTCATTGGTGAAGATTAATAGAAGTATGGTGTTTCAAGTGATTATTATGTAAGTTTTGTTTTAATAAACAAGGTTGACATGCAATAGGTTTCTGTGTCTAGCATATGTAACATGTACTAAGCAATTAAACTTCAGACATCATAATTTAGAACTACTGTTTCTTTCACTGTGTGTCACTGAGGAGCTTCAAATACATACATGAGGAATGTCTTGTGATAAGCTTTTCTTGTATAATTCCTTCTTCAACCAAAGCAAGGAAGACATTTTTATGCCACTATGTGCCTAGCTCCTATTAAACACAACATTAATTAGTGCTGCAAGTCAAAAAGGAATAAGATAAAATTTTATTTTTAAACACAGTCCACTCACTGAACAAGTAGCAAATTAACATTAATTGATCTCATAAACCATGCTTACAAAATAAATATGATATCTGGATGATATAAAGTATTGGAATATGAAGAAAGTAAATGAGAAGCAAGAACCAAATCAAGTAGTGCAGCCACAGACTCAGGAGTGTGATTGTTAATTCTTTGGCGAAATTGGTGCGAGTGCGAGGAACCAAATCGAAGTCAGTGTGACTTCAGACTCAAATTTAAAGGAAATGGGCAAAAATGATTCGTATCGGGCTGGATAGGCAATCTAAGAGATGGGTTAATGGGTTCAGTCCCAGATGTGGAGGCCCAATAGGAATTTTCGAATTTTATTATACCTAAAATAATGGAAATTGGATTTAGCTTTAACTGTGACGACTCTTGCTTCTTTATTTTTTTTTTTTTTTTTTGATAATTCGATAGTTTCCCATGAGAGAATTTGATATCAAGATATTTCTATTGAAAATAGCGGAAAGTATCAAACTCATTATTAAACTTGGAAAAATGGGGGTTTGATCTTGATGAATTTGAATATGGCGGAAAAATTTAACTTTGAGGGTTTAACTTGTCTCCGTACTTTTTAAAATAAATTTCTTTTTGTTTTAATAAGAGACTGTCACATCGCCCATTAATTAAATAAAAGGTAGATATTAAAATCCACTACCACTTGCTATTGTATATTTAAAATAAAAAGACATGTTTAGTTAAAAAATTATTGGAAGTAAACTAAATCCAAATTTTGAATAGCTGAAATTCTCTTTATTCTAATCCAAATTCGGTGTTATTTAAGCGGATATTAGAACTAGGTAGTAGTATTGCCAAGTCAACACCACTAGAGGAAAACAAGCAATTGAATTGTTTGCTATGTGGGCGTTTTTCCTTAGGATCAAACAGGTACAACTTATATTTATTCTATTTTTCATGTATACTAGTAAGTTGCTCGTGTGATGCACGGATAATATTATAAAGTTTTATGTAATTTTTTTTTTTATTGAGAATGTAATACATATATTATAGCATATTTGTTATAAAACTTTGTTAGTAATAAGTTCAAGTAATGAGCAAAAAAAAACCAACAACAACAACAACAACTTTGGAGTAATATTGTATATTAAAAGTTGATAAAAGCATATTAATTCATTCCATATTAATGATCTTTATTATGTGATGTAAACAAGAGCTTCATTATGATTTTTTTTTTTTTGCTTTTTTGTTTCTTCAATGCTTTGTTATTGTGGTATGCCGACGCTTGTAAAGCTTGTTAAGAAGTATATTATCATTATCAGTTTCTTCATCTTTAACGTTTGAAGTTTGGTCCATCCCCTATTTGTTCAATTTTTGAGCTTTCATTACTTTTTCCTTTTGTTGCATTATTTGTATTAATCACTAACGTTTGAAGTTTAGTCTGTCTCTATTTGTTTAATTTTTGAGTTTTCATCACTTTTTCCTTTTGTTGCAATATTTGTATTAATCACTAATGAATTGGCATTGGATTGGAAGATTCTTGACTAGATCTTACAAAGTTTGGACTTGCGGATTTGTTGTCGTTAAAATTTTTCTTAGGTATTTGCATTCATACTAAATTTCAGTGATATGACAATTTTTTGTAAATGTTTTTATATATTTTTTTTGTTAATTTAGGAATAAGGTAGCAAAAGAGTTAATATAGCATACTGGATTGTGTATATATTTTTTTCTTCCATACCTTTTTGTCATTTGAAGGTGCATCAAAAATCTTAACAACTATGTAATTTTCAAAACCATCATTCAGATTGAATTCATTCAAATGAATTAGGAAAATCCTTTTTTTTTTTTTTTCCTAAAATTTTCTTCAAATCATGTGGGATTCCTTCTCCAATATCAATCTGCATATGAGGAATTTAATATATATTATGATCAATAGTTTTACAATAAATTAATATTTTAAATAAGTTGTACCTCAGTTTGTTTTTCAGCATTTATTTAGGATTTTCTCAATATCTTGATCAAATATTACAAAAGTTTTTTTGTCAGTTGCATCAAAAACTTCAATTTGAATAATGTATTTGAATTAGTTTGTAGTTGTATATATAGCAGTTATAATGAGCTGAATATATTATAAATATTTGGAGAGTGTGTAGTTGATGTGAGTGCCTCTAATAATGGGATAGAGAGATTTGTTTTTATAAATGTTTATATATATATATATATAATTTAGGAATAGGGAAGCAAAAGAGTTAATATAGCATATTGGATTGTGTATATATTTTTTTCTTCCATACCTTTTTGTCATTTGAAGGTGCATCAAAAATCTTAGCAATTGTGTAATTTTCAAAACCATCATTTAGATTGAATTCATTCAAATGAATTAGGAAAATACATTTTTTTTTTCCTAAAATTTTCTTTAAATCATGTGGGATTCCTTCTCCAATATCATTCTGCATATGAGGAATTTAATATATATTATGATCAATAGTTTTACAATAATTTAATATTTTAAATAAGTTGTACCTTAGTTTGTTTTCAGCATTTATTTAGGATTTTCTCAATATCTTGATCAAATATTAGAAAAGTTGTTTTGTCAGTTGCATCAAAAACATCAATTTGAATCACATATCTGAATCAGTTTGCAATTGTATATATAGTAGTTATAATGAGATGAATATATTATAAATATTTGGAGAGTGTGTAGTTGATGTGAGTGCCTCTAACCTTGGGATAGAGAGATTTTTATTTTTTTTATTTCACATTTTGCACACCAAAATGATCCTAATTATGTAAATAATATGATGTATTATTATTATGTAAATAATATTATGATTTATTATGATTAGCAAACCTGTTTCATAGGATCTCATTCAATGCATTTTATCTCTATTATTGTCTTCATATTCTTTAAAGATAAATTCTCCTATAAAAATTGTTTTGCATATATTTTTGGTATTTCTTGTATAGGATCATGTTTTTGACCATTCCTATCTTTGATTTTTTTTTTTTTAAAGAAAATATTATGTAAATGACAATTTGTGAGATAGTATATGCAATTTGTAAATGGAAATTTGTGACTTGTGAGATAGAAATATGCACTTGTGAATTATTTTAGCAACCTCAGAAATCTCGAGATTTATATATATTTTTGTTGTATTGGTCGATGACAAAGAGAATTTGCCAGCATAAATGATTTCATGAGAGCGAAATTCTTTAGAAGTATCATCTTTATGCGGGAGAGGAGGAAGAGAGTTTGTAAGTGGGTAAGAATTTTGGCTTTGATTTACACGTGGGAAGGGTTGGGTCATAATGTGTAAGGTAATAATTGAACTTGTGCTTTTCAGAAGGTTTGGTCTATTTTTAAAAGTAGTTCATTATGTAATAATTGAACTTGTGCTTTCTCTTGCATAGATTTTTTGCTTTATTGGTATTGATAATCTTATTCTTTTGCTGAATTCAATTTTAAATTTGATTGAAGGCTGAACTTGTACATACCCTATTTTGCATCTCACATTTAATCCCACTTGCATTACATTGCACATTATCACCATTTAATGTCTCCAAGGCAAGACTGTAATTTTGACCATTTGATCTTCAAATACTTATAAAAAATCTTGAGGTCATAACGATCAAAATGACAGTTCATGAGTATTAATCGGACCACTAGATTAAAAGATATTAAAGAAATAAGGTTTAACAGTAAAGGAAACTTGCATGAAACTGGTCTCGACCATAGGTGATTATGATCTCTTAATTCTAATTGGTCTATTTTATTATAATTTAAATTAAGTGACATGTCATATTCCTATTGGCTGTGTCGATACCTCGCGGTTGTTGATCACCCAGAAATAGCGACGCGCATGCCCCTCCCTAGAGGGTGGTATGCTGGCTCGGGTGTGTGCTCTCCTATGACTAGTGATTCATTTTTAAATTGTTACAAGTTTGTGAAATCACCACCAATCATTAGGTTTTTGCTAAGGTGCGATTGGTCATTTGACTTTGTTTGATTTTCTTGATTCCTGGTTCGAAAGTCTAATAACAGGTGGGGAAGGTGTTAGGCAATCCACAATGCTTGTCGTGAGACAGTCCTTTGTTTTGATAAACTCTTAATGTTTGGTCATAGGTAGATAAAAGCGAGCTACTAGCATTAGTTTTCATGGCTTTAAAGAAATGGGCTTTGAGGAATAAATTGGCCAATATAAAAGTTTAAGGGGTGTTTTGGCCAATGATTGAAAGTTCAGTGGGTATATGGACATTTTTCCCTCGTGTACAAAGGAACATTACTTACTCCGAGGATAACTGGGAAGAAGATAATTTCTAGAAGCATATGTTAAGTGTTGAGTGTCACCCCAAGGATGTTACTGATGAATTGATGTGCAAAAGGCCTGAAGTGATTGGGAAAAAAGGCCACAAAGAAAAACAATAGTATTCAGTTTTTGGCCCATAAAAATCCGTGTTACTATACTTTCCAATATCATTCATTTTTCAAGAAGTGTTATATATAGAACATTTTCACAATAAATCATAAGTGATTAGTTGTTATTGGTTTTAATTTGAACTTACTATTGAAACTACTTTTTTGCCTCACCAATAACAGCTCGTAATAAACTACCACTTAAGTTTATTGGTAGTCAGTTGTTATTGGATTTTTAAGTGTTTTGAAAATATTATGAACATAGCATTTCTCTTTGTTTTTTTAGCATTTATGAGCTCTTTGTATTTTGTAGTATTTTTTTTTATACAATTCTATTTTTGGGGGTTTAAGTTACTAGTTGTAATGCTTATCTCTCTTTGTTGCTTGCATGTATACATGGTAACCTTAGTTATCACGGTTCAATATATTCTTTTGTGCTATATTCTCACTTTCTCTTTCTCCAAAAAAAAAAAAAAATCTCACATTCTCTCCGTCTTAAGAATGAGTGCTACAAGAGTTAATGCTCTATGCATACATGTCTATAAGATTCAAAATCTGTCAGCCAACTTGTCAAACAGCTATTGGAAACAATTTTTTTTTTTAATTAAAATTTCATTTAGAGTATTATTTTTATGCTCTAAATTGGGTTAGATCAACTTTGGAAAACAATCTTCCTATGGCTTGACCACTGACACCCAGTTGGAACACTTCTGCTTAAATTTGGAAATATATAGGATTATATATGATGCAACAATCTATGAGGCTTTGGTGGATTCAGTCTTAAAAAATAGAACTTGGTTTAGTCATACTCCAAAGCCAATAAGTCTTGTAGATCCAAAGTAAAGGATAAGGCTACATGGACCAAAACTAAGTTAGGTTGCTTCTCTTGTGTAGCCACATATACAGAGCTTTATATGCTTTAGGAAGGCCCTAGACTGTTTGCTATGTGTCATATCTGATTCATCAAATATTGGGCAGTGATGGGTGATTCATCTTTTATTCATTTAAAGTCTTATATAATAAATTGAAACTTAGATTAATTGTTTTATTCTCTACAGCCACAAGCTACTATAATCTAAAACTTTGAGTTTAAATGGAAATTAAACGAAACATCCATTTTTATTTGTATACTAAAATAATGTTGCATAAAGCATCTAAATTTCTAAACTAACATGGCATCTTTGATACATTCCCTTCCTATAAAGACTTTTAGGAATTAAATTGATTATTAGTACAAACACATAATCACACATTATAGTAGTAGAATCCAGCACAATAAATGAAGACGACTCCTACACTTGAAGAGAAAGAAAATCATAATTCCTACACTAGAAGAGAAAGAAAATCATCCATTGATCATTTCAACAGGGGATATTAAACTAGCTTGAAATTAAAATCACGACTCCTAATCCCTTGCCTAAACCAAGCATTATTAAAGACATTTAATCTCTTCTAGTTGTTCCAGGCCTTTGCAATTCACAAAAAAGTTTGTTAGCTCACCATTTTATACCTTGATAATATAATAAACAATAACTATTACAAGGTTACAAGGTCGTGGGTATTAATAAGTTGACAATTTCTGTTTAGCAATTTGGCCACAGGTGAGAAATGAAAATCTAATTTTAAAATCAGCTATGACAATTTACTCAAGATTAATAAAAAGGTAAACATAAAATTTCCATGCTTTTTGAAAAGAAGTATTTGGGAACTGAATGAAATCAACGTAAATGACTATGACACACTACTTAGAGTAGTCTTATAGTAATTAAAATGAAATGCCTCTTACTTAAGCTCTACTTGGTCTACCTTTGCGAATCCCCAAACCAACAAAAGTACTTTTTATTAATTGTAGTTCCTTAATGACTTCCTCCATATTGATTCTCTCTTTTAGAGATTCCAGTGAACATAAGATTCCAATATTAAGGATTAAGAGTAAGCATTTTTGCATATCCACATCAATATGCCTAAAGTCCTCAGTATTATTAGCTTCTTCTACTTCAATTTCATTGTCATTGTCATCTTCTTTTGTTGCCATCATTGCTGCAGTTACTACTCCCATTTCTTCAACTTCTCTTGGCAAAAGCATTGGGTCAACAACTTGAATGAGCCTTTTGGTAAGGACATCTTAACAAAGTTATGGAGATTGAGACCATCTTTAAACATATCATCAGTGGGTCTCCTTCTTGTGAACATTTCCAACACAAGGACTCCATAACTATAAACATCCCCCTCAGTTGATGCTTCACCGCCCATGCCATACTCTACAACTCATGGAATGGAGGGACATTAAGCAATATTCTATCTATTACAAAAATATGGATTTAGGGTTTACAGAATGCAAAGTCAAGAAAATAAAACAAATCTATATTAAAAAAATAATGACATATGCTATTACTTTTGAAATTAAAGGAAACAGTAATAACTTTATCCCGAGGGTCCAAATCACTTTTTCCCCCTCTTGTTGATTTATTTTGATTAAGAAAATATTTCAAAGAAGGTACAAATTTTAGTCAAAGAATATCAAAATTAATATTTCTCAAAGTTTAAATCATATTTGAATGTTATTTTTGAATTAAAATTTGCAGTCTTATAAAAAAATAATTAAATTAATTACGTGCTTGTGTGGTACAAACGTGAATGTATTTTAACTTCTAAAAGAAAAACAAATACTAAGCGAGAGTTACTTAGCAAATAAACAAATAAAAATTACTAAGTGAGAGTTTATGTTAATATGCTAATTATGTGTACACCCATGCGAATATGTTGATGATACAAAAATTAAAAAGCATATATGACAAGAAAATCAAGGAGTTAAAAATTCAATCATTTAATAAAGTGAAAAAAAGAAAATAAATACATTAGAATAGTTAAGGATTTAAAACAAAAGAAGAAAGGTAATACCTGGAGCAGCATAACCGATAGACCCCCTTAATCCAATTATGCGAGTACACTTTTGGGAAGAATCATTCGAAGTTGTGAGAAGCCTTGATAAGCCAAAATCACTTACATGAGCAATCATATCACTATCAAGAAGAATATTGCTTGGTTTTAAATAACAATGAATGATTTTTGGCTCACAATGATTGTAAAGATAGTTTAAAGCAAAAGCCACATCAATTGCAATAATTAGTCTTTGAAGAACGCTCAATTTTTTTGATTGATTGTTGGTATCTGTCATTGGATGCAGCTACATTTCCAAGCTGCCATTTGTCATCAATTCAAAAACTAGAGCTTTGAAACCATCAACATTATAATTTATACTGGAGCAACTTGTTAAGATCTTTATAAGATTTCGATGCTGAACATTTCTTAATACTTTGCATTCTGCCATAAAACTCTTCAAAGCATCTTTGTTTTGAAGGTTAAGAACCTTTATAGCAACTAATCTTTCCTCTTGATAAAGAACTCCTTTATATACTAATCCAAAATTGCCAGATTCGATCAAATGGTTGGGAGAAAATCCATTAGTCACTTGATGGAGCTTTTTGTATGAAACTGTTGGAAGGAGATCCATCTTTGAGACTATTGAAGATAGTTTCTTTTTTGATCTTTTCCTCCAATAAAGAGCAAGAAAGGATAAAACTAGAAGGATACATACAACCACACAAATAATTGTGATTGTTAGTCTAGAAGCAAGGGACTTTCTTGATTTCGTAACTTTGTGGCATGTTGGTAATTGCAACTGTGGAACAGCCCCACAAAGCTTATTGTTTCCAATAACAGATATCATGTTTACATTTTTGAAAACTCCTTCTGTTGGTACCTCACCCTCAATATTGTTGAACGAAATGTTCAAATATTTTAAAAATGAAATTTTCTCTAGACCTTTCGGAATTAATCCTAATAAGTTGTTTCGTGAAACATCTAAATGTTCAAGGCTTTTCAAGGAAGCCATTGATAAAGGTATGGTCCCGTTAAAGGAATTCCCTTGCAAGCCTAGGTACACTAAATTCAAGCAATTTCCAATTGTTGTAGGAATTTCACTAGGAAAATTGTTTTTAGAAACATCGAGTGAATTAATATTCTTCAAACTGTCTACCTCAATAGGTAATTTGCCACTAAATGAGTTGTGGAATAAATTGAGTAAAAGTGACAAAGAAAAAATTTGAAAAACCTGTTGGGGAATGACTCCACTATGGTAATTTTGTGAAACATCCAACTTTTGTAAATTTTGACTAGTGCCAATACTTGGAGGAATGCTTCCTTCTAAATTGTTTTGAGACAAAAACAATTCAGCCAATTGAGCGAGGTTGCCAACAGAACTTGGGATTTTCCCTGACTGTTTCCATTTAAATACAATCCTTGCATCTTTTGAAACTTCCCAAAACAGGTAGGTATCATACCTGTGAATAGATTCTCTTCCATTGCCAAGATAATTAAATTGATGAGATTCTGCAATGCTACAGGAATAGTTCCAGATATTTTATTACCTCCCAAATATAATTCTGTGAGTTGTGTTGACAAGTTGCCTATAGAACTGGGCAAAACACCATGTCTATGATCAATGAATGCCATTTTCATTTGTGTGATTGTACTTGATTAAATGTGTTTTCACATGCTCAATCTTTGTTGATCAAACACAAAAAGATTTTTGAGTGTTTTAGTTGTTTTTGGAAAGCACTTTAATTTTACAAAAATTGTCAAAAACAGTGTTGCCTTGTTCTGGTGACTCAGTCGCAGGTTGGTCTAGTCACATGCCTCAGTCGCAAGCCCACACAAAGATTTTTCGCAACTCACTGGAGGGTCAATGTCCCAGTCGCGAATAATACTTAGAATATTTTTCAAAATTTGGGTTTTTATGTTTTTCGCGGCTCAGTGTGGCTACTTGTTTGCGGGTGGAAGGTCCAGTCGCGAGGGGTACACAGAGATTTTCGTGGCTTACCTCGCGACTCTCTCGTGGGTAGACCTTTCAGTCATGAAGAACACTTCGAAAATTTTTCAAAATTTTTGTTTTAAAGTGTCTGGCGACTGAACCTGGCGACTTGCACGCGACTTGATTCAGTCGTGAAAAACGCGTGTTTTTGTTTTTAAAGGGCAGTTTTTTTAAAACTTTTCAGTTTTCCCTCAAATTTTTGTGACTGTTCGTTGTCTTCCCATTTCAACTTTCTCTCAAACTCACCATGTCACTCTCGAAAAACCTCCATTTTTGCATCATTTCAACCTCAAATATTCAAGGAAAAGGTATGGGCTTTCTCTTTCTCACTATATATTTCATGTTTTGAGCTTTATTTTCTTGAATCTGAGAGTTGTGGTTTTGATTTTTGATATCTGTAGTTTCGGATATAGGTTGGGTTCATGTTTGTGAGTTTGGGTGTTTAGGTTTGGTTGATCTTGTTTCTAGGATACTAAATATGGTTGTTATCATGTTTTAGTTTCTTTGTTTGTGTTTGCGCACTGATCTGTGTTGGTTGGTAAATCTCATACGCATGTTAATATGTCTCATTGTCATATGCTATTTGTTTGTGTTAGGTTCTAAGGTCTTAGGATTTTATGTATTTAGAACTCTAATTTGTAATGTTGGCAAACCATGATCAAAACAATGTATTTAGTTTTGTTTAGGCTTGCTCAAAGTTGGTTTATTATTGTAAAGTTGGAATTGAGTGGCTGCAGAAGTACTTGGGACTTTCGGCCTGGCTCGATAGATCGAATGTAATTCTCGATCGATCGAAAATTGCACAGGTTGATTTTTCTGCAGAATTTCCAACTCAGCCCTACTTCATTAAACATTTAGGGTTTTATGTTTTTACCCTAGGTATTTAAACAAAACCCTAGCCACGTTTTTGAAGGTTGTCCATATTGTATTGTTGCTCATACATTGCTGTTTTGTGTGAATCTCTTGTGAGATCTTAGAGGAGCTTTCCTTTACACAAAACTTAGGGTTTTCAAGGTAGAGATGATTTCAACATCTTGAAGATCAGTATAGTTGCAACCATTGGAACTTAAAGAAGAACAAGCGAGGAGCTTGTAGCTGATTGAGGAATTCAAGAAAGAAGGAGTCCGTGGATTCGGAGTTTGCACGTGGTCATGTCAGTAAGTTCTACTGGTGGGTAGCATTAGGAAGTCAAGTGGGGAGCTTGTAAGTCCTTTTGTAAGAACTTCAATTCTTTCTTAGTGGATTCTGTTTTGCCTTGAGGATCGGTGGGTCAAATCCTCCCCAGGTTTTTACCGTGTGGTTTCTTGGGTAATCATATCATTGTGTTATTTATTATTCCGCTGCTTTATTATTTTGATATGATTATTTGATTGCTTTAACCTAGAATTACTTAATTTGACTAAGTAACAACTTGGCTAATTAACTAGGTTACGCAATCTGGTTGTTTTTAAGGGGTCTAAAACCGTTCAAGTGGTATCAGAGCTGGTTGCTCTCTTGTTAGAGATTTTTTTATCTCTGAGCTGATCCTTGACCCCAGTTGTCATGGAGCATGGACACTCTCTTGTTGTTCCTCCTCACTTTGATGGAAACAACTATGCTTATTGGAAAGTAAGGATGAAAGCATTCCTGAAATCAATTGATGAGAGGGTATGGAACTCCGTTGAATACGGATGGGAGAAGCCCATTACTCTTGTGAGTGAGTGGCAAACTTCTCAGAAAGAAGCAGCTACATTTAATAGCAAAGCTATGAATGCCATTTTTAATGCTGTTTCTACGGAGGAATTTAAGAGGATCTCAAATGTTGAGGTTGCTTATACTGCATGGAAAATCCTCCAAACTGTGCATGAAGGCACAAAGGCAGTCAAGATCAATAAACTGCAGCAATTGACTTCCAGATTTGAAAGCATTAGAATGTCTGATGATGAATCTTTTGATGAATTCTATGCTAAATTAAATGATATTGTTAATTCTGCTTATAATTTGGGTGAAGTCTATGATCAACCTAAAATTGTTAGGAAGATACTTAGATCTTTAACTGAAGACTTTAGACCCAAAGTGACTGCTATTACTAAAAGTAAGGATGTGGACTCCATTCTTGTGGATGAGCTTGTAGGATCTCTTCAGTTCTATGAGTTTGACCTACCCAAAACTACCAAATCCAAATCAATGGCTCTTAAGTCTGTTAATGATGTTGAGGCTGGTGGATTTGATGATGAGCTCTCTGCTACAGAGATAGTTTACCTTGCCAAGAGCTTCAGAAATTTTCCTAGAAACATTAATAGGAGGGCAAGGAATACCAACACTGTTGAACCTAGAAACCTTAGGAAGAATGATCCCACTAAGGTGAATAACTTTGAAAAACCTAGAGAAAAAGTAGGTCAATCTTCAAATAATTCTTTGGGTCCTCAGTGTTTTGGTTGTCAAGGGTATGGTCATGTCAAATCTGAATGTCCTACTTTCTTGAGAAATAAGGGTAAAGCTATGGCTGTAACCCTTAATGATAATAAGGTTTCTGATGATGAGTCCGGTTATGACGAGGATGGAAACTTCATTGCTTTCACTGCTACTGCTGTAGTCAATGAAAGCATATCTGCTGAGGAGAACCCTTCTGATGGGGAACTCTCTGAAGATACAGATCTTCAAGAGGCCTATAACAAACTTTGCAAAGTTGCTGTAAAGGATGCTATGAATGTTGAACTTGGCCTAAAGAAAATTGAATCTCTTGAACTTGAAAAGAAGAATTTGCTTGTAAAATTGTTTGATACTAATGATCTTTTGAACAATGTTAAATCTGAAAACATGCTTTTGCTTGATAAAGTTAAAACTTTGGAACATGATTTATCTGTTGCTAGATCTGCTAGTGCTAAACTTGATCACATGCTGAATGTTCAAAAGTATCCTTCTGATAAATCTGGGTTAGGATACGTTGAAAGCATCTTTGATTCTGGACCACATTCCACGAATTTTGTTCCTTCTTCTTCTTCTGTTCCTTCTATGAGTGAGGTTGTGAGTGAAACCATTAAACCCCCTATGAGTGAGGTTGTTAACCCTGTAGAAGTTTCACCACCTAAGAAGATTAGGGTAGATTTAAGAGAATCCAAAACCTAAGGAGCCTACCAAATCTAAGGACAAGATACATGGTAAACCTGTTTAGGTTTGTCATTATTGTGGAAAGTTTAAACACATTCGTCCTAATTGTTTCAAGCTTCAAGCTGATAAGAGAGCAAACAGACCAAAAGTGCCTGTGCCTCAAGCACAAGATCCTATGGCACTAATTGGTGAATTGGTAAAGGCGTTAAACCTTTATTCCAATTCTGGAGTTGGAAATCACTCTAATGTGAATAAGAACTCTAATGCTCGTGGTGCATCTAAAAAGTTTTGGATGCAAAAGACTCGAACTAATTGAGTCTTTCTGATATGGTCCTTGTGCTTCATTGTTGTATCCTTTTGTGACCATTGTTCTTTGGTTTTTGTGTTTTTTTTTTGTTCTAGGACTTGCATTGCATTACATTCATGCATTTCATTCTAGGATTTATTTGTTTTCTCATATAATAATAAAAAAAAAAAAGGGGGAAAGCAAAATCTATGTTTGACACTATTTTTCTTGATTTTTTGAAAACAAGGTTGGTCAATCTTTTTGCACATGTCATGTCTTGTGTACCTTGTTTAACTTTGATGAGCTTATTTACTGCACTTGACTAGTTGAAACTTTGTAGTGCATGTTATGTGGGAAAGATGTGTGTGGTTTTTAATCACTTTGCCTTAATCATGAAGTCACATGTTCTTTGACTGTCGGACTTGATCCTTTTGAGAAAGGCATAAATAACCATCTCACCACTGTTCACTAGCCAATCATGAACACCTTAGTGCATATCATAAGATTTTGTGCTCAAGAAAGTGTAGCACATGCACAAAAAGAAAATAAGGTGTAGCCTCAATTAAATTAAAACTGGTGTGTACTATTAGGCTTGATGCCAATTCACTTAATTCAAACCGGTGTGTACTATTAGGCTGAATGCCAATTCATATAAATAAGAGGCAAAAATGCAAGAAACTTACATGATTGCAAGCTTTTATTCTAGGAGATGTGGGAGTTATAGGATGTAACTCTTTAGGTGATAGTCTCTTTTAAATTCTATGTGATGAATTGTGTAGATTTTGTGTTTGATTGCTATTCACATATCACCTCACATGTATCTCAAGTTTTTGCTAGTATCACACACTACACAAGTTACTCTTTGTTAAACATTGTACATGCTAGTGTGTGTGTTTTTGGTCTGACCAACCTAGCTTGAAATTATCTTGAGAATTGTGCACAACATATTTGCTGCTTAAGGAAATTCAATGGAGAATGATTGAAACTTGTTTTTGAGAAAATTGGGTTTAAAAATTTGGGTTTTGAAAAAGCATTCCATCTCATACTCATACATTTTGTTTTCATTGTTCAAATGCTTTGAGGAGTTGTTTTCAAAATCAGGTTTGTGTTTTTCAAAACAGTGATTTTTCTCAAATTTTTTATGAGTTTCTGCCCAATTCGATCGATCCATTCTGATTTTCGATCGATCGAAAAAGTGCCCTAGTTTGTTCTAAAATGACTGTTTCATTCGATCGATCGAATGTAATTTTCGATCGATCGAAGATCGTGGAGAAGCTTTTTTAAAAGTTCAAATCTGACTTTTTCAAACACTTTTTCAAACACTTTTCAAACTTTCTCCTTTCTCTTTCCGACGAGGCAAGCATCACAGTCAGATTTTTGTCGTTTTCCTCCAAATTTTTTTGCAAAATCTCTCTTTCCTTAAGCCGGTAAGACTCTTTTACCCTTCCTTTTTATTTTATTTTCATGATTTCATGCATAAATTCATGCATTTGAGGGAGATTTTCGAACTTAATTTTTTTTGAATTCTTGATGATTCAAACACTTTTTCCTGCAATTGATCATTGGGTTTTTGTGGGGACACATCATACACTTGTTCCTTGATGGTTAATTTGATCAATTTTGAGTTTGGAGAAAAATTGAAAAATCTAGGGTTCCTATTTGATTCGAATTGGGGATTTTGTTCAATTGAGTTTAATTGATGAAATTGGCTTGTTGAATTGATGAAATTAGTTATTCTAATCTGTTTTCAACATTGTGTAATGATTAATTCATCAATTTGTTGCAAAATTTTTCAAGTGGTTTTTCAAATTTTTTAGGGTTTTTGTTAGAAACTCTATGTTCAAGCCAATTTTGTGTAATTGAACTTAATTTGAACCTGTTTACTGCATTAATACATGCATCATGGCATTACATTTGTTCATGCATCATATAGATTTTTCATTCTATTGTTGCTAACTTGCAGTCTGCCCTTGGTTTTGTTTTTCTTGTGTTCTTTTGGTTTTCTCTTTGTGTCTCTGTCCTTTCCTTAGCATTATGCCTAGGAAGACTAGAGCCCGTAGGACTATTCCTTCCCCTTCTCCTTCCCCACCTTCCTTTGACCGAGAGAGGTTTCCGAGTGAGAAAAACCAAGAGATTTATGAGTAGCTCAATCTTCAGAGGAAGATTTGGGCTGGGCGTTCTGTTATACTAGATGAGCTTGATCCTGCCATTAGGGCAAACTTTGAGCGTAGGGGCTGGTTACCCTTGTTGGATGTGTCTGATCCTCCTCCTCCGGCTACCTTGATTAGAGAGTTCTTCTCGAACATCTCTATCCGCGTCTATGATTCCAACACTCTTGTTAAGAGTTGGATACGAGGCATAGAGTACTCCATTACTCCTCGGTAGTGGCTGATGCTCTAGGGGTACCGTTGGTTAGTCATCCTGTCTATCCTTATGCTGAGTCTCCCGAGCTGAGCGATGTTTTGTCTTACATCACTGGGACTACTGTCTAGTGGGGTTCTGATCCTAGGATCACTTCTGTTGAGCTCTCTGGGCTGCACTATCTGTTCTTTAGGATAGCCTGTCATTCCATCTGGCCTATCTCTCATGTTCACACCATTCCTCTCGAGAGGTGTGTATTTTTGTACGCTCTAGTTACTGATGCTCCTATTAGTTTTCCTCATCTCTTTCTTCGTTCTTTGAACGAAGTTTATAGGAGTTCATCTACTTCCCATGCTCTTGTGCATCCTATTTTTATTCATAGGATTTTGCTTTATCTTGATATTAGTGGCTTCCCTTCCTCTGAGCCCGTTCATGTTATTGGTCCTATAGGTGCATCTTTTCTTAGACAGAGGGCCGCTCATCTTCGAGCTGGTTCTAAACACCCTAGGTCTGAGCTGTCTAGTAGTGCTCCTCCTCCTCCTTCTTCTTCTACAGGTCCTGCTGGTGAGGATGTTCCTGATCCAGTTGGTGATGATGCTGTTGCTGCTGATGTTCCTCCACCTCCTTCGGCCGACTTTGATGTTCGTCATACTCTGGAGACTGTCATGACCGTTCAGGCGGCTCATGGTCAGATTTTGGTGGATTTGCTAGATGAGATTCGTGCTCTGTGAGCCGACTTTGCACGTCTTCATTCACCCTCACCACCTCCTTTTGATGGCGACTTGTGATTGCCCTTTGGCATTCCGTCACAAAAAGGGGGAGTGGAGTTTTGACTTGTAGAGGAGTTTTTGTAGTTAGGGGGAGATTTTTTTTGAGATTTTTAAGGAGCTTGTGGAGTTTTTTAGATTGTATCTAGGTGCTTCACTTTGTATATCATTTTTGGAGATATTCATGTTAGGGGGAGTAACATTGATTGATATATTGATATACATGATTTTATTTGATTCTTGTTGTCTCATGATTCACTGCTTAATTGATCTATATTTATGAGTTGTTCATTGATATATGTCTTTATTTTGTGTTGTGTGAATCTTACAAGAATGTTATACCTGTTTATATACTATTTTCTGTCACACATGCGTTTATGCGTTTGTTGAGTATTTCAGGAATACACAGGTGCATTCAATATGGCTGCTGTCTACACTTGCAACTGATGGATAGTAGTTAGGATTGAATTTGGTTTATGAGCATTACTTTTTGTAAAGGGCTTTTTATTGTAAACTTTGAGCATTTAGTTTGTGTTTTGTCACGGATTGCCAAATGGGGAGTTTATTAGGTTCTAAGGTCTTAGGATTTTATGTATTTAGAACTCTAATTTGTAATGTTGGCAAACCATGATCGAAACAATGTATTTAGTCTTGTTTAGGCTTGCTCAAAGTTGGTTTATTATTGTAAAGTTGGAATCGAGTGGCTGCAGAAGTACTTGGGACTTTCGGCCTGGCTCGATCGATCGAATGTAATTCTCGATCGATCGAAAATTGCATAGGTTGATTTTTCTGCAGAATTTCCAACTCAGCCCTACTTCATTAAACGTTTAGGGTTTTATGTTTTTACCCTAGGTATTTAAACAAAACCCTAGCCATGTTTTTGAAGGTTGTCCATATTGTATTGTTGCTCATACATTGTTGTTTTGTGTGAATCTCTTGTGAGATCTTATAGGGGCTTTCCTTTACACAAAACTTAGGGTTTTCAAGGTAGAGATGATTTCAACATCTTGAAGATCATTATAGTTGCAACCATTGGAACTTAAAGAAGAACAAGCGAGGAGCTTGTAGCTGATTGAGGAATTCAAGAAAGAAGGAGTCCGTGGATTCGGAGCTTGCACGTGGTCGTATCAGTAAGTTCTACTGGTAGGTAGCATTAGGAAGTCAAGCGGGGAGCTTGTAAGTCCTTTTGTAAGAACTTCAATTCATTCTTAGTGGATTTTGTTTTGCCTTGAGGATCGGTGGGTCAAATCCTCCCCAGGTTTTTATCGTGTGGTTTCTTGGGTGATCATATTATTGTGTTATTTATTATTCCGCTGCTTTATTATTTTGATATGATTATTTGATTGCTTTAACCTAGAATTACTTAATTTGACTAAGTAACAACTTGGCTAATTAACTAGGCTACGCAATCTGGTTGTTTTTAAGGGGTCTAAAACCGTTCAGTTTGGGTTTACTGTGATTTAATTTGTTTGTGAGTATAGTTGGTTCAAAATGGTTCAGTTATATTTTATTACTTTATTGTTGATTTTGACTATTGAAATCATGTGTGTTGCTTCTGCCTTGAGGATATTGTCTTCTTTGTGTTGGTTTGAACATCTCATACTCATTAAGATATGTCTCATAGACATATTTTTTATGTGGTATATATTGCTTCAATACAACTGATTATTGCTTGTTGAAGTTTGTGATTAGGAATATGCCCTAGAGTGTTCTTGATTAAGTTGTTATGCTCACTGTTACAATGTGTTATGCATAACTATTGGTGATAGGTTGTTCTTTTTTTTGTTGAGCTATCTTTTTAAATGTCTGAATCTTAACTGAATATGGACTTAATGGTGGTATAGTTCTATGCTCTTTTCAATTATACTAACCTGTTACTAATGTTTGCTTGATCGCATTATGCTTTGTTTTTGTGGCCTTTTCTGTTATGTTTACAGATGACTCCTACCAAGAAGAAAACCACTGCTAAGAAGAGTGATAAAAGGCTGAAAATGGACAACTCCAAGTTCAAATCTACTCAACACTTTGAGAGATACAAAGTGTACTATCTGAATGCAACAATCATTTAAGAAAGATTTGTGGACTTAGTGGATTTGAAGGACACTTTCATTCTCAACTGTTTTGAGGACAGAGTGACTTGCCTGGAGTGTGTGAGCCTTTGATCAGGGAGTTTTATGCAAATGCTGTGCTAAAAGAGGATGAAATTAATTGTTGGATAAGAGGAAAGGAATTCATTATAGATGCAGGTGATATAGATAAGATGCTAGGACTTGAAGGTTTAGATGACCATGATTTCACCAATTACAAGGACAGGATGCTATCCATAGAAACTGTCCAATCTCGTATTTGTGGTGTTAGAAAGGGGAGATGCCTCAACACTAATGCCTTCCCAGCTGACATGAGATGTCTAACCACCATCATGATGTTCAACTTGTACCCAGTAAGGAAGCTGACTACAATCAACAATGCTAGAGCTATCTTTCTTATGGAGCTCAAGGAGAACACCTTCATAGACATCAGCTCTCACATCTTTGACACAATTGTGGATGAGACTAGAACAACTTCAAGGGCCAAGCTGATTTTTCCCAGCCTTCTTATGAGGCTTTTTAGATTGAAAGGTGTTGAAATCCCTCAAGATATCAGTCTCATGCCTACACTCTCAGCCATCAACAAACAAACTAAACAAGCAAAATAACACAAGGATACAAGTTCGTCTCCTAGGTGATGAAGAAGAAGGTGATCCAATGGAAACTGAGACAGAGGCTGCAAGAGAACCCTCAAGCTTAAGAGGTCGTGGCAAGAGGAACAAAGCTTCATCTTCATTAGCTGTACCTTCAGATGCATTCTAGATCATCCTAGAAAGGATTGATGGGCTCAGAGATGTCCAGAATGAACAATCTGACAGGCTAGCTGCACTTCAAGATCAGATGAACATCTTCTCAGTAAGGTTTGATAGCTTCTCCACCCAGCAGTGACCCTTTGGCCATTCCGGTCAAAAAGTGGGAGATTTTTGGGGTAGCTCTTAAGGGGGAGTGCCAGTTTAAGGGGGAGCCTACATAAAACTTACATTTAGCTGTTTTTACCTCAGCTTTTACTTTATGTTTATGTTGTTGGTGTTGGTATTATGTTTTGGATAATGTTGTCTATATTTTGGGTTTGCTACACTTTGGTTCATAGTTTAGTTTAAACTTATGGTTGTTTCTGTTAAAACTTTTGAAAACTTATGGTTCATTGGTTTAAGTTTATATAAGATGTTATTCAGTTTATTTTTTTGTTTATGGTACATTTGACACACCGTTGCTTTTGTAAGCTTTTAGGTTTTTGTACCCATGCTTTGTAGCCTAGTACTTGTTGTTGAATGTTTTGCATTTTCCTTAAGTACATCACTCTTGTGCCCTTTGTTAGATCTTTATCCTTAATGCAATTACCTTGTGTTGTTGCATTGGTTGAGTGTTGGACATGCAAATGATACTTTGCAAATGAGCTTATTAGCTTGCATGTCCGGATGTTCATTCTGTGTGTGAATGAGCATTGTGATCACTATTTATAGTGATTGTTCGTTTTTGGTCAAGCCATGGTTTATTGCTTAAGTTCATTTTTGCTTGATTGCATTGTGCTTGCTCCATATGCATTACAAGTTTTCTGCATACAATGATCATACTGTGTTGTTGTGTTTCAGGAGATACTTGTTCTTATGGTTTAAGAGCTTTAAAGATTCTAGAGTTAGGTGTGAGTAAGTTTTGCTCAACTGTTCCCAACTCACGCGTTAAGTCTAGAGTTTGTTGTAGGGTTTTGTCACGGAATAGCCAAAGGGGGAGATTGTAAGGTTGAATTTAATCAACCATTTTGTTGGCTTTATTCTGTGCAAAATTTGCTTATAATTCAGCATTTAGAAACCCTGTATTTAGGTGGGAATCATGTAAGGGTAGTGTGTGAGAGAATGTGAAGAAATGCTCAAGATTGTGCAGAGAAGCAGGGACTCGCGACTGGATCTCGCAGGTGGCCCGTGACTGGCAAGCCACCAGAAGATGCACACAAGTGAAGCATGCAGAGAAGCTGAATCGTCATGGCAACTGTAGCACTACAGGATAAAAAGTCCAAACTGGCCATTCAGTTAACTGGCAGCTTGAACTCGCGACTTAGTCAAGTTGCGAGGCCAAGTCGTTAGCCAGCTCTGTTTTGAAAAAATGACTCTTCGCATTCCAAACACACACCACTATATATAGACCCTTATACCCATGAAATGTAGAGAGCTTCCAGAGAGAATTTTGAGAGAGAAACCCTAGAGAAAAACAAGATTGACTCATCCACAATCTTTACATAGAGACTCTTCAAATTCCTCTACTCTCACCCTCTCCATTGTTACATCCTTGAGAGGTACTTAACCAAATCTTTTTCTCACCATACCCACATCTGTGAGAAGGTTCTTTGGTGCTTTGGGAAACAATTAGGAAGGAACCAATTGGTATTAGTTGATACTATGGGCTATAGTAGAATCCGGTAAGCTAGAAAAGACAAAGGTTCAGCGCAACCTTGTTGGAGTAAGAAGCTTGGAGAGCTTAGGTACACTGGGTAAATTAGGCTTGGAAGGTCTATTACTGCTCATGTATCCCAACTACATTTTCTAGTGGATTATTGATCGCTTGGAGGGCGTGTTGGAAAATCTGGTTTTGTATCTCATACAAAACATACAGTGAAAGCAATAATCACGGATCTACTTCATTTATGAGAGATAACATGTAACCTTGAATTCTAGAACAAAGAATAGAAAGCGTACCTCGATGAGGTGAAATTCAAAACCAAAACTTGAGAATTACTTAGGAAAACTTTTAATCTTCACTCCAATTCCACTTAATGCCCAAGAAGTGTGGTCTCTCAATCAGTTTCCAAGGAGAGAATAAGAGAGTTTCCAACACTCACATACACCATTTCATTCTTTCTATGATCTTAATGAATAAAAATCCCTTATAAAATTCTGTATGTTTTTCTCTTTATATATAACTGATTATCTAATTGGAATAGCCTTTTGGACCATTCCAATTGGGCTTTCATGTGTGGCTTGGAGTGGGACCAAAAGGGACCAATAAAACACTAGCTCCAATGGGCCTTGGGCTTTTCTGTCAACTCTTGACAAGTCCAAAGTTACAATTAATTATATTCAATACCACTATAAGAATATAATTGCACTCTAGGCCTTATCTATAAATTATATCCTAAGACTTTATTATACATGCTGTAGACGACTAAATTTCTTAGTTTGAAATAAATCAAACAAGTAAAATAGTTGCACAAATGCGAATTTGTATTGATGATTATGGTATAATTCTCTGTGTTTACAAAAGAGTGATCCTCTGATTCGATCTCCTTGCAAGACTTATTGATTTGGATTTGTGGTAATGTGATTACGACTTGAACACAAAATATCCTTCAATTTGGTTGAGGGATGGATCAAAGATTGCTAAAACAGAATTACAATAAATCTCTGGCTATGAGCTTGTTAGAAATCCTTTGTTCTTCCCGTTCTTCGTGTTCTTCGTGTTCTTGGATTTGTGGTGGAAGTTCTTCGGGGCTTTAGAGGCTTGAATAAGTAGAGCTTCACTGATTTGTGGTTTGTTGATATTTTCGGACACTTTAGGCTTGATTCCCGCAGACTTTTGGATCTAGGCGGATGATTTTGATGATTTCTCTTCGAATGTTCTTCTTATTCAAAGGTTGAAGTTCTTGAAGTTCTTGGAGGCTTTAGAGCTTGGTTCCGGTAGAGCTTCTGGACTTCTGAATCTTCTTCGATGCTGCTTGTGCTTCAGATGGCTTGATGTCCTCCTAAATGTCTTAGGAAGGCTTTTATTTATAGGAGTTTTGGGGTGGATGAGCGACACGTGGTGGAGTCTGACTGGTGACACATGTCACAATCTGATTGGTCCGCTTGTGTCATTGCTTACACGTGCGAGGTTGCTTGGGTCATCACTTACACGTGAGAGGTTGCTTGGGTCATCGCTTACACGTGCGAGGTTGCTTGGGTCATCGCTTACACGAGCCGATGCATGATTGGTTCTTACATGACACTTGGCAAATTTCTGTTGGCTTCTGAACAACAATAATAAAACCTAGCAGCAGTATATGGTGCTTTGTGATTGGCTGTATTTTGTGGACTTGGTAGTGTGACGTGTCAGCTTGTGATAGGTCGAAAATTTTCCCTCTCTACAAATGCCCCCTCGAGACTCGTTCACGCACACAGTTTCAGAGTGTGGTGTGGGAATGAGTTTTGAAAATAGATTTTTACATTCGGCTCTTCAAATGAAGTAATTGAAGGTGGTGGAGCTTTCAACAGGATGAGATAATTTCCGAGGAGTAGACCCACCCATATGAAAGGCTTTGATGAGACTGAAAAGGGGTCTGCGAGTATTTGAATGTACTTGCGTGATTGAGCCTTCTCAGCAGAGGTTAAGTTGAAGTAACTTCAGAAGAATATTTTGGATCGTTGGCGGCGATTACAGGGTGTAGAAGATGGGAAGGATGTGAGGATGGTGGCTGGGTACAACATGCAGAATCATGGGGCTAGCCTCGTGTTTTTAAGAACCGCTGGTGAAGTCATCTCAGAAGAGTGTACTTCAGATTATGGTGAGGCCATGTGGGAAAGTGATTGAATGCACATGTGTAATTGTTTCACTCAAGTTAAGTTGAGGTAATTTCAGAAGCTTATGGATTCTGGGGATGATGGTGTTCGTGGTGAAGAAGACGATGGAGATGACGTAGAGATGGTGACTGTGTGAAGAAGATGGAGATGAAGCAAAGTGAATGGATAAAACACACGCCACCATGGCGCTGGCCCTATATGTTGGGGATCCTTTAGTGTAGATGTTTATGGGAAGTACACCTTTGAATATGGGACTGACTGTATGTTGCTTGGGGTCTGACAGCAAGTCATAGAATGTGCTTGCGTGATGGGACTATGCCGACAGACGTTAAGTTGAAGTAATTTCAGAAGAGTATTTTCTGAAATTCTTTAAGCTGATTTTAAGTTGGAGTAATTCCAGAAAGTGTGTTTTGAGGTACCAGCAACGATGACCTTTGGGTCCCATTGTGGTTGGGACATGGAATAAGGCTCTGGTGACCATTTACCAGCTCCAAAGGTTGAATTCTGATGAGCTGGTGCCTTGGAGGTTGTTTCAAGTGTTGGATGAAAGACAATTTGTAGGATACCCCAACACTTTTTACCATCTTCATTTACTGCTACTTGTTGGAAAAGCACAAAAAAAATGAAAGATGGAGCTAACTTGTGATTCTGGTCTTAGAAACCAGCCAAGTTGCTGTTTGTTTCGAACCGCTGCTTCTGCTGGAAGACCAAGCAATTGGAGAGAAACTATAGGAGACCTGAGGTTAGGAACAGGTGTCTTAGCTGGACTTGGATTTCCTGGCCAACCAAATTCACGGAAGCATGGAAGGCCGACACAGACCTTGTTATGAGTAATTTTATGAACAACTGTGGTCGTTAAGGGGAGAAACAAAATTTGTTTGGTTCTCAAAACTACAATGATGTTGTGAAGAGGGTTTCTACTGAACCATGAGAGGGTTGATTTCAAACTGATTATGAAGCAATATTGGTTGCTAAGTGTTGAGAATGATGAAGTCATAGTGAGAAATGGCTGTGAGAAGGAGGACTTGAAAATTTGAAAGAAGCAAATCTTCATTTCATGACTCAGTGTGTTTTTCTGGATGAGTTCTTGATGAATCTGGCCCTTCTATTTATAGTGGAGAGACAAAGAATGGTGGATGGATAGTTAAGAATGGCGGATGTGAATTTTTGGTGAGACCGGTGGATGAGAATGGTAGGTTAGAGACCGGTAGGGAACGAGAATGGTAGGTGAGAGAGATGAAGGATGGTAGGTGGGAATGTTTGGCACCGAAAGGGGAATGGTAGGTTGGACAGGTGACCCGATGCGATTTCAAGTTCAAGACACACTTGTGAGAGTTCATTTGTACTTTTGAAAGGGAAGCCTTGATGAAGTCTGGAGAATAACCCTAAGGGGATCCAAACTAGATGGATGAATCTCAAATTTTGATATCAAGAGCTTTAGTTTTGGACATTGTCAGTGCTTCAGAGATGTGAGTTAGATTGGTGATTTCCAAGTCACGAAAAACTATGCAAGACAAGTCTGGCTCAAAAATCTTGACTTTGGGTTAATTTCAACATAAAAGACAACTATCTTGGAATTGGGTTATTTGTGCAATTTCCGAGTTTCAAATGATGGAACGGACTCCAAAATTGGAATGTACGCGAAAAATTGAGCAAGATAGGTTCATCTTAAAAATTTTGACTTTTGGTCAACATTTACGCAAAAGTCACCTTTTTGGAAACTGGACGTTTGCACAATTTCCGAGCTTCGAATGAAGAAACGGATTTCAAAATCGGAATGTACTCGAAAAACTGAGTGGGACAGGCCCTTTTTGAAAATTTTGACTTCTTGGTCAAAGTCAAAAGTCAAACTTGGTCAAAGAATTTTTTTTTTTGGCGGTTCGGACCGGGTCAGGATCAACGGGTCAAACCGGTCCGGTCTGGTCAAACAAGTCAAGTCAGTGGGGGATGACGTCATCCGTGACGTCACAGAGCTCGGCGTGTGGCACGTGTGGCGCGTGAGGGTACCAGCACGTGTGAGCGCGTAGACATAAGGCGAGGCGCGTGGCAGCGCGTGTGACTGAAGGAATTTGATGCCGAATCTTCTGGTGGTGTGTGGAGGCGCGTGATAGCTCTTTTGATCCCAAAAGTTTTGGGTTTTGTTGATCTAAGGCCGTAGATGACTCCTGTAGGGTCAGTTTTGTGAACTTATGATCAAGTTTGCACAGATTTGAAGGACTAGGCCGCGGTTCGTTGAGAAATTGTGGCGGTGCGTGGTGGTGCGTGGCCGGGTATTTGGGTCTGGCATTTTCAGGTTTGGTGAATCAAAGGCCGTAGAAGTCTCTTGTAATGTCGGTTTCATGGATTTATGGTCTTGGGCGGCCCTAACAGTGCTTGACATTGGTTAATCTGCAATTGTTTCTGCTTTCAAGGTCGGCTGCACAAGGAGCTTTGAACAATCATGCGGCCTAGAACTTCATCCCAGATATAGTGAGTATTTTCTTGACATGTGTACTTCTTTTTGCAGGCCTATAGGTATTTTTCTGAAGTTTGGTGTCACAATTTCTTTCTGACAACACGGTCCTTTTATGGAAATTTACTCGCAGTATTCTTTGACAATCCTTTTAACCATTTTCACACTTCTTCCCTTTTGTCTATTAGCTTTCCAGGGATCCCTATATAAAGCCCTCCGGGGTATGCATTAATCAGTACAAGAAATTTCCAGTGGGTAGTATCTTTAAGTGTAGAGAAATTATGCAGAGAAATTATTATTATTATTTTTATTTTTTTAATATTTAATTTAATTTTTTTTATCTCTTTTTTTTT
This sequence comes from Quercus gilva, assembly GCA_023621385.1. Taxonomy (NCBI): domain Eukaryota; kingdom Viridiplantae; phylum Streptophyta; class Magnoliopsida; order Fagales; family Fagaceae; genus Quercus; species Quercus gilva. The sequence continues at coordinate 95,186,236 of CM042476.1, read as the reverse complement.
TTTCACATGCTTGGTTTGTACTAACCTTTTTTTTTTTTTTTTGGACAGGCTAGAGATTAAAATTGAAGCTTTCTCTATATTGATTCTTTTTTTTTTTTTGGTTGAGACATGCCATGAGATCTTCTACTGACAAGTTCTTTGTTGTTGCTTGTTTTTGTCATGCAGCATGCTTTCTTCGGCAATTAAGCCGCACCAATACTTGTCTTTTCAACGCAGCCATCTCAAAAGTCTTTGCAACATAGCCACATCAAGAGTCTTTACCACGAAGATATGCCAGCATTTGTCCTTGTACTGAAGCCATGCCAACATTCATCTTTGTCATGAAGCAATATTTGCACTTACATATGTCATGAAGTCGCACCACCATTTGCACTGAAGCCGTGTCAACATTCATCTTTGCCATGCAACCACGTCAACACTTCATTTGCACCGAAGCCATGCCAACACTTATCTTTGTCGTGAAGCCACGTCAACACTTTATTCGCATCGAAGTCGTGCCGACATTAATCTTTGCCATGTCAACCCTCATCTCAGCCACGAAGCCATGTCAACAATTCATTTTGCATTGAAGCCGTGCCAATGCTCATCTTTGTCATGAAGCCACGTCAACACTTTATTTGCATCGAAGTCGTGGCGACATCAATCTTTGCCATGTCAACCCTCATCTCAGCCATGAAGCCATGTCAACAATTCATTTGCACCAAAACCGTGCCGACATCCATCTTTGCCATGAAGCCACGTCAACACTTTATTCGCATCGAAGCCGTGCCAACGCTCATCTTTGTCATGAAGCCATGACAACACTCCACACTAGCACTTGCACTTGTGTTGAACTTACACCAATATCTGCCATGAAGCTATGACAACACTCCACATTAGCACTGAAGTCATGCCAATACTCATCTTTGCCATGGAGCTGCGACAACACTCCACACTAGCACTTGCACTTTGCATTGAAGTTGCACCCATATTTGCCTTTATAATAAAGCTACAACAGCATCAATTTTCAGAGGCAACATAGCTCAGACATCGAGGTGCATAGCACTGTAGCTAGACATCAAGATTTCAAAGATGCCAACAAGACGTTGAAGATGCAAGGAAAGGCCAACAAAACCTTGAAGATGAGGGAAAGAATGATGCCAATACTTTGAAGATGTCAAAACATGCCACCAAGAATTTGACACTGCATGAACATGCCCATAGAGGAGAGATGATGCAACACTGACTTCGGATATATAATCTATCATCATTCTGGAGGAAGTTGACGTCATCCAAATTTCAGAGACATGATGTAAAACGACACCACTCAGAAAGGAGATGATATGGTTCAAATTTCAGAGCTATGAAGTGGCACAACCTAGAAGAGAGACGATGTAGCTTAGACTTGCAAGGTACAAGAAGATGCCCCCAGGAGATAAGTGACGCAAAGCATACTTCAAAAACGTAGGAGAATGTCCGTAGAAAATGAGCAATACCATGCAGACTTTATTTCTTGCAAAAGAGGTTGAAGATTTTATTTTGCTCTATAACCAAGAACCAACTTATGCTTATCATCATTTCAAGGAAAGCTAAGCAACGTCAACTCCTTACAGTCTTCATCTTCGACTACAACGATCTTCGATCATCCTATTGAGCAGTTGACTACCTTTAAGCAATGCCTTGCCAACCAAAGGGACCTTAAAAGCTTATTGACAACCGTTGCAAAACTCTTCAAGCCAGACTGGCAATCTTTCTTCTTTTCATGTGACTGAACTTAGTGACAAGTACTAAGCTGCCTACGTACCCCAGAAAGGGATCAAGTCATCACGTAGTTCAACATAATTTTTTTTTTTTGATAATCCTTTTTTGATGATTTTTTTTTTTGATATTTTCTTTTTTTTGGATGATTTCTTTGTTTTTTTTTTTTTTTTTGTTTTTTTTGTTTTTGTTTTTTTTGTTTTTGTTTTTTTTGTTTTTGTTTTTTTTGTTTTTTGGTTGTTTTTTTGCAAAAAAAGGGGTTCAGTGTGTAATAATGGGTATCACCACTAATTGAACCCGAGACCTCTCAAGGGCGACTTGGGCATCCAACCACTATGCCACACTAGCAGTTGGTGACATAGAGTGGGATTAATTTCTTCTTATTGGTACGCTTTCAGAGGTAATGGAAAGACATCATGTACTCTTGCAGCGTTACAGTGGGCAGTTTAAGCTCTTACCGAGGAGCAATCCTCGATTTTCAAGCATAGAAGCGTTTGAGGAACTTCCCATTGATGGGGCCGATCCTTACACCATCATTATCAATCAACTTGTAAGCTCCATTGGTGTAGACTTCTTGCACAACATAAGGTCCATCCCATTTTGAAGTGAACTTATTGCCTGTACGATGAGTTGTGATGATAGGTCTTCGAACGGCAAGGATTAAGTCACCAACTTGGAATGATCGTGGTTTAACTCTTTTATTAAAGGTGTTTGAAAGACGAGCTTGATAGCACTCAAGGCGTTGTTGGGCCTCGAGCCTTTTCTCATCAAGTGCCTCTAATTCTTGCAATCTGAGCTTGGCATTTTCTTCTCCAGTCAATCCTTCTTGAATGGCAATTCGTAATGACGGGATTTGACGATCCAAAGGAAGGACGGCTTCCACTCCATAGACAAGAGAATATGGTGTCGCTTGAGTAGGCGTTTGAAATGTTGTTCGATATGTCCATAATGCTTCTCCGATTCTTTCATGCCAGTCCCTCTTTGTTTTGGATACCACCTTCTTTAACAAACTGCCAAGCGTTTTGTTAAATGCTTCAGCTAGTCCATTTGCCGGGGCATTGTATATAGAGGAGTTGTATTGTTTAAACTCAAACTTCTCACATAATTCCGTCATCAACCTATTGTAGAACGGCTTTCCATTATCAGTTATGATATACCGAGGGACACCATACTGATAGATCAAATGAGTTCGAATGAAATTGTCCACCGTCTCTTTTTTCACTTCCCTAAGGGGCACAACTTCCGCCCACTTTGAAAAGTAGTCAATTGCAGCCAAGATGTATAAATGGCCACCGGATGACTTTGGTAATGGTCCTATCGCATCAAGCCCCCATGCATCAAAAGGCCAAGAAGCTATAGTTGGGTGTAGAGGTTCTGGTGGCTGGTGGATGAAGTTCGCATGATACTGACAAGCTTTACATTTCTTAGCGCACTTCAAGGAATCTTGCACCATTGTAGGCCAATAGTAACCCATTCGTTTGATCCTATAATGTAACTTAGGACCTGACTGATGTGCACCACATATTCTTGAGTGAGCCTCCTCTAAGGCTTGTTTAGCCTCCTCCTCTCCTGAGCAACGAAGAAACAATCCATCAAATGAACAGTGGTAGAGAGTGTCTTTATAGTAAATGAATCGAGCAGCCCTTCGTCGAACTTCACTCCTGTGGCGTTTATCATCCGGGAGTCTTCCATGTTGAAGGTATTCAATGATCACTTGTCGCCAATCTTCTTTTTCAACAAGGCATACCAAAATGATGTTGGCTTGCTCTTCTTCTTCTTCTTCGATCACGAGAGGTACCACCCACCTTTGGGAAATAGCAACTTTAGTGGTCTCTTCTTTGGATAACGCCAAGGCAGTAGCCAAATTAGCTAAAGCATCAGCCTGTCTATTCTCCTTCCTTGGTATATGCTCCAATGTGATGGCCTCAAAATTTGTTAGCAATTTCTTCGCATATTTGCAATAGGGGATGAGGTCTTCCTTCTTGACGTCATACTGCTCCAAGACTTGGTTGATAATTAATTTGGAATCCCCAAAGATCTCAAGTTGCGATATGTTCATCTCAATGGCCATTTGTAGACCAATAATCAATGCTTGATATTCGGCTACGTTGTTAGAGCAAAGTTCGCTTAATGAGAACGAGTACATAAGTATTTATCGTTGTGGAGAAACAAAAACTACACCTGCCCCCGCTCCTTCTCGATGTGCAACCCCATCGAAAAACATCATCCATGGTGGCATTTCCTCAATGTAAAACACGTCTTCATCCGAAAAATCATCAGAGAATTCCCAATCAGATGGAACTGGGTGGTCAGCTAAGAAATCTGCCAATGCTTGTCCTTTGATAGCTTTTTGTGGAACATATGTAAGGTCATATTGTTGTAGCAAGACTACCCATCGAGCTATACGACCTGAAACCACTGGCCTAGAGAGGACATACTTAATCGGGTCCGCTTTTGCTATCAAACGAACCGTGTATGCTTGCATGTAGTGCTCTAGTTTATCTATAGTAAAGAAAAGAGCGAGACACATCTTTTCAATAGGAGAATAATTTAATTCAGCCCCATTAAGAGTTCGACTTAGATAATAAAGGGCTCTTTCTTTCCCCTCTTCATTTTCTTGTGCCATAAGAGCGCCCAGAGACTTTTCTTGTGCCGCAATGTACAACACTAGAGACTTTCCTAGAATAGGAGCACCCAAAACTAGAGGATTAAGCAAGTAACTTTTGATGCGCACAAAAGCATTGCTACAAGCCTTATCCCATTCAAAGTGCACATCCTTCTTCATCAATCTATTGAAAGGTTGGCATCGACCAGCCAAGTTCGAGATAAATCGTCGTATGTAGGCTAGTTTTCCTTGCAAGCCTCTAAGTTCTCGCAGATTCTTGGGCTCTGGCATTTTCTGGATAGCTTCAATTTTGGACTAGTTAATTTCAATACCGCGGTGCCTCACAATGAAACCAAGAAATTTCCCCGATGTTACGCTAAAGGCGCATTTGCGTGGGTTCATTTTAAGTTGATATTTTCTCAGGCGGTTGAACACGGATTGTAGATCTATCAGGTGGTCTTCCCTCCTTTTTGTTTTAACCACCAAATCATCGACATAACACTCCACATATTTGTGAAGTACATTATCAAAGATCTTTTGCATGGCCCGTTGATAAGTAGCACCAGCGTTCTTTAGTCCAAAAGGCATTACTTTGTAACAGTAAATGCCCTTAGGGGTATGAAAAGCTGTGAGCTCTTCATCCTTAGGATTCATTCGAATTTGGTTGTAGCCTGAAGAACCATCCATGAAAGATAAAGCTTCATGACCAGTAGTGGCGTCAACCATGACCTCAGTGATGGGTAATGGAAAATCATCCTTGGGACATGCACTGTTCAAATCACGGAAGTCAACACACACCCGGATTTGTCCATTCTTCTTTTTGACAGGGACTATGTTAGCGATCCATTCTGGGTACTACACTTCATGAATGAAGCCCGCCTCAATTAGCTTATTGACCTCAGTTTCTATTTGAGGGATAAGTTCCGGCCGAAAGCGTCTTTGGGCTTGTTTAACTGGGCGCACGCCTTTCTTTACTGCCAAATGGTGTAAAGCAATACTTAGATTGAGCCCGGGCATTTCCTTGTAAGTCCAAGCAAACACATCTTTGTATTCTACTAGGAGCTTGAGGTACCCTTCTTCTTCTTCAGGAGTGAGAAGTGTACTGATGAAAGTTGGCCGGGGTTCTTCAGTAGTTCCTAAATTGACCTCTTTAAGTTCATCAATTGTAGCTTGTCCTCCATCTTCCAAGGCTGGAGGAGCTTCATCAACCTCTTCAGCTTCAGCATTTGAAAGTGTATCCTCTTCTATTGTAATATGAAACGAGGATGATACCTCTTCAATTTGCTCTTTGTGGGCGAGTGATTGACTTGTGTGTACAATTGTTCGTCTTTTGGCTTTGAGCGTTCCTTCAGTGCTGATATCTAAGGTAAAGTTATGTTTCATGCGTGAAGGAATGCAACTGCGGATCTCATCATTAGCTTTCTTCTTCCCTTGAACCTCAAAGTTTATTGAATTTTGAGACTGACTATCAACAGGCCTTTTTGTTGCCCCCAATCTATCAAAGACTGATTTACAAGCAAGAGTGTCACGATTTTGTGTTAAGCAAGTTGTATTTAACTTGTCGAAAACTGTAACTCATGACGATGAGGCCTCGATGCAATCAAACACTGAGACACGCGATGAAGAGTGATCTTTTCTTTGATTCAAACTTTCACCGACCTCCACTATTATGTATTGGGAACTTGAAGCACTGGTTCTCCTCTTGATCCATATCTGAGCTGGTTGTTCTGGAGTATAACCTAATCCGGTCTTTGGGATAGGAATCTTATGCCCTTTAAGCCGCATTTTCCTTTGTGTTTCGCTAGGGCCATGCATCTTTTCTCCGGTGGCTTCTGGAATTAGTTTCCCTAAGTCTCCTTGTTTTGAGAAATCGTAGCCTGCTTTGGCTAACAGCCTATATGCCTTTGGGTCAAACCATTCTTTCGTCCGCTCACTTGGTAGAATATCATGCTCTGTCAGATTTTGTGAAGACCTTATGAATCCATTTAATGGCTTTAAGGGCAAAAGATTTATAGATGAAGTTAAAGGCATGACATGATTTTCTTTCAATATGGCTACGTCCTCCATTGTAAGCTTTGCAGGAGGCTTTTCCATGTCTTTTGTAGATTAAAGGCATTCCACAAATGGTGACTGTCCATTCTTGTGACGTGATAATGGTACATAACGGAGGAATGGAGGATTATTGGAAGGTGTTGAAATTTCAGTTCTTATTGAATTACTGGTAGATTCACTAGAATGATCATTCCCGCATTCTGGACCTTTCTTTGAGGAAGGATTATCCTTTTCAGTTATGAATCTAACATGATTCTTTTCACTCTGCTTGCTTTCCATAGACGGGATCTCAACTGGGAGGACTTCACTAGCAACGTTATCTTCTACATAAAATTTTGAGTCAGCAAAATGAGCTTCAGTCTCAGCAAAAGGCTTTAAGTCAGCATTGACCTTCTTTATTCCACCTTGAAGATACTTGAAACATTGATGCAAAGTTGATGGCACTATTCCATTTCCATGGATCCATGGACATCCTAACAACATGTTGTAAGTTGTCTTGGCATCGATGACATGGAACAAAATGTTACTTGTCAATTCTCCAATGATTAATTCCAAGTGTATCATGCCGATTGCGCGTTGTCCTCCTTGGTTAAAACCTTGAATGACCAAACAACTATGCGATAATTCCTCCATAGCAAGACCAAGTCGTTTCATCGTCATTTTTGGTAGTATATTAACAGCTGAACCTCCGTCAATGAGAATACGATCGATCTTTTGTTCACGAGTATAACCAGAGACATAAAGTGGACGATTGTGGGGCTTAGAGCCTAACAACAGATCCTCATCAGTGAAAGTTAAGTCCGGAGAACACGCGTAACATTCCTGGGTTTGTTGAAGCGTGTTGGTAGGAGGAGTGTATATCTCTGGCTTTTTAAGAGCTTGAGTGAGTGCTTCTTTTGATGAAATGGAGGATTGCAAGGGTTCAACTTCATCAACTCGAGATGGGAGTTCCTCCGCAGATGACAAAGTCTCATTTGGACCACCATGGTCAACATCCTCCTTTTCATCCTGAATTTCGCAATGAGAGACTGTGTGAACGGCCTCGGCTGAGTCATTTTGAAAGAATTTTCTGGGGAAGAATTCTTCCAATGTGATGAGATTTCGAAGTTTTTGGGTTTGTGTTGAATTGTCAGACATTTTTGTTCCCAGTCTTTCTTGCTTTTTATCACTCCTTCTTCTTGACCAAGGCTGAATCTGGTTTTGTGCTTTTTTAGACTCTTGGGAAATCAAATGAAGAGGGAATGTACGTCTCTTCTTCCATCTCCTACGAGTAACCACCGTCCAGCCTTCTTCCTCATCCATTGTTGACCTTTTATCATCATTTGAATTATAATCAGATGCCTTTTGTGAGAGCTGAACTTGAACAGGTTCTAGAGAACCAAACTGAACGAGAGTGGTATTTGCCTCCTGCTTAGTGGTTGGAGACATGCAACTAGATAACCCACAAGCAAAGGTTGCAAGGTTTGACTGAGCAACATCATTAAAATCCAAGTCGATTTTCCTTTCCTTGGCGAGCTTCATGATGAGTTCTTTAAGAACAAAGCATTTTTGGATTGGGTGGCTTATGATGCGATGGTATTTGCAATAGTTTGGGTTATCAACTTTTCCCATCTCTTCCGGTCGTTTGCATTCTGGCAATTCAATTAATTTCAACTTGAGCAGTTGTTCTAGCATTTCTGGCATATCGGCATTTAGGAAAGGATACACCTTTTGTTCCCATTCCTTAAGTGATGAGCGTCGCGTCTCACGCTGTTGGCCTACCTCGGGCCTCTTCTCATTGGCCTTTACATTTTTTGTTGAAATTTTGATTGGGGCAGGGTTGACATTTATTGAGTCTTTGACATTACTTTTCGGATTCCTGTCATTTTTCCTAATTTCCCGTCTTTCTTTCCTTTCCTCAGGTACGGGAGGTTTTGTATTTCCATGGCTAGAGATACTCAATTCCATGTCATGCGCACGAGTTGCTAACTCCTCAAATGTTCGGGACTTTATCCCTTGAAGGATGTAAAGAAGTCCCCAATGCATGCCTTGGATGCACATCTCTATAGTAGATATTTCAGAAAGTCTATCCTTGCAATCTAGACTCAAAGAACGCCACCGATTGATATGATCAATGACAGGCTCATCTTTCCATTGTTTAGTGTTGGTAAGTTCCATCATGCTCACCGTGCGCCTTGTGCTGTAGAATCGGTTGAGAAACTCTCTTTCAAGTTGTTCCCAACTATCGATTGACTCGGGTTCTAAATCTGTATACCAATCAAAGGCATTTCCTTTCAGTGAATGAACAAACTGCTTTACAAAGAGGCCTCCTTGAGTCCCTGCATTCTCACACGTTTCTACAAAGTGAGCCACGTGTTGCTTAGGGTTTCCTTTACTATCAAATTGTAAGAACTTGGGGGGTTGATAACCATTTGGCATCCTCATATTATCGATGCGCTTTGTATAGGGCTTCGAATATATGAGAGAACTTGTAGAAGAACCTTCATATTGTGCTTGTATGGTGTAACACCCCGGTTATTAATTGCAATTTGTAAGAAGCTTGATGGGCAGATTGGTATTTTACTCGTAAGATATTTTTGGGACAAATTAGTAATTTAGCTTTTCAACTTAAGTCAGCCCTCTTTTCTTCCTTATTTTCACGTTGATGTCTCTCTCCCTCTTGACCGGCTGCCTCTTCTCTCCATCTCTCTATCCTTCTATCACTCCCACCCACCGAAACACAACAAACACACTCTAGCTCCTCTACTTCTCTCACTCCCTCACCGGTAAACCAGCCATCCACCATCGCTTTTGGCAGATTTCACCGGAGAACCCCATTAGAAATCCCATATGCTCCATTCTCTCAAAGCTTTTAAGGTAAAACTCTTTAATTATTTTGGTAGCTTTTCAAGTTGTTGTAAGATTTCTTTCTAATCTAAGCTACTTGAGTGATATACATGTGATTGAGTACATGGGTTTTTTATTTGGTGGACTTAATTGTTAAATGGTTAAGAGTTTTTACAAATGGTGATCATTTGGGGTTTCTCCATGGTTAAAACTTGGGTTTCCTTGAGCAAATCGTGTGGGTGGATTTTGTGGAAGTTTGGGTTGATTTTTGGAAGTGTGTTCTTTGCATTTTAAATGACTTTGACATGTGTGGGTGTGAGTGGAGTGATAACTACGAATTTATGCAAGTTAAGTGTGAGCATGTGCCCTTGCATATCAAGTGTTTGATAAGTTGTTTATATGAGATTTTGGGTTTGATTCCTTGTTTTTAATATGCTTTAAATCTGGTGGTTTTAATGTGAGAGTAATTCTCAAATAATTTGGGCTAGTCTTACAACTATAACAATTTTCTAAAGCTGTCATGACAGGTTTGAGTCAGCCACAATGCATGATTTTTAATAAATTATAGAAAAATCGTTTTGGGCTGAATTTTCTGTGGTACATTGTATACATATAGGGGAATGTTCTCTTAAAGTTTTAAATTAATCGGATAACTTTTCATTGACCAAACAATTTTTACAAATGGCTGCCCTGTTATACACTGAATCTGTTTTCTTTAGAAACTCTGCACACATTGTAGTTAAAAGTTCATAATAAATTCCATAGATTGAATCTGGAAGCCTTAGATGGCTATAGTGAAAGCTAATACACGTATCTTTTACCTGATTCAGTCTCAAAGCATTTTGGCTAGTATAATAATTATAATGATTTTTCTTTTGGGACTGTAAATCTGTCCCTGACAGATTTGAGTAAGCTGAATTGCGTGATTTTTAATAAATTGTAGAAAAATCATTTTGAGTTGAATTTTTGGTGGTACATACTAGACATATAAAGACTTGTGCCTATTTAATTTCAAGCTTTTTGGATAACATTAAGTGGACCAAACGAATTTTATAAAAAGAGCTGACCTGTTGGAAATTATCTGAAAATGTGTTTAGGATGCTGAGACTTTAAGGAATTTACTCCAAGCTTTTGTTGTTGTGTGGTTTAGCTTGTAAGTTCATATGTGCTTTCTTTGATAAGTGTTTTACTTTGGCTAATTTTACCATGATTTGGTATTGGCATATGTTGTATCAAGTTGGTACATACACATTGTTTGCGGAAGGGAATTAAAGGCTTTGGTTGTGTTGTTGTCCAATGAGTTTCTTGTATGCTTGTTTGGTTCCCTTTTGGGTAGGGGTACTTGTCTTGGGCTAGTCAAGCTAGGCTTTAGAGCCTTAGGTTTGATCTTTGAGGGAATCTTTTCCGATTTATGGAGACAAATTTGATAGCGTAATTTTGTAGTAGGCCTTGTTATTAATAGGCTTGATACTTGTGTTTCTAGGTTTCAAGGTACTTGGTGATGGAACTAGTAACTTGATTGGTTGAATGCGGTGCCCGGTTGAGGTAAATTTGGAATGGACTACTGAGGTAAGTAGTTTTTTTAATGGGATTTTGAAAAATAACCATGTTATATAAATGTTTTTGGGTTAGACACGCTTTTGGAAACTACCTATGGAAATTGTACTTTCCTAAAAACTATTGTGTCGTAACCTTAATATATATATATATATATATGATTATATATATGAAAATGCATTATATTTGGTATTGCATTTGGGGAAATGCATGAATTTGTTGATATGGATAAATGAGCATCTTTTATTTAATCTTGATAAGAAAATCTTGGGTTTTATGGTGTATTGGAAAATTTAAGATGCTTATCTTGTCTTAGTGCTTGGGAAATTGATAGAAAATCTTTTTGACAAGAATGAAATTGAAAACCTTACAAACTTTGTAGAAGTTAGATTATTTAAGGTTTTCTGAAACTACCTGGATATGAACTATGTGTTTCAAAGTAGTGTAACCTGTGAGTTTATGTTGTTATAACATCATGCTATGTGTGATTTCCCGGTGATCACCCGATTTGGTTTTCGTGGTCTTTGTGACAACGAAATCAAGTTTAGGTCAGTGCCCTTTTACTTTGGATGACGCGTTCTTCCCTGCTGTCCATGGGGGGAAGAGGATTCCTTGATTGTGTGTGGGTGAAGCTGCTGCCCATGGGGCCAAGAGATCACATGCAAGAGAGGTCCTATTTGATGCGCTCTCTCTGCTGCCCATGGGGGGAGAGAAAATCCTTGAGGGTATGGGTGAGGCCGCTGTCCATGGGGCCAAGAGTCTGCATACCAGAGAGGACAATATCATGCCAGTTGTGAATGGGTGGATCCCCTGACCGGTCTATATGGTAGTATGGTATATTTATGATAATTTACCTTACGTTAGATATTATGGTTTGGGAAACTATATTGTTGGTGCTCACAGATTATAGTATATAGTTTCAAGATATTTACTGTGAGAAACTTTGTGTTTTATTATTAAATCATTCTTGTCATATTATTATCGTTGGAGATGGAACTTGCATTTCCCCCACCCCCATTAATTATACTACTTACTGGGCTTTAGCTCATTCTACTCTCCAACAGTTTTTCAGATAAATTTGCTATACCTCGGGCATGGAGCTTGTTTTATTGGTGGTGATTGGAGCATTATGCTAATTGAGAGATCTATGCTATGATTAGTTGGTGACTCAACTTTCTAAATTTATTGAGGCCATAGCTAATTCTATTGGAGGTTGGGCCCTTGAGGTTTGTTAGCCTTGGGCATGGTAGGCATTGATTCTATCGTCGTAGTTGCCTATCCTAGGAAGGATTGTGATCTAATGTTGATTCATTTGGAGTTTTGGAATTTCATGTATATTTAGAGACATTAGTTGTAATTTGTATTGTTTATAAATGTGTTATAGAGCTCTGATTTGTAATATGGTGATTTTAGTATGGTTATTTATCCTTATCATGTGTTCAGGAAAAAAAAAAAAAAATCTCCTACGTTCTTGCTCTTATGGTTCTTCTCTCACGCTTTGGACCCTTCCGGGTTTGGGGTGTGACATATGGTGTTCGTTATCATGTCCTGAAATTGTTGGACAGATATTGAAGCCATTGAGGTGGAATGTTCGTGTTGAGAAGTGCCTTCACCTCCTTTTCCTTTATCACCCTTAGCATTTTCTCCTTTTAAGGTAAAGCCAGGTGGGCGCTCAGGGCCATGACTTGATTCACCCGAATCTTCTATCTCCAACTTGTTCATTAGGGTTGCAATTTTAACGTCCTTTTCTTCCAGTGATTTTGTGAGGAGGATGATCCTTTGTTCCATTTCAGCCATCTTTTCTTCCACAGTAAAGGTGTTAGTCATCATTACTGGCATGACCTCTAGATATGATGGAGAAAATGATGAAATAGGATGAGTCAAAGGTACTTTATTCCTTAAGTTTTTCATCACGGGTGAAGAGTTGATAGAAAAGGTCTTTGTTGGGGATGATTCATTACTGCTCTCCAAATCTTTAGAGACAGATGAATCCTTATTGGTAACTTTCCTATTTGCAAGAAAGTCTAGAGAGATGACGGTAGAAAGCTCGCCTTCTTTGGTTGGTTGAGGCTGAAGAGCTTTGGATCGACTGCGAGTGATTGGGCCGACATAATCATCGACACCGGAAGCATCAACTACTGATTTTTGGACATTCTTGCTAGAGGCCATTGAAGTCGGTAGCAAAAATGATGTCGAATTTCTTTTGAAGGAGAAAGAGATGAGAGGCAGAGATGTCCCACCGGGCGTGCCAGAATATGTAGACGACTAAATTTCTTAGTTCAAAATAAATCAAACAAGTAAAATAGTTGCACAAATGCGAATTTGTATTAATGATTATGGTATAATTCTCTGTGTTTACAAAAGAGTGATCCTCTGATTCGATCTCCTTGCAAGACTTATTGATTTGGATTTGTGGTAATGTGATTATGACTTGAACACAAAATATCCTTCAATTTGGTTGAGGGATGGATTGAAGATTGCTAAAACAGAATTACAATGAATCTCTGGCTATGAGCTTGTTAGAAATCCTTTGTTCTTCCCGTTCTTCGTGTTCTTCGTGTGTTCTTCATGTTCTTGGATTTATGGTGGAAGTTCTTTGGGGTTTTAGAGGCTTGAATAAGTAGAGCTTCACTGATTTGTGGTTTGTTAATGTTTACGGACACTTTAGGCTTGATTCCTGCAGACTTTTGGATCTAGGCAGATGATTTTGATGATTTCTCTTCGAATGTTCTTCTTATTCAAAGGTTGAAGTTCTTGAAGTTCTTGGAGGCTTTAGAGCTTGGTTCTGGCAGAGCTTCTGGACTTCTGAATCTTCTTCGATGCTGCTTGTGCTTCAGATGGCTTGATGTCCTCCTAAATGTCTTAGGAAGGCTTCTATTTATAGGAGTTTTGGGGTGGATGAGCGACACGAGGCGGAGTCTAACTGGTGACACATGTCACAATCTGATTGGTCCGCTTGTGTCATTGCTTACACGTGCAAGGTTGCTTGGGTCATCGCTTACACGTGCGAGGTTGCTTGGGTCATCGCTTACACGAGCCAATGCATGATTGGTTCTTACATGACATTTGGCAAATTTCTGTTGGCTTTTGAACAACAATAATAAAACCTAGCAGCAGTATGTGGCGCTTTGTGATTGGCTGTATTTTGTGGACTTGGTAGTGTGATGTGTCAGCTTGTGATAGGTTGGAAATTTTCCCTCTCTACACATGCAACCCCTTCATTAAAATATTTGTAGGAATACAAAGTCATGAATGTAGACTGCCACTTTGAAGATTACTACACCTTAATTATTGAGTACCTGATTTAATTCTTTATGTTATTCATTATATATTTATGAAATCCAATTTCATAAATATATACTTTAGTAACTCCTTACTAAAGTGGTTGAGCCCAACACTCTGAATAACCAGATCTATTAAATTTATCTCAAGGTAATATTTTATATCTCCGTTAAGAGATTATGAATTCCATCTTAAGAATATATGTTCTATCAACACTAAATGTGGTTGCCTAATATACTGAGGTTTTGATCGTGACTTATAGATCTCACTCCTGATATATCAAAGTAATCTACATCTCATGATCAGGTCCATTATTCTCTCAGGATTTAGAGCTGATGTAAATAGAAGTCGTGAGATTTATTATTCATTTGACAGTTGTTAGGAGAATAATAAATCTCACAGCGGTCCAGTTCAATATGTCTTAATTCTTAAAACATATCAACATATCAATTAGAAGTCTCCACTTCCATGATCAAGACAAATCATCTTAGTTGATATGTTATAGTCTTCGCAGATGAAATGCCCAATTTCATCACTGACTACGAACTAAAATTCTGAGTTTACAAAGAACTTGTGATTTATATCTTCTGTGACTAAATCACATAAATCACAAACTATGCATCTCATGGACTAAGATAATGTCCCATTAGTTCATTTATAGATAGTCTCATATAATTAAACAATTTAATTATTTATAACATGCCAATAAATTGGATTTTTAGGGCACAAACCCCAACAGGGTAGCGGAGAGGGTTTACGCCGAGGGCTTTGGTTTCCTCTTCTATAACACATCGTTGTGTTGTCCTTGTGTTTGCATCTCTCTTCCCTTAATCTCTGCCATTTAATTTCTGCTGTGGATGTGATTTTATTTGGTTTAGATTGTTTATCAATTCTGTTATAAGCTTATGTTCATTTTCACACGTACATTGTTTGATATTAAGCTTGAATTGGTAATTTGTATATTGGGGGTCTAAACGTTCACAGTGTTTTGCATGCTATTTGAACATTCATATATGATGCAACAATCTATGAGGCTTTGGTGGATTCAGTCTTAAAAAATAGAACTTGGTTTAGTCATACTACAAAGCCAATAAGTCTTGTAGATCCAAAGTAAGGATAAGGCTACATGGACAAAAATATAGATTAAAAAAAACATCCATTTTTATTTGTATACTAAAATACTATTGCATAAAGCATCTAATTTTCTAAACTAACATGGCATCTTTGATACATTCCCTTCCTATAAAGACTTTTAGGAATTGAATTGATTATTAGTACAAACACATAATCGCACATTACAGTAGTAGAATCCAACACAGTAAATGAAGACAACTCCTACATATGAAGAGAAAGAAAATCATGATTCCTACACTAGAAGAGAAAGAAGATCTTCCATTGATCATTTCAACAAGGGATATTAAACTAGCTTGAAGTTAAGATCACAACTCCTAATCCCTTGCATAATCCAAGCATTATTGAGGACATTTAATCTCTT
The DNA here is from genome assembly GCA_023621385.1 of Quercus gilva. NCBI lineage: Eukaryota > Viridiplantae > Streptophyta > Magnoliopsida > Fagales > Fagaceae > Quercus > Quercus gilva. The sequence continues at coordinate 95,170,682 of CM042476.1, read as the reverse complement.
CTACTTGTTCCAGGCCTCTGCAATTCACAAAAATGTTCGTTAGCTCACCATTCTATACATTGTTAACATGAAAAACAATAACTATTACATGGTTCGTTGGAAAAAAAAAGGGATAAGAATTATTACAAGGTTGTGGGTATTAAATTATTAATACAATGACAATTTCTGTTTAGCAATTTAACCATTAGTGAGAAATGAAAATCAAATTTTAAAATTAGTTATGACAATCTACTCAAGATTAATAAAAAGGTAAACATAAAATCTCCATGCTTTTTTAAAATAAGTATTTGGGAACTGAATGAAATCAACATAAATGACTAGGACACACTACTTAGAGTAGTCTTATAGTAATTAAAATGAAATGCCTCTTACTTGAGCTCTACTTGGTCTACCTCTGCGAATCCCCAAACCAACAAAAGTACTTTTTATCAATTGTAGTTCCTTAATGACTTCCTCCATATTGATTCTCTCTTTTGGAGATTCCAGTGAACATAAGATTCCAATGTTAAGAATTGAGAGTAAGCATTTTTGCATATCCACATCAATATGCCTAAAGTCCTTAGTATTATCAGCTTCTTCGACTTCAATTTCATTGTCATTGTCATCTTCTTTTGTTGACATCATTGCTGCAGTTGCTACTCCCATTTCTTCAACTTCTCTTGGCAAAAGCATTGGGTCAACAACTTGAATGAGCCTTTTTGGTAAGGACATCTTAACAAAGTTATGGAGATTTAGACCATCTTTAAACATATCATCAGTGGGTCTCCTTCCTGTAAACATTTCCAACACAAGGACTCCATAACTATATACATCCCCCTTAGTTGATGCTTCACCACCCATGCCATACTCTACAACTCATGGAATTGAGGGGAATTAAGCAATATTCTATCTATTACAAAAATATGGATTTAGGGTTTATAGAATGCAAAGTCAAGAAAATAAAACAAATCTATATTGAAAAAACAATGACATATGCTATTACTTTTGGAATTAAAGGAAACAGTAATAACTTTATCCCAAGGGTCCAAATCACTTTTTCCCCCTCTTGTTGATTTATTTTGATTAAGAAAATATATCTGTACAGAGAAGGTACAAATTTTAAACAAAGAATATCAAATTTAACATTTCTCAAAGTTTAAATCATATTTGAATGTTATTTTTGAATTAAAATTTGCAGGTTTATAAAAAAATAATAATTAAATTAATTACGTGCTTGCGTGTTACAAACGTGAACGTGTTTTAACTCCTAAAAGAAAAACAAAAACTATGAGAGAGTTACTTAGCCAATAAATAAATAAAAAATACTAATTGAGAGTTTATGTTAATACGCTAATTATGTGTACCCCCATGCGAATATGTTGATGATACGAAAATTAAAAAGCATATATGACAAGAAAATCAAGGTGTTAAAAATCCTATCATTTGATAAAGTGGCAAAAAAGAAAATAAATACATTAGAATAGTTAAGGATTTAAAACAAAAGAAGAAAGATAATACCTGGAGCAGCATAACCGATAGATCCCTTTAATCTGCTTGTGCTAGTACACTTTTGGGACGAATCATTCGAAGTTGTGAGGAGCCTCGATAAGCCAAAATCACTTACATGAGCAATCATATCACTATCAAGAAGAATATTGCTTGGCTTTAAATCACAATGAATGATTTTTTTCTCACAATGATTGTGAAGATAGTTTAAAGCAAAAGCCACATCAATTGCAATAATTAGTCTTTGAAGAACGCTCAAATTTTTTGATTGATTGTCGCTATCTGTCATCGGATGCAACCACATTTCCAAGCTCCCATTTGTCATGAATTCAAAAACGAGAGCTTTGAAATCATCACCATTATAATTTATACTGGAGCAACATGTTAAGATCTTTATAAGATTTCGGTGCCGAACATTTCTTAATACATTGCATTCTGCCATAAAACTCTTCGAAGCATCTTTGTTTTGAAGGTTAAAAACCTTTACAGCCACTAGTCTTTCATCTTGCTCAAGAACTCCTTTATAAACTACTCCAAAACTACCTGATCCAATCAAATTGTTGAGAGAAAAACCATTAGTCGCTTGATGGAGCACTTTGTACGAAATTGTTGGAAGGAGATCAATATTTGAGACTATAGACGATGGTTTCTTTTTTGATTTTTTCCTCCAATAAAGAACAAGAAAGATTGAAACTAGAAGAATACATGTAATGACACAAACAATTGTGATTGTCAATCTAGAAGCAAGGGACTTTCTTGATTTCGTAACTTTGTGGCATGTTGGTAATTGCAACTGTGGAATACCCCCACAAAGCTTATTGTTTCCAATAACAGATATCATATTTACGTTATTGAAAACTCCTTTTGTTGATACCTCACCCTCAATATCGTTGAACGAAATGTTCAAATATTTTAAAAATAAAAGTTTCTCTAGACCATTTGGAATTAATCCTGATAAGTTGTTTCGTGAAACATCTAAATATTCAAGGCCTTTCAAGGAAGCCATTGATGAAGGTATGGTCCCATTAAAGGAATTCCCTTGCAAGCCTAGGTACACTAAGCTCAAGCACTTTCCAATTGTTGTAGGAATTTCACCAGAAAAATTGTTTTTTGAGACATCGAGTGAATTGATATTCTTCAAACCGTCTACTTCAATAGGTAATTTGCCACTAAATGAGTTGTGGGATAAATTAAGTAAAAGTGACAAAGAAAAAATTTGAAAAACCGTTTGGGGTATGACTCCACTAAGGTAATTTTGTGAAACATCCAACTGTTCTAAACTTTGACAAGTACCAATACTTGGAGGGATGCTTCCTTCTAAATTGTTTTGAGACAGAAACAATTCAGCCAATTGAGTGAGGTTGCCAATAGAACTTGGGATTTTCCCTGACAATTTGTTTCCATTTAAATACAATCCTTGCATCTTTTGAAACTTCCCAAAACAGGTAGGTATCATACCTGTGAATAGATTCTCTTCCATGGTCAAGATAATTAAATTGATGAGATTCTGCAATGCTATAGGAATAGTTCCAGATATTTTATTGCCTCCCAAATATAATTCAGTGAGTTGTGTTGACAAGTTGCCAATAGAACTAGGCAAAACACCTTCAAATTGGTTTTCTGTAAATGCTAGCACATTCATTTTGCTACAGTTTCTTAGAGACTTTAAAAAGTCCAAATCCCTTCCTAATTTATTCTTACTTAGAAGCAATTTTCTAAGATCTTGTAGATAACCCAAATTAGTTGGAACTGATCCCACAAAGCTATTATTGCTAAGGTCAAGTGCTTGAAGTTTAGATGCATTGCATAAAGAAGTAGGGATTGACCATGTTACCACTTATTGTAAACAATTGGAGATTAGGGAGAGAATGGGCTATATTTTTTGGAAGGGTACCACTAAGTTGGTTTAGTGTAAATGACAAGAGTCTAATAGATGATATATTGTAGAGAGAGGAGGGGACCATACCGTTCAGTTTATTGGTTCCCATTGCAAAAAATGATAATCTTTTCAAACGGCCTATGCTTTCTGGAATATTTCCCTCTAAATTATTATCAGTTGCCGAAAAAGATATGAGTAATGAAAGATTTCCCAAGAAACCTGGGATTCCCCCTATGAAATTGTTTCTGGCGACCTGAAGAGAAATAAGCTTGGTCAAAGAGCCAAGCTCTATGGGAATTTTCCCAATAAGTTTGTTGTTCGAGACTCTTATCTGCCTAAGTTCAGAGCAGTTGGACAAGTTGGTTGGAATTTCTCCTCCCAACGTGTTATTTGTAAGATTGAGTTCTCGCAATCGGAACAACTGACTAACTTCCTTTGGAATTTCACCATAGAAGCTATTGTTTTGAAGGTTGATAGCCCAAAGAAAGGTGAGGTTGCCAATGTAAGGTGGAATGGTGCCACGCAAGTTATGACCTTGTAGTTCTAAGGTTGTGACTCTTTGATGACGGCGGCCGCATGTAATTCCATGCCAGTTGCAGAAGTGGATAGAATCATTCCACGAGCTCAATATTCCATATGGATCATAATCAATGGATTCCTTGAATTTGAGCAAAGCCAAACGGTCAGTCTCATTTGTTGGGGTGGCAGAAGAGGTGGCAAGTTTCAAGCATAGAAAGGTTACAGTAAAGAGTAGAATGATATGAAGGAATGTAGGGCATAATAATGCAGGAAAATTGGGGTTGTGAAGCTTCATTGGTTTGGACAAGCAGGAAACTGGTGAAATTTTAGTGTGCGGTAGAGGAATATACACAAGTTTGTATTATATATAGGCTGTTTCAGTTAGTTATGACTTAAAAAATCATCTGCGTACCTTGTAGTGCGTTAATGCTATTTGTCAAATACCTCCAAAAATATAAAATCCGTGGGATCTTTAATTGATAAAATTTTCTATGATTTAGTATTAATAAATTGATAGTGCGCTTCCAAAAACAGTCCTGTCTAAAAAAAAAAAGTGAAAGCGAACAAACAAAGAAATTACTTTGTTAACGTGCATACGCCGTTGAGCAGACCCTACCAGAAATTCATAGGAACTGTAAAATGATGAATTTTCAATAGAAAATAGAATGAGCTGAAATTGCTTTGATTAGACAGTGAGGTGAGCTCGGAATACGCTAGAGACATGAAAGGAACCATTAATGTAATTGGCTTCTAAATCATGAGTCATAAAGAATCCATCGTCCATGCCAGTGTTGTTAGACTGTATTCTCCACTAAAAATTCCCTGAAGATCTTCTAATCTTTGATGTAAGTAAACACAGTGAATTTTAAAAAAGGAAAAATAAAGAGGAATTGGATTTGGTGCAGAGCTACTTTTTCTTTATTTTACTTTTTTTCCTGACTAATGACCATCATGTAAGCCATTTTGTTTTTTGTTTTTGTTTTGGTGAACAGTGTATTTTTATTCTCAGTGTTTGGATTGCAAGAAAATAAAAGAAAAATAAATAGGGAGTTTTGAGTTTTTTTTTTTTTTTTAATCCATTTTACTTTTTTTCGTAATTTCATCAGTTCAAAAATTTGTTTTTTGTTCTTTAATTTTTTTTACGTGCTTTTTTTATTTAATAAATTGCTGACGTGGCACTTTTATATGTTTATTACATTTTTTAATATTATTCTATATGCCACGTACGCGTCATGTGTGCCAGCAATGCACACCACTAGTTATATAGACATTTTTCATTAATGAGTTAACGGTAAGAACCAAATTGACTACAACTTGAAAATTACAAATACTAAATTAACTGCTACCAAAATATATTAGCCAAATTAATTGTTACCTCAAAATGCAAGGACCAAAATAGTATTTTTGCTTAAATCAAATAGATACATAATTACTCTAATCAAAATACAGGAATTATTGAATTATAATTTTTTGTTATTTTATTCAACAAGCATTACGGCAAAGGCCAGAGATAATTATTTCATTGAAAAAAAGCAAGTAGCCAAGAGCCATGTAAAAGTCCTACTCGATGGTCTCTAATTTAGTTAGATCTTATAAGGCAAATTTTGTTGCTACAATTTTTTCCGAAGTTTCATTGGTAGGACTAGGAGTTGTGAATCGCAATTCTAATTAAACATTATAGCAGCTCTGAGCAAAAAATAAAATATAAAAGACAAAACAAAACAAAGCAAAACAAAATCCATATTCAGTTGAACTCACGAGGCCATGGCAGCCAGTCAAGCAGTGACATTTGCAAAGGAACTGCTGTGTAAGAGTCCATGTGGGGTAGTTTGAAAATTGGATTAGGAATATTTTATTACGACCCAAAGTTAAGGAGTCTCTTTAACCCTACCCGGGGTAATTGAATTAGGCGCAGTGAAGAGCTACTTTTTCTTCTTATTTCTTTTACTTTTAACTTGACTATTGATGATGCAGAAAATCAAAAGTCGAGTTCCTCACCCGCATATATACATATATATATATATATATATAATTTAGAATTTAATTGATTTTAGACTTTTTAGTTTTTGCACTCAATAATTTACTTGTCAAAAAATAAAAAACTTAGAAGGACACGTAGCGAAAAATTAGATTCCAATTAAAATCTAATTTAGAATCTAATTACATTTTGACTCTTTGATTTTTACACTCAATGATTCACTTGACACAAAATTTAATCTATTTTTTTTGAAATACAATATGTTTATAACTACTTTAATAAAATTCATAAATTAAAAAACAACATTTAATATGAATCATAAATCAAATAGATATATAGGTACTCAAATATTTATTGGGGGGTTTTTATAAAAATAAATAAAAGAAAAATGACATATGGCAGAATTCTAGACGTTTTAACATAGTTGCGTGGTAGACTTGAGACCATTCTAGAGTTTTTAATGTTAAGTTAAACTTGCCAAAGATCTTGTAACTAAATTGGCATTTTTCTATGCACAAAGTTCTTAGGGATCTAAGAAAGAAAGGATTCAAGCTGTGGGTTAACAGTATGTTGTATTTATCTCAAAAAAAAAATGTTAAGTTAAACTTTCTCAAAGCTTTAGTTTTTATCTATTAAATCCTCTCCAAAAAAGATATATCTATTAAATGTAGAAATATATATATATATATATATATGCGGATAATATCATCAGATGTATAGACATGAAAAAGAAAAATCCTTGACTAGGCCAACCCAATTTTAATATGATGAGTTTTGGATTTTTTTTTTTTTAAAGATAAATAGTAATATTTCATTAATTCGAAAGATTTACATTACTGATGAATTGGTGGGTCACACAAATTATAATCTCCAAAGATTATAATATATGTTACCAATAATTTTAGCAAATTTGGCAAGAAACTCTTTTCTCTTGTTGGCAAAACCCAAAAAGCCAAACAAATACATTATGCCCAAACCCATTTACCTTGTTGGCGAAACCCAAATGCCCAACATTAAGACGAGGTATTGATCAAGATTATTGTTTCCAATCATTAATATTGCACCAACATTTATGAAAACTCCTATTGGTAGCTCATCCTCAATATCATTAAACGAAAGGTTTAATTAATTTTTTCTAGATTAAGAATCAATCTAGTGAAGCTGTTTCATGAAACATCTAAATATTCAAGACTTTTCAAGGCAACCATGTCCGAATTGTTCTAAAGCTAGATCTTCCGACAGATGCAAAAGCTTCTTCCTAAAATTATTCCAACTTGGTGGGAGTTTCTCAATGATTGCATCCACTTGGAATGATTCAGGAATATTGATTGACAAATCACGGAGTTTATTGACCAAAATCTGTAACTCATGTACTTGATCCAAAATTGAGATATTATCAAGAATTTTATAATCAAAATATTTTTGAATAATAAATTTATTCGTACCTATTTTCTCAGTTTTGTACTTCACTTTCAAAGCATTCCAAATATCCTTCGGTGACTTCATTGATGCGTAGAGATCATAGAGACGATCTGAAAGAGTGTTGAGAATGTGTTATGTGCCCTCTGCAAATCAGTTCGTCTTCCTTCCGTTTCTTTCTTTGTGTCTTTATCTCATCAGTGTCTTCATCACTAGCAGTAGGAAAAGACATCAAATTCAGTCCAAGACATAGAAGAGTTTGAGTGTAGTAAATAGGAATTTCATCTTGTCTTTCCATTGAGAGAAATTGGTTCCATCAAAGCGATCCAATTTCACCAACTCATGATTCAACATCTTCAACGCTGAAACATCAGTTGCTCCTTCTATTATAGGAAATATTGTATAAGATTGTTGGGTTCTACATTATACAAAGTAATAATGGAAGAACAAGGTTAACACAAAATACAAACAGAAAATTAGATAGCTTTGAGGCATAATATCGTTTTTCTTAGACAATATTCGCCCCCCACACTAATGTTACTAAAGGGTTATCACCATAAAAATAATTTTCAAAGACAGATAATTAATAATCTTCAATCTGCCTACTTCAACATGTAATTTTGCACTAAATGAGTTGTATGATAAATTGAGTAATAGTGACAAGAAAAAAAAGATCCAAAACCTATCAGGGTATTTGTTCGCTAAGGTAATTTTGTGAACTTTGTATAATATTTTCATAATATGCTTATAATGTTAATTATTTCCTGTGAGATAATATTATATTTTCTTTACAACTCTTTTTCATTTATATAATTTTTTTTTAATGTAAACACGAACCTGCGGACTTGGCCCATATGATAAGTCTAGTCCTACCCCACTTTCCCTCCCAAAAAAAAAATGTCCTACCCTGGTCTCACTATTTTGGAGATAAAGAGACACATTATTATATTTATTAAAACTGGGAGACATTTGTTTCTAAAAAATTAAAAAAAAAATAGGACATTTATATTTTTATTAAACCCCCAAAATAAACTTGAGAACTCGTTCAGTATATATTTAGAGTCCTACCAAAATTTTTCTTCATTCTTGTTCCTCCCTTGCCTCTAATGTCTATATCATTCTGAAAAATCTACTATTTCTTACCTCTTTTTCAATATGATTGTTCCAATTTCAAAACTTCCTTGAGTGTTAATTTGTGATTGGATTTTAGTACTTACACATGAGATGACCACGAGAATTTAATAACTAAAAATTTAAGTATAAGATGATTGTAGATTTGAATGAAGAATTGGGTGTGCCCTAGCATTTTTTATTTTTCCTTTTCTCTCTCTCAAAATCTACTTTTCCTATCTTTCTCTACTTTTTGACCTGTATAACCTCATTTTCTTTTCTTTCTTATACTTTTTTTTTTCTCTTTTTTTTTTTTTTTTTTTTTTTTTTTTTTTTTTTTTTTTTTTCTTAATCTTCTTTAGTTTACTCACCCGCATGACCTTTTCTCTCTCCTAAATTCTAACTTTTCTTCTCCACTCTTTATCATTTTTTCTAGGCCCCAAAAGGAAGGAGGGAAATTAGGGCCATATTTGGTAATGAAGAACCTAAAATAAAAAGAGGGTCGAGATTGCTCTGTTGAATAAGGAACGGGAAAACGTGTATCACTTGTGGCCACAATTACAGAATAATATATTTTTTAAACATATTTTACCAAATAAGCTCCTTTCTAATTTATTTGGGATATAACCTTTAAGTTGAAAGTTTTTGTTTTTTGTTTTTTTATCTCAAATTTTTAACAAATAAATTGACTTTTAACTTTTAAAAAAAAAAAAGTTAGATTTTAGCTTTTTGTCACACATTAAGTATAAAAGTTATAAAAAATTATATATACCTTTTATAAATACCATGCAAATAAGCTATCGAAAAACTATAAAATTCTCAAACAAACACTTATTCCTTAGCCACTATCACTTGAAATTTCAATCATGCTTGCAATAGATTTTGTGGTTATTCAGATAAAAAAATTCACAGAGATCTTCTAATATTTAAAGACTAGCAAGTCCAATCGGGCCAAAAAAAAAAAGCGTGTACATACCATGTAGTGCGTAAATGCTATCTGTCAACCAAAAAATGCTATCTGTCAAATACCTCCAAAAATATAACATTCGTGGGATCTTTAATTGATAAAATTTTCTATGATTTAGTATTAATATATTGATAATGCGCTTCCAAAAGCAGTCCTTTCTAAAAAATAGAAAATAAAAAAGTGAAAGCGAACAAACAAAGAAATTACATTGTTAAAGTGCATAGGCCGTTAAGCAGATGCCACCGACAACAAAGAAATCACCTGATTTGGGTCATTGACTTCATTGTCCTGCTTTTCTGATTAATACGAGGGCAAAACTTTTGGTTATGATTTGTGGATGTGGTTGTTAGAGAGTACTAGCCAATTACTCATACGTGAATTTGCCACCATTTTTTATTTCCATATCACAAAACCATTCATTTTAGCCCGGCGTGAAAAGAATTGTAGAAAAATCGGTTTAGTTAATTATGTAACTTAAAATGAATTAGATCCGTAAGTAACCAATCACATTTAATACAAAACTAATGGTTGACAGTAACTCCTAAAATAAAAAAAGGGACTCACTTACACACACCTCACCTTAAAAATACATGCACACAAAGTGGCACATTGCTAAGGACCCAATGTATGACCCGACCAAAAAATCCAATTTTTGGGGGGCATCCACACTAGTATGTTATTACATAACCCACGGGACCCCCCATTAGTGGTGCTAAATAGGTATATTGCTATTTTAAGCACCACCAAATACCAACATGTGCCCTACACTGGTGAAGCCAAAGCTATATTTTTTTGCTCCACAGCTACAGTGCACAGCTACTTTTGGTTGTGCACTATAGCTAAAAAAAAAAAATATTTGTGCGTTCACATTGCTTTTGATTAATTTACTCATTTTTATTCTTTCTTTTATTCTTATTTCTCTTCTTCTGCATTCACACTGCTATTGTTTATGCGTTCACACTTCGTTTACTCATTTTTTTTTTTTCTTTTTGTATATAGTGGTCACATTGCTATATATTGTTTGTGGGTTCACACTGCTATTGTTCTTTTATTCTTATATTTTTTTTCTTTTCTTATATATTGTTTTTTTTATTTGTGCATTCACACTGATACTGTAGTAGGTATATTATTTTATTGTGATGTTTATATTATTTTATTGTGTTAAAAGCTAAAATAGATCTACTGATGCTAGATGTTTTGTAAAGTGAGTAGGTAAAATAGATAAAGTAGCTTTTTGTGGTACCAAATAACTAAAAAAATAGCTCCACCAATGTGGAAGCTCTTATCTTGTTAAAACCAATTTCATCCATTATCACAGTAATTTGTTTGCTTTTGTCATAAAATTTGTTGTAATTTTAAAAATCTTTTTGAAAAACATAATGGATGAATAAAAATCAACCCAATCACTATTAGGTAAATTAGTCCTATTAAAAGGGAAAGAATAATATATTTTAAATAAATAAAAAATACTTATAATCTAAATATTATGTAAATAATATTTAATACAAAAAGCTCATTTAATGTAATTACATTAAGCATTAACTAGAGTGATCATAAGCTCTTTGGTCAAACCTAGGGCTGACTAAGGGTATTTTGGTCATTTTAGTTGGAAAAAGGTACTTCAAGTGCTTTGGTGCCTAAGCGGGTTGTGCCACGTCGTTTCGGATGCTCTTGCAGACCCATGGAGAGAAAATGATATTTTTGGATTTTTCGGGGTCTAGCATGAAAATCGAGGGCAGACAAAATACGGTATCAATAGCTGCCCCTTCTTTATCTAATATCTCGAGTGCAAGGAGAGGTGTCAGATAAAGAACATGATTTCAAATTTTGTTGCCCCCAAATTTGTGTGTGGAGACTGTTCATGGATTGAGATCGGACTTTACCTGTGATAATGCGCTTCCAAAAGCAGTCCTGTCTTAAAACAAAGAAATTACTTTGTTAATGTGTACAGGCTATTGAGCAGACACTACCGACAACAAAGAAATCATCTGATTTAGGTTATTGTCTTGCTTTTCTGATTAATACGAGGACACAACTTTTTGTTATGATTTGTTGAAGTGGTTGTTAGAGAGTAATAGCCAATTACTTATAGGTGAATTTGCCACCATTTTTTTTTTTTTTCCATATCACAAAACCATTCATTTTAGCCTGGCGTGAAAAGAGTTGTAGAAAAATTAGTTTAGTTAATTATGTAACTTAAAATGAATTAGATCCATAGGTAACCAATCACACTTAATACAAAACTAATGGTTGGTAGCAACTCCTAAAAAAAAAAAAAAAAAAAAAAAAGAGAGACTAACATTCACACACCTTGCCTTAAAAACACATGCACACAAAGAGTCACGTTGCTAGAGACCCAATGTGTGACCTAACCTAAAAAATCAATTTTTGGGGGGTGTCCACACTAGTATGTGATTACATAGCCCATGGGACCCGCCATGATCATCTTTACAACACCAATAATTCACCTTTTTGTGGAAGTAGTGGAAGGGTGTCATTGACAAATGCAACTGTTCTATACGGGGCCTAAATAGCAATAATTAAGATGATCCTAGTACGTGATTACATAGCTCACGAGACCCTCCATGATCATCTTTACAACACCAATAATTCATCTTTTCGTTGAACGATTGCTCGAGATTGGTATTATGGATAAAGAGAATTAGTTCATTCCAACAACCAAGTGGAATTATTGATAATTATGAAATATCTATAATATATGTAAAATTGAAAAATTTTAACTTTTGGTTAACCTCTTAATATTTGTTTGCATAAGATTTTGTGAGCCATTTTAGGTCATTATATATATGTGTGTGTATATTATCTGGGTTTAAAGTCAATAAGAGTTTCTATAAAACTTCCTATATTTAAACCATTTATTACAATCTTGTCAACTTATATTTTTTTTAAGGTCACATCTGATATTGGTATTGCTCAATGTAAGTATAAAGCCGTCAAATGTGATGTTAGCAGACTACCTACTTGTGAGTATGGTGTCCCAAAAAAAGTGCACCATAGAATTACCTTTTAAATTCTCATATATTAGAGCATCCACATTGGTGGTGCTAAATAGGTATATTGTTATTTTTAGAACTACCAAATACCAAAATGTGCCCTACACTAGTGAAGCCAAAGCTATATTTTTTGGCTCCACAGCTACAATGCACAGCTTCTTTTGGCTGTGCACTATAGCTAAAAAATAGAAAATAATAAAATAAAATAAAAAATCTTTATTTGTGCGTTCACATTGCTTCTGATTATTTTACTCATTTTTATTCTTTCTTTTATTCTTATTTCTCTTCTTCTGCATTCACACTGCTATTGTTTATGCGTTCACACTTCTTTTACTCATTTTTTTTTCTTTTTTTATATAGCGTTCACATTGCTATATATTGTTTGTGGGTTCACACTGCTATTGTTCTTTTATTCTTATATTTTTTTTCTTTTCTTATATATTGTTTTTTTATTTGTGCGTTCACACTGATATTGTAGTAGATATATTATTTTATTGTGATGTTTATATTATTTTATTGTGTTGAAAGCTAAAATAGATCCACTAATACTGGATGTTTTGTAAAGTGAGTAGGTAAGATAGATGAAATAGCTTTTGTGGTACCAAATAACTAAAAAAATAGCTCCACCAATGTGGATGCTCTTATCTTGTTAAAACCAATTTCATCCATTATCACAGTAATTTGTTTGCTTTTTTCATAAAATTTGTTGTAATTTTAACAATCTTTTTGAAAACATAGTGCATGAATAAAAATCAACCCAATCACTATTAGGCAAATTAGTCCTATTAAAAAGGAAACAATAATATATTTTAAATAAATAAAAAAAATTATAAACTAAATATTATGTAAATAATATTTAATACAAAAAGCTCATTTAATGTAATTACATTAAGCATTAACTAGAGTGATCATAAGTTCTTGGGTAAAACCTAGGGCTGACCAAGGGCATTTTGATCATTTTAGTTGAAAAAAAGCATTTCAAGTGCTCCGGTGCCTGAACAGGTTGTGCCACGTCGTTCTGGATGCTCTCGAGGACCCATGGAAAGAAAATGATATTTTTGGATTTTTCGGCGTCTGACATGAAAATCGAGGGCAAACAAAATATGGTATCAACAGCTACCCCTTCTTTATCTGATATCTCGAGTGCAATGAGAGGTGTTAGATAAAGAACATGATTTCAAATTTTGTTGCCCCCAAATTTGTGTGTGGAGACTGTTCATGGATTGAGGTCGGACTTTACCTGTGATAATGCACTTCCAAAAGCAATCTTGTCTTAAAACAAAGAAATTACTTTGTTAACGTGCATAGGCTATTGAGCAGATGCTATCGACAACAAAGAAATCATTTGATTTGGGTCGTTGTCCTGCTTTTCTGATTAATATGAGGACACAAATTTTTGTTATGATTTGTTGAAGTGGTTGTTAGAGACTAATAGCCAATTACTTATATGTGAATTTGCCACGATTTTTTTTATTTCCATATCACAAAACCATTTATTTTAGCACGGCGTGAAAAGAGTTGTAGAAAAATCGGGTTAGTTAATTATGTAACTTAAAATGAATTAGATCCATAGGTAACCAATCACACTTAATACAAAACTAATGGTTGGTAAAAACTCCTAAAATGAAAATAAAAATAAAAAAGAGACTAACATACACACACCTCACCTTAAAAACACATGCACACAAAGAGTCACATTGCTAAAGATCCAATGTGCGACCTGACCTAAAAAACCGATTTTTGGGGGGCGTCCACACTAGTATGTGATTACATAGCCCACAGGACCCCCATGATCATCTTTACAACACCAATAATTCACCTTTTCGTGGAAGTAGTGGAAGGGTGTCATTGACAAATAAAATTGTTCTAAATGGGGCCTAAATAGCAATAATTAAGATGATCCTAGTACGTGATTACATAGCTCACATGACCCTTCATGATCATCTTTACAACACCAATAATTCACCTTTTCGTTGAACGATTGCTCGAGATTGGTATTATGGATAAAGAGAATTAGTTCATTCCAACAACCAAGTGGAATTATTGATAGTTATGAAATATCTATAATATATATAAAATTGAAAAATTTTAACTTTTAGTTGACCTCTTAATATTTGTTTGCGTAAGATTTTGTGAGCCGTTTTAGGTCATTATATATATGTGTGTGTGTATATTATCTAAGTTTAAAGTCAATATGAGTTTCTATAAAACTTCCTATATTTAAACCATTTATTACAATCTTGTCAACTTATTTTTTTTTTTTAAGGTCACATGTGATATTAGTATTGCTGGACAAAATTGGGCTTTGCCCTTTTCGGGTAAAAAAAGCAGCATTTTGCCCTATTTCCCAAACTAATTAAGGAAATGCCCCTCTTTTGAAATTTGATTTTCTCAAAATCGTGTTAAGCCCTATATTAGGGTTTTAAGGAGCCTATTGTGACATTTTAAGGAGCCTATAGTGGCATTTTGGAACTCGAGCTCCATTAACTCGAGTTATAGGAAAAAAAAAAAATTGCATGGAACTCGAGTTCATGGAGCTCGAGTTCCAAAACACCACTATAGGTCCTTAAAATGTCACTATAGCCACCTTAAAATGCCACTATAGGTTCTTAAAATGTCACTATAGCCTCCTTAAAACACCATTATAAGGCTCCAGGAATTTTTTTTTTTTTTTTTTAACTCAATTTTGAGCAAATCGAATTTCAAAAGAGGGGTATTTTCCTAATTAGTTTGGAAAAGGAGGCAAAATGCAGCTTTTTTTGCCCGAAAAGAGCATTTGCCAATTTTGTCCTGATATTGCTCAGTGTAAGTATAAAACCATCAAATGTGATGTTAGCAGACTACCTACTTGTGAGTATGGTGTCCCAAAAAAAATGCACCATAGAATTACCTTTTAAATTCTCATTTATTAGAGCATCTACATTGATAGTACTAAATATGTATATTGCTATTTTTAGCACCCCCAAATACCAAAATGTGCCCTACAATGGCGAAGCCAAAACTATATTTTTTTGGCTTCACAGCTACATTGCACAACTACTTTTGGCTGTGCACTATAGCTAAAAGGTATAAAAAAAAAAAAAAAAAAATTTATTTGTGCATTCACATTGCTTTTATTTATTTTACTCATTTTTATTCTTTCTTTTATTCTTATTTCTCTTCTTCTGCGTTCAGGCTACTATTGTTTGTGCGTTCACACTTCTTTTACTCATTTTTTTTTTCTTCTTTTATATAGCATTCACATTACTATATATTGTATGTGCGTTCACACTGCTATTGTTCTTTTATTATTATATTTTTTCTTTTCTTATATATTGTTTTTTTATTTGTGCGTTCACACTACTGTTGTAGTAGATATATTATTTTATTATAATGTTTATATTATTTTATTGTGTTGAAAGCTAAAATAGATTCACTGATGCTGAATGTTTTGTAAAGTGAGTAGGTAAAATAGATAAAATAGCTTTTTGTAGTGCCAAGTAGCTAAAAAAGTAGCTCCACCAATGTAGATGCTTTTATCTTGTTAAAACCAACCTCATCCATTATCACGGTAATTTGTTTGCTTTTGTCATAAAATTTGTAATAATTTTAACAATCTTTTTGAAAAACATAATGGATGAATAGAAATCAACCCATCACTATTAGGTAAATTAGTCCTATTAAAAAGGTAAGAATAATATATTTTAAATAAATAAATAAAAACCTTTTCAAAAAAAAAAATAAATAAATAAATAAAACTTATAAACTAAATATTATGTAAATAATATTTAATATAAAAAGCTCATTTAATGTAATTACATGAAGCATTAACTAGATTGATCATAAGTTCTTTTAGCTCAGTCATAGGCTCACTTGCATTATCTTTTTAGCCAGTGATGAATTATATGAACTTGATTACAAGACACCTCTTGAAATGGACTCTCATGTACACTTACATGTAGGCTGGTAGATTGATTTTGAAAACAAATTGTGTTATGGGCTTATAGGTGGACTTATGTTTGGGTTTGCACATTGTTGCGGTCAAGACCCAGTTCCGCATCCTAATCTACGCACCGCAGCGTTTGCTCTGGCTTCCAAGTATTTGGAATTCATGAAACCTATTCGACGAAAAGTCTGAACCAAGTCGAAGAAGTTATAATCCATCCAAAGAACTCTATCGAAGTTTTAAGGAAATGGGGTTGTAGTGATACTGAAATTTTGAAATTATTTGTAGGCAGGCCTTCTTTACGCAAAGCTTTAAGGAAATGGCTAACATTACATGGTTTCTTAGAATCAATCATAGTTTTGATGATAGGATTGAGTTCTTCAGGACATTGTTTGTGTCAAGGGATGTTCTTGCCAAAGCCATTGTTAAAAACCCTTCACTACATTTAACTTTCACAACACCATCGAGCCAGCTATTGCACTGTATGAAGATATAATGCGTGTTCGTAGAAAGGACTTAATTCCTATGCTCATGTACTCTCTAATCTGGAGGCTGTTTTGAGGCCACGAGTAATTCTTACTCAGAAGATGAGGTCATTTAGGAGAGGCATATGCTCACCAGGTGCTCTTTTTTTTGGGCCCTGAAATCTAATACCATATATTTATATTGGGGTGAAGACCGTAATACGTAGCTAAAAGTGAACACTGTATTAGGGGTGATAAGAAAGTGTTTGTAGTCATTTATTCCAATGAAATTGAACATCTGAATTCAAGTTTTGTCCTATAAAACAGTTTAGATTTTAATAAATTTAATTATTGTGAAATTGTGAAATCATATTTCCAAAATACAATTTTACAATTTTAACATTGCGTGTAACTAATTATTGTTACTTTTAACACTTAAATGCCTCCGGTAGCAGGTAGGATGTCGTACTCGTATGTAGCTAAATCATTGTGATTAAAATGGTAGTGAAATAGAAGCACTCGGTAGTAAATAAAGCGGCTTTATTACAGCGACAGAAGCTTCTTTTTACAGTGACAGAATAATACGAAAATATACAAATAAGCGTCAGGTCCACGTAGCGTGAGAATAACTGCACAGCTCATAGACATATTGCAAATGCAAAACCATCTGGCAATATTAACAGTTACCGTAGTTTCTAATTTTTTACTAAAATAAAATTTTACCTTTTTATTTATTTATGCATTTTAGCTTGACCCAGACTTAAAAAAAAATACAAATAAAAATCAAACGAAAGCTCAATATTGTATAATTATGGTTACTACTTACTAAAACTAAACATTAACACGTACTGTTATTAATTTTGTTCCATTCTAGTAATATTTTGTGTTAGTAAGCAAATTACAATGTTTAGCTCTCATTTCATCCTTGCTAAAATTTTCAATATGTATCAGTCTATTCCACTTGCTTGAATCCTTGTTGTCCAATATGGTTTTTTATATGATTATGTCATTCAAAGTTAATGATGAATTTTGTCAATATTGAAGCACAACAATCTGATAAGGACTCAAACACTACAACAGATCAGATTAATTCAAATTCAAGTACTGCAAGAGATAAGAACAGTTCAAGATAAGCCAGAATAGTTTCATATCTCATCCAAATGTCTATCTCATCTACAATTTGTATTTCAAATGTATTCTTTTGTATTCATCCTATGTAACTAATCTTATAATATATATGAAAGCAACTCCCAACGTTGAGGGTGTGGGAGCATAAGATTTACCTCATATATTATCTTTGTTCTTTTATGGTATCAGAGCATTTACGACTAACGTCATGAGTTCCTCTAATTCCAGCTCCTCTACAAATCAAACTAACTCCACCACTGTCACCACTCTCTCTCTCCCTATTCAAACACTATCAGATCATCCAATTCGCATTACCCTCACCAAAGACAATTATCTTCTTTGGAAATACCAAGTTGTTACTCATCTCAATGCTCAAAACTTATTTGGCTATATTGATGGATCCAAAACAGCACCTTCTTCCACTATTTCTAATCCTGTCACTGGATCAGATCAGCCTATTATCATTCCAAATCCTGAATATGTTGCTTGGCAACAACAAGATCAACTTATTCTCAGCACATTGATTGCATCCCTCTCAGAGTCCATTTTATCTCAAGTTCTTGGCTGCAATACTTCTCGCACTCTATGGGTGGCTCTTGAACGTATGTTTATCTCCCAATCTCGGGCTCGTGTGATGCAAATCCAATATCAAGTAGCTACCTCAAAGAAAGGTAACTCAAATGTGACTGATTATTTTCAGAGAATGCGTAGTCTTGGAGAGACACTCGCTGCAGTTGGACAAGCTCTCTCAGATACTGAAATGAGCTCCTATATTCTTGTTGCCTTAGGAACTGAATACGACCCATTTGTCACTTCTGTCACCACTCGGGTGGACCCCCTTTCTCTTGATGAATTATATGGGCATCTCCTTGCTCATGAGCAACGCTTGGAACAGCAACAATCAGCTGCTGAGTTAGCATTCTCTACTGCCAATATGGCAACTTGAAATACCACAAATCGTGGTCGTGGTTTCTATGGACGTGGATCCTCTTCAAATTAAAATGGTCGAGGCACAAGAGGACGTGGTCGTGGTTCCTCAAAGTCATCCAACAATCCCTTTTCCTCTGGGACTCCACATGTTGTTTGCCAAGTTTGCAACAAACCTGGTCACACTGCTATAAGTTACTACCACAAATTTGATCATTCTTATCAAGCTGATCCACCTGCAACTGCCCAAGCCTTTTACTCCTCACCATCTGCCATTCAGGATGACAACTGGTATCTTGATACTGGTGCCTTACACCATCTTACACCAAACTTCTCTAATCTCAATGTGAGCTCTGAAGCATATTCTGGCACTGATCAGATCACGATCGGCAATGGTCAAGGTTTGCCTATTTCACATATTGGAAATGCATCTCTCTCTACACCTAATCACTCATTTTCTTTAAAACATGTGTTATATGTTCCCAATGCTTGCAAAAATCTTCTCTCTGTTAGTCAATTTGCTAAAGACAATAATGTATTTTTTGAGTTCAATGCTAACTTCTTTTTGATTAAGGAACTCACAACCGGGAGAATCCTCCACCGCAAACCTCTTAAGCAAGGGCTATATCCTCTCTTTTCACGTTCATTTCCAACCACTCCATCACACGCTCTTCTTGGAGAAAGAACATCTGCTGCAAATTGGCATCTTCGTTTAGGACATCCCAACTTTCGTATTGTTCGTCAAGTGTTATCCAAGTTTCAACTTCTATTTTCTGCAAATAAAACTTTGGCAATGTGTCCAGCATGCTCTCAAGCCAAAAGTCATCAGTTACCTTTTAATTCTTCTACCTTTGTTGAATCTAAGCCTTTAGAATTGCTATTTTCAGATGTATGGGGTCCATCCCCAACTGTTTCCTTTTCAGGCAATAAATATTATGTCTCCTTTGTTGATGCCTATAGTCAATTCACTTGGTTGTATCCCATTCAAGCAAAATCTGATGTTTTTCATGTTTTTAAGCAATTTCAACGTCAAGTTGAACGCCGCTTTAATGCTAAAATTCTCAGTGTTCAAATTGATTGGGGAGGTGAATTTAGATCTTTAAACACTTTGTTTAAACAAATTGGCATCACTCACCGTGTTTCATGCCCACATACTCATCAACAAAATGGTTGTGTTGAAAGAAAACATCGTCATATCATTGAAACTGCCCTTGCTTTACTTGCACACAGTTCTCTTCCTACCTCCTTTTGGGATGATGCTTGTCTTACAGCTTGTTATCTTATTAATCGCATGCCCACTCCTAATCTGGGCCATCAATCACCTTTTCACAAATTGTTTCATCAAGAACCTGACTACAAATTTTTAAAGGTTTTTGGGTGTGCATGTTACCCTCATCTTCGTCCCTACAACAATAACAAGCTTCAATTTTGCTCTCTTCAATGCATTTTTCTTGGCTATAGTTCACATCATAAAGGTTATAAATGTCTACACTTACCCACTGGTCGCATTTATATATCACGTGATGTGCTCTTTGATGAATTTACTTTTCCCTTTGCCAACAAAACACTTTCACCCACTTCTTTACAGCCCAACACTTCTACTATTGTTCCACTTTCTATTACTGTTCCACTAACATCTTTGCAGGTTGCTAATACATCTCCTACTTCACATCTCAACTCTCAAACCAACAATACCAGTCTGTCATGTTCTAATCATGCCAGAATCAGTGATGCTTCTCCAACCAACAGCTCATCAAATCACATTGCACCTTCATCAGTTCAGTCCTCTGTTTTAGCTCCACTTCATACTCATCCAATGGTGACTTGGTCACAGAATTTGATCACCAAACCGAAACAATTTCATGATGGGATTATCCAATACCCGATTCCTTAAGCTCTAACGTCTTTGATGTCTTCTTCCCAGCCCATCTGTTATTCTACAGCAGTGAAATTTCCTGAGTGGCGCACTGCTATGGAAGCTGAGTTTCATGCCTTGTTAAAAAAATAACACTTGGAGTCTTGTTCCTCCTTCAAGAGCTCGTAATATAGTGGGTTGTAAATGGGTTTTCCAAATCAAAAGAAGAGCTTATGGCACAATTGAGCGTTATAAGGCTCGCCTTGTAGCCAAAGGATTTCACCAACAAGCTAGAATTGATTTTAGTGAAACTTTTAGTCCCGTTGTCAAACCCACAACTATTCGGGTTGTTCTCTCACTTGCTATCTCAGCTGGTTGGTCTATGCACCAAATTGACATACAAAATGCCTTTCTTCATGGCAACTTATCTGAAGAAGTATACATGCTCCAACCTCCAGGTTTTCATCATCCATCCCTGCCAAACCATATAAGCAAATTGAACAAGGCCATCTACGGTCTCAAGCAAGCGCCTCGTGCATGGTTTTCGCGCTTGAGTGGTAAATTGTTGGAGCTTGGCTTTACTGCCTCTAGAGCTGACACATCTCTCTTCTCTTTCCTCTCACATTCCCTCACTATGTATGTGCTCATATACATGGATGATATCATTATCACCAGCTCAAATCCTTTGGCAATTGATGATCTTCTCAATCTACTTCGGCGAGATTTTGCTGTTAAAGATTTTGGTGAGTTAAACTATTTTCTCGGCATTGAAGTTCTTAAGCATCCAGATGGTGTTTTGTTATCTCAACGGAGTTATATCATTGATCTTCTTAACCGCACAAATATGTTGCATGCCAAGCCAATTTCCTCTCCAATGTCAAATGCTAAGCCACTTTTTGCATTTGATGGTGCTATCTTTCCTGATCTTACTCTGTTTCGTAGCACTATTGGCTCTCTACAATATCTTTCAATCACTCAACCCAATTTGCCATTTGCAATTAATCGTGTTTGTCAATTTATGCACAGACCGACTACCACTCACTGGCAAGCAGTAAAAAGAATTCTAAGATATCTTAAGCATACCATCTCTCATGGTCTTTTACTAAAATGTTCTTCATCCACTTGCCTTGGTGCCTTTTCTGATGCAGATTGGGCTGGATGTCCAGATGATAGGCGGTCTACTAGTGGCTTTTGTGTTTATCTTGGTGACAACTTGATTTCTTGGAGCTCTAAGAAGCAGCCTACTGTGGCTCGATCGAGCACAGAGGCTGAATACAAGGCTATTGCTAATACCACTGCTGAATTGCTCTGGCTCCAGTTTCTGTTGCGTGATCTTGGTCTCCATCAATCCCATCCTCCTCGGCTGTGGTGTGACAATATTGGTGCAACATATCTCACTGCTAATCCAATCTTTCATGCAAGAACCAAGCATGTGGAAATTGATTTCCATTTTGTTCGAGATAAAGTTGCTGCTAAGGCCTTGGAAGTCCGGTTCATTTCTGGCAGGGATCAATTAGCGGATGTCTTCACCAAACCGCTTGTTTCGTCCCGTTTCCACTAGCTTGTTTCCAAGCTCCACATGTGTCCTTCCCCGTTGAGCTTGCGGGGGGATATTGAAGCACAACAATCTGATAAGGACTCAAACACTACAGCAGATCAGATTAATTCAAATTCAAATACTGCAAGAGATAAGAACAGTTCAAGATAAGCCAGAATAGTTTCATATCTCATCCAAATGTCTATCTCATCTAGAATTTGTATTTCAAATGTATTCTTTTGTATTCATCCTATGTAACTAATCTTATTATATATGTGAAAGCAACTCCCAATGTTAAGGGTGTGGGAGCATAAGATTTACCTCATATATTATCTTTGTGCTTTTAGTCAAATTTCAACTGAAACTTATTTCCATGATTTTATTTTGTATTTGAGGTGTCCTAAAATGCTTAGAACCCCATGGCATTCAAAAATCCCCTAGCCCAATCAATTGACCTAATCAAAACACCATACCCTCCACTCTCAGATGGGTTTCTCCCTTTGAGAAAGAAAGAAGAGTGTGAGGAAGATGAAAACAAGAGCCTCATAAGGGCATCCTATTGACTCCAATAGAGTGGCAAAGAACTATGTAATTCTGCTAGTGCTCACACTTTTTGGCATTTTTAACATATATAAAAAAATAAATAAATAAATAATGTTCAAATCTCTTATCTTCTAATTGTCGAATTATCCAAAAATAAAAAATAAAAGGAAATGTCTGTCCTTAAAATTAAAATAATTGAATAAAGAATGTAAAACAAAACCACAAAACTTAAAACAGAAAGAAGGCTCCTTGGACCAACCAGACTTAAATTCCCCAAGAACTTTTTTATTTTTATTTTAAGCATATAGCACAGGCCACCTCTATTTTTTCTATTCATTTTTAATGTTAATTTGGATTAGGGGTGATAAGAAAGTGTTTGTAGTCATTTACCCTAGGATGTAGTAAATATGTTCCCAATCTTCAAGATAAATGGTCAGCTGCCAGAATTAATGTTGCTTGTGTGGTATCATTCGATGACTTATTAAGACTATAAGATGTTTATTAGAGTTGGAGATATTTATTAGAAAGATACAATATGCTGCAAATTTTGTAAATGGTGTAACTTTAATAACTTTAGAAATTGGCTTTGTGCTTTACCCAAAAAGAGAAAGGAATTGGCTTTGAAGTTTCCGATCAATTTTCTGTCACTTCTTTGCTTTTGAATGTTAATGTATGATCTGCAGCTAGAACATATTGAAGTATTCAGGGCATAGATACTTTGGCTTATGTGTATTTTGTGTTTCCATATGATTTCCTTGTACCCGCTCATACTTTGAGTTTACTGACACAAATCTTCAAGAGGTTCCTTAGGCTTAGAGTACCGAAGTTCTAGTGTTGGTGATGGGGTTCGTTCAAAAAGAAAGTTCTATAAAATAATTCTAGAGTTATAAGACCTCTACACTGGGAAGGCAAAATGGGACGTTTTCAGATGTTACAATTGAGTGTCTACATTTGCAAAGATTTTGTAAGTAGAATATTTTTAATTCTTTTTTTATAGTGATTATTCTACGGATCGTTAGATCATTCACGATAGTTTTCTACTTTGTCATCAAATCTATGCAAGTTTTCATTGTTTTTATAGTGCTTATTGTTACTATCAGATTTGGGGTTATTTATTGTGTTTGAATTAACTATTTGTACTATTTATCTATATATATATATATATATAAAACCGAAACCTCTGAAGCTCTCACAATTTTCCACATTATTACTATTTTCTTTTTCTTTTTATTTTAGATTCTTTTTATTTTAGGTTTTATATCTTATATAGAATCCACCAGAAAAATAATAGACAAAAGTTTGAATTTTTATTAATATCAATAATATTGAAAAACGTATACAAATTTGGAGGCCTATTTAAGGGCTCCATAAAACTTGATGGACAAGGAAATATATTCTAAAATAAGCTCTAATTAATACCTAACCATAATAGGAACCAAATTTGACCTAAAAAAACATTAAAAGAACCTAAAAATAAGGAAATAAATCACGTAGACCTAAAATAACGTTTTTTGCATAAAAATACCAAAATTAAATAATTACAAAAATTAAATTGTAAATTCTATCCTACATCAACTTATCACAAAAATCATCATATATTATTATTATTATTATTATTATTATTATTATTATTATTATTATATATAACTGAAGCATTTAAAGCTCTCATAATTTTCCACATCACCATTATTTTCTTTTTCTTTTTATTTTAGATTCTTTTTATTCTAGGTTTTATATCTTCTTATATTTATTAGTGTTACAATAGTTTAGTTTAAGTAAAAATCTATTAGATATATTTTGTTGGCCTGTCACATCATTATTATTATCTGTATATAATATAAAATTGAAGATTAAAAATTAATTATAATTTTTTAAGATACCTCACGTTAGAATTTAAAAAAAAAAAAAAAATGACTCACTTTAGGTTTGAATTTTTTTTTTTTTTTTAAAAAGGACTCACCAAAAAAAAAAAAAAAAAAAAAAAACTTTAGGATTAAGAAAAAAAGAGAAAGACTCCTGGTAGGACTCTCTCTTCTCTCCTTAAAACCTTAGCAATTACCATCTCAAAACCCTAAACTCAACTTCACTTTAAGATTAAAAAAATAAGAAGGAGAGAGACTCACATAAAAAAAAAAAAAAAAAAGTAGGTTTTATCTTTTTCTATTTGCTTTCATATGTGCCTAAAATTTTCATTCTATTTTATTGTTTTATTATGTTTAGAATTGATTTTCTTCTAAGTATTTGGGTTAATCTCTATATTTTGATAGTGTTTTTATGGGTTTGGTTTTTGGGTTGAAATTCTAATAATTATTTTATATTGTATATGGCAGACGAAGTATCTCTATTTTTTGGAAAAAAATCAAAACTGCAACCTATGTCTTCCAGCCCAAGGTGTGGTAAATTTTTATATGTTCTTACTTTATTGAGAATTTTTATTTGGGTTCAAGTGATTTTTTGTTTTTTTATTAAAGCTTTGATTTTTGGTTGATTAATTATTTGTTTGGATTAATTTCAATTAATTATTTGTTTGGATTCAACGTAAAAGATAATGGAATTAGGTGTTATAAATTTGATAATGTTCCATGTTTTGAATTGTTTATATTGTTATTAATACGACTAAATAAGATTTGTTTTTATCTTTGTAGTTTATTTCAGTTTTGAGTGTGTGTATATATATAACTTTTGGGAATTTTGTTTTATTAATTTAAGAATTAGGTTTCAGTAACTATGCACTTGCAGTGAGACATTGACAATATAAGCATATATATATGGTATTAACATTTTATAAAAATCTTTCTTATAACCCAATAACATTCTACATTAGACAACACTTCTAAATATAGAAAAGTATAGAAGTTAAATATTTATTTCCATTGTATTTTATTTAATTATGATAGATCCATTTTTTTTTAAACGCTAACTAGCAAAATATCTATAATATGAATATTATTAACTCAATTTTCTATTTCTAAATTTCTTAAATTTTATTATATCAATCTTTTTTTCTTTTAAATTCTTGGTGGGCAAATCAGTCTCTCACTAATTCTTTTATTTTAATGTGATGTTGGTTAATTGTCTTTTTATTTAACTATCCCGTGCATCGCACGGGTTAGCGACTAGTTGGAATAAATCACAACCTAGTCATTCAATTAGCAGCCAAAGTAATTCATATAAATACATGATATGGTGGGATATTACAGCTGTACATTAATAGGATTTGAGATCTTATATACCAAAATTTATAATACTGACAGTAAATAAAATTTTCAAGGTTTTCATCATACTAAATTGGTTATGTATTTTTCAAGAAAATCAAAATATTAGCAAAATAAAAAATTTCAGAAAATAATTCCCTTATGTGTGTTTGTTTCTCAAAAAAAAAAAAAATGAAGAAAAAAATTCGAATCATGACCCTAAGTTGAATTAAACTACACCATAGGATGAATTGGTTTCCTTGAATTTTTGTTAAGCCACTCTCTAATTTCGTTTGTGTTTAAAGCTTTAAGTTTAAATGAAAATAAAAACACAAGATCCACTTTTATTTGAACGCTAGAATAATGTAGCATAAAAACATCTAAAGTTCTTGATGATGCTGAATAAAATCACCAGTGAGCTACACGGTCCTCGCACACTCGAAACAATTCCTGCACAATCAAAAAGAGAAAACCCTAGGAGAGTACCGGTGTGGTACCGGCCAAGGACCCTTCGAAGATTAAGTCAAAAATCCTTTCTACAACTCTAGAATGCCAGAGCTGGGGTGAATTATGCATACCTGTTTTCTGAGGGTTTTTGGGTTTTTATAGTAGTGTAGAATCAAGTCCCATCCTTGTGTAACAAGTCTTTTCCTTGTAGGGAAAATCTCTTGCGTATATTATAGAATCCTTCTTATGGTGGAATTCTATTCATATTGGGATTCTATGGACTAGGGTTAATTATGGGTATTAACCGTTTCCATTTAGGATTCCTTGGAGATCACACAATGTCCAATTAGGCGCCATGTGGCCTTTTGATTTGTCCACCCTGTGCCTGTCCATTTTGTTTAGCACCATCACGTCCATCTGAATGGATCCTTCACCTCCAATTCTCATCCTCTTCAGTTGCCCCCTTCACCTCATGGGTCTGTGATCTCTTAGTAGAAGGACTCATGGGGTGACGAATTAACTTGATTACTCGGGGAACACCTGGCCTTAACAGGTTGTCCACAGATCATTAATGATGAAGGACACGTGGCATTTACTAGATGGTCGCTCACTTGGATCAAAGCGTCCCTTTGTCTTCCAAGCTCTCTTTCTCTCATTTCCTTACTTTTCTGCTGAAATCTATGATTAGAGCGCACCCGTCATTATTGCCAAACGATTATACACTTTATTTGTTGCATCCGTCATCAAAGCTTCATACCGTCCAGTCCTATCCTGATAAGTATTCTTTCCTCAAGTCTTATGCACTTCACTTCTAGACTTGATACTTCCATCATTCATTACAGACCCGTCATAGTCCTAAGATTTACCGACACATGTAGGTTATGTCCAGTGCATCGAGTAACCTGTCATTTGTCCGCGACGGAGCGGGCTACGATGAATTGTACCCGTCAGGTCACAAAGACCCTGACAGTCCCAGTGAAGAAAGGAATCTGTCAACTAGTTTTTCTTCCTCAAGGGATGAGAGTTTGGAGACGGAAAGGCAAGAAGATGACCATAGTGAAGGCCTAGATAATGCTGATGCCCTAGTTCAATCCGTCGTGAGGCCTAATAGACTTAGGGAGTTCATCATGTTGCCCATATGGACGGTCAATGACTTTAATTCCACGATCAAAGAAAATCACTTCAAAACACTTAGGGCCAAGTACCAAATACCTAATAACATACCTCTCCGTCTACCTTACCAGTCGGGGAAATGTTATTATGATGGCGTTGAAGGTGTTGGGGTTTATGAGAAAAAGTTGAAGGCAGGGCTCAGATTCCCCTTGAGCTCACTCCACCATCAACTCCTTAAACACTTAGGTTTTTCCGTCAACCAAATCTCCCCAAACGCCTGGAAGGTCTTCCTAGGTGTAGAGGTATTGTATGGGGCAATGTCGGACGGTGCCAGGAAGTTGAAGGTGCAAGAATTCCTTCATTGTTACTGTCTTGATAAGATTGCTCAGTCAAAGGGTATATATAGCTTCGTGCCTAGAAGTCCTTTGCTGAGGCTTGTGTGTGAAACCCCTGACTTTAACAGGAACTAGAAGAGTCAGTATTTTTTCATGGAGGGTGACGAGTGGATGTGCTGTCTTGGTGATTATTTTATGCCAGTTTGACACTACGTGGGGCATATTGCCACTGTCCAGTATGTATCCGTCTATATTAGGCTAATCCTTTATTTGTCGTGTTATTCTAACCATCTTCTTTTAGAGTTCACGACCATCCACAAGTTTCTCTTGAAGAGTGGAGGTTTCTGGAGAGAATTTTTAATAAGTCAAAACTAGAGGAGAGGACGTGGTCCAAGTTGGTTACATTAGATATAATCCATTGATACTGCGACGAACCAAAACCAACCACAGCAGCCCGTCGATACGACGCTCAAGTTAGAAATCGTAAGACCGTCCTCTAATACCAAACTTTAAATAATTATTCCCAAATCTTTCATCTAAATGTGTCTGTCCACTTTTGCAGAGATGGATGCTGCTACAAGAAGGGCTACCATTAAACAACAGGCTGCAAAGAAGAAAGAGGATGACGACCAACCCCATGGGGGGACAGTTTCATCTAAATCATCCATAAAGAGAAAACAGATAAAGAAACAGGACCGTCTACCTAAAAAGTGTCCTGGGTTTAGAGGCTGAGAAGACAGTCACACCTATTAAACATGAGGCGAGGAAGGGCTTTATGAAGGGTCTGTCTACCTCCTAGGAAAAGCCACCCGTCCTCCTTTGAGAGGGCTCAAAACACGCCTTAGAGAGGCTTTCGTCCATCATAACAGCTGAAAACTATGAGGACTTAAGCTACCATTCGACGGAGGCGATTAGGGAGACGGGGCTTTTCAGTATCGCTCAGGTAATCTTGCCTGTCCACTTTTCATCTATCCTTACCTCTTAATTTGAAACTAACCATTCCCTTTCATATTTCAGGCCATGGTTATGATGAAGGGGCTAATGGGACGATGTCTAAATCATGAGACGACGTTGGACCATGTACGCAAGAAGGCGTCGTCGATGGAGGACGAGCTGAACAAGCTAAAGGTTTGGAAGGTGGGCATGGACAAGAAATTTACTATGTCAGAGACAGCTAGGAAAGAGCTTGAAGATATACGGAGACCCTGAAAAAGGTCCTAGAGGACAAGGAGAAAGAGATTAAAGATGCCAGGGATCAGCTCCGTCAAGCAAAGAAGGCCGCAATCCAGGAATATCGCGACTCTAATGCCCTCATAGAGGAGCTCGTGGTCTCCTACGCGGATGGATTTGATAATGCCGTCCGTCAGTCTAAGAAGGCTTTTCCTGAGCTTGACTTCTCAATGCTCCATATTGATGATCAAGCCCAAATCACTGCTCAACCCGTCGCCTCTAAGAGCACGGAGGATCTCTTTGCAAATGATGCGGCTCTTGGTGATGGGGAGTCAGCTCCTCAAGCCCAAGTTGAGACTGTCGAGGGAGATGCCCATCAACCTGAGCGTTTTACCGAGAATGTTGAAAACACATAACTTCCCTAGTTTTTTTTTTTGGTAATTATTTGGGAAACAACCTATTATTCGTCATGTATGAAAAACATTACCCCTTAAGAGTTTTAAGTAATATTTATTTACTTATTCTATTTTACTTTAACAAAACGGTCTTTTAGATGGATCCGTCCTTTATGTAATGTTAATTTTTACTGTTGAACTCATCTACTATCTTGACTTGATTCACCATCATTTAGATGAGCCCGTCCTTGTTAAGGACTATTTAGGGCTTGTCCTGGATGGACGGTTTATTTTATTGATCTTCGTAACAGATCCGTTTACCTGTGTAGATATTTTCTTTCAGTTAATTCCCAAGTGTTGGGTAGTCCACTTTGTGGAATTAATGATCATCCTTTTAATGAATCCGTCTATTTGGCAAATGGTTCGTCCTTCTGGGATTAACCGTCCACTTGATATCCGTATACTTTATGGGCTTTACAAATATTCACCCCCCCTGGAATGAACCAGCCATTTTATGGACGAATTTATATATTTTTTTGTTCAACAATAGGTCCATCCATTTTATGGATTAGCAAATTCGTCAATTTCATAATAGACCTGTCCATTTTATGGACCTTATAAATTTATCTATTTAATAATGGAATCGTCCATTTTATGGACTTCATGTATTTATCTGTTTAATAATAGAATCGTCCATTTTCATGGACAATGAATCTGTCTATTTAATAATAATAGAACCGTCCACTATCATGGACTTAATGAAATTGTCCATTCAATAATAGACCCGTCCACTTTATGGACTTAATGAAATTGTCTATTTAATAATAGACCTGTCCACCTTATGGACTCAATTAAATTGTAGAAAAATATATGTAACAGGGTGATTCTGAATAACTCCTCTTATTGTAATGGTAGTTCATGCGTAGAAATTGTCTTTGAAAAATAAAATAAAGGCCTTCGGCTTAAAATAAAAACTAGACTAGAAAGAAATAAATCAGAAATGAGGAGTGTCGTTGCATGTCTTCTGCTATCGGTCTAATGATAGTACTTCTTTAGATGTTCTGTGTTCCATGGGTGGTGCAACTTCTGTCCGTCCAGCATTTCTAGGTGGTAGGTCCCTTTCCGATGAAACGATGCCACACTATATGGTCCTTCCCAGTTAGGTTCGAGCTTTCCCTGGGAAGGGTCTTTTGTAGCGCATATAACCTTTCTGAGGACGAGATTTCCTACTTAAAAGTCCCTGTGTCTGACCCTGGAGTTGTAATGTTTGGCCATGAGATTCTGGTACCATGCTAGTCTTTGCTCGGCTGCTGTTCTTAGCTCGTCCACCGGGTCAAGCTGCAAGCGCATGGTTTCATCATGCTTGCTTTCATCATGGTTTTCCACCCTATAGCTTGTAAGTCCTACTTCCGCCGGGATGACCACTTTGCTCCCTTATGCTAGTCGAAACGGGGTTTCTCCTGTAGGTGTCCGCACCGTTGTCCTATATGCCCACAAAAAACTTGGCAACTCTTCGGCCATATACCATTTGCCCTCTCAAGCCGAGTCTTGATTATTTTTAGCAAGGATCGGTTCGTCACCTCAACTTGTCCGTTGGCCTGTGGGTGGGCGGGTGATGAGTAATGGTTCTCGATACCCAGTCCGAGCAGAAGTTTCTGAATGCGTCATTGTTGAACTGTTTCCCATTATTTGAGACGAGTACTCTAGGTATGCCATTCCTGCATATGATGTTCCTCCATACGAAACTTCGTATATTTTTCTCTGTAATAGTGGCTAAGGCTTTCGCTTCCACCCATTTGGTGAAGTAGTCAATGCCGACCACCAGGAACTTTAGCTTCCTTACTGCTGTTAGGAATGGACCCATGATATCCAGCCCCCACTAAGCGAACGGCCACGGAGCCGTCATAGGGGTAAGTTCCTCTGTTGGTTGCTTGATGAAGTTTCCAAATCTCTGACATTTGTCGCAAGCCTTCACGTATGCATGAGCATCCTTTTGCATGGTTGGCCAATAGTATCCTACCCTAATAAACTTTTAAACCAACGAGGGCGATCCTGAGTGGTTCCCGCAAATTCCCTCGTGAACTTCTCTCATAACATAATCTGCTTCTTGGAGATCGAGGCACCTTAGGTAGGGTCGAGAGAATCCTTTTTTGTAGAGAACGTCTTTGACCAGGATGAAGCGGGCAGCTTGAACATTTAATTTTCTGGCGACCTCTCTCTCTTCTGGCAATACGCCCTCCTTTAGGTAGGACATTATTGGTGTTGTCCAACAGTTCTTGGATCCAACCTCCTGTACACTGACACAGTCTATTAGTGATGAGATTTGAACGAAAAGTAGTACCTGACTGGGGGTGACCATATGTTCTGCTGACGCAGCTTTAGCGAGCCGATCTGCGTGTTCGTTCTCCTCCCTTGGGATTTGAATGAACTTTACTTGGAGATTATTGACTCGGTCCTTCACCTGTTCTAAATATTTCTTCATCCGTTCACTTCTGCAGTCGTATTTTCCGTTGACTTGACTGATCACCACTTAAGAGTTGTAGTAAAAGACCAAATCTTGCAGCCATGGCGAGGTCTAGTCCTGCTACTAAGGCTTCATACTCCGCTTCATTATTCTTTGTAGGGAAGTCCAAACAGACCATGCATTCAATTTTATTCCCTTCCGGGCTATAGGGTATCACGCCGGCTCCACCTGCTTGCTTAGTAGAGGATCCATCTGTGTGGATGCTCCATTGTGGGACCTCTTCTGCCCCTTGTCCTCTTACGTTGGTGAATTCTGCAATGAAGTCGGCAACCGCCTGTCCCTTGATGGCAGTGCAGGGGCGATATTATATGTCAAATTCACTTAATTCGATCGCCCATAATGCCACCTGTCCAGCAGCTTCAGGATTATTCATCGCTCTTCTCAGGGGTTTGTCCGTCAAGACGATCACTGTGTGAGCTTGGAAGTAGGGTTTGAGCTTGCGGGCCGCGGTAACTAAGGTGAAGGCAAGCTTCTCCATAGGTGGGTATCTCTCTTCTACACCTCGGAGCGCATGACTTGTGTAGTACACGGGCTTCTATATCCTATCTTCCTCTCTGACTAATGCTGCACTGACGACTGCCGAAGATATTGCTAGGTAGAGCAATAGCTCTTCCCCGGGCTGGAAAGGACTAAGCAATG
Organism: Quercus gilva; assembly: GCA_023621385.1. Classification (NCBI taxonomy): domain Eukaryota; kingdom Viridiplantae; phylum Streptophyta; class Magnoliopsida; order Fagales; family Fagaceae; genus Quercus; species Quercus gilva. Next base: position 95,138,115 of record CM042476.1, on the reverse strand, counting down.
GAGGGGAGGAAAGGTAGGCCTTTAGATCCTTGAATGCTTGCTGACACTCAGTTGTCCATTCAAAAGACTTTTTTAGCATGTGGAAGAACGGTAGACACTTATTCGTCGCCCTTGATACGAACCTGTTGAGCGCTGCTATTTTGCCGTTAAGGCTTTGGACTTCTTTGATATTCCTTGGGGGGTGCCATCTCCATTATGGCCCGGATCTTGTCTGGGTTGGCCTCAATACCCCTTTGAGACACCATAAACCCCAGGAATTTTCCTGCCGTCACTCCGAAAGTACATTTCCCTGGATTAAGTTTCATGTTGTAGGAGTGAAGGGTGTCAAATGTTTCTTCGAGGTCCTCCAAGTGATCTTCCTCTTTCTTGCTTTTCACCAACATGTCATCCACATAAACTTGGACATTCCTCCCAATCTGCTGCACAAACATCCTATTCATAAGTCTTTGATATGTCGCCCCTGCGTTTTTGAGACCGAATGGCATTACTTTATAGCAATAAAGGCCTTGGCTGGTGACGAATGAGGTTTTCTCCTGATCGGCTTCGTCCATTCTGATTTGGTTGTAGCCTGAAAAAGAATCCATCAAGCTCAGCAACTGATGTTGTGCCGTAGAGTCAACTAGGATGTCAACCCGTGGCAGAGGGTAGCTATCCTTAGGACAGGCCTTGTTGAGATCCGTGAAATCTACGCACATTCTCCACTTTCCATTGGCCTTCTTGACCATTACCACATTTGCCAGCCAGTCGGGGTAATAGACTTCCCTAATGAAGTTTGCCTCTTGTAGCTTACGAACTTTCTTTGCTATAGCTTGATCCCGTTCAGGGGCGAATACCCTCTTCTTCTGGCGGACGGGTGTGAAGGTGGGCGATACATTTAGTTTCTGTACCATAATAACGGGGTCTATCCTTAGCATGTCTTCATGACTCCAAGCAAATACGTCCTGGTTGTCCCTGAGGAATGCTTTCAGCGCTTGGCGAACCGTTGGGCTGGCATGGGTATCGATTCTTGTTGTTCGGTGATTTCTAGAGTCGTCGAGGGGTATCTCTTCGAGCTCTTCTACAGCTGCTATGCCCGTCTAATGTTCTTCTATATTGGTGACCTGGAGGTGGTCATCCATCTCCATCATCGCTATGTAGCATTCATGTGCAGCTACTTGATTTTCACACAGTTCCCCTACACCATAATCCGAAGGGTATTTAATCATCAGGTGGTAGGTTGAGGTTACAGCCTTCCATGAGTTGAAGGTGGGCTGTCCTATAAGGGCATTGTACACGGATGAGTAGTCGACCACAAGGAATATTACGTCCTTAGTGATCTGTTGGGAGTAGTCACCCACCGTTATGGATAATGTGACTGCACCAAGAGGGAATACCCGTGTTCCTCCGAATCCAACGAGCAGAGCGTCAATCAGAATTAATCGTTCTCTGTCAATCCTCATTTATTGGAATGCCAGGTAGTAGAGAATGTCAGTCGAGCTGCCATTATCGACCAGAATTCGATGCATATTATAATCTCCTACTCGTATGCTGACTACGTGCGCATCGTCATGTGGGTGGTGAAGATGTCGGGCATCTTCTTCTGAGAACCCAATGACGAGATTATCCATCCGTGGCATCTCTGGTATGGAGCCTGTTAGCTGAATGTTCTGAACCATTCGTAGGTAAGTTTTCTTGGCCTTTTTGGACGATCCAGCGGCCGTCATGCACCTTACAATCATTCTTATGTCCCCCATGGGCGGCCTAGGACGCTCATTCTCCCGTCTGGGAGCTTGCTCTTGTGGTTGGTCCGTCCTCTCCTTGCTAACAAATCTCTGCAACTTTCCTTGTCATATAAGGGCTTCGATTTGTTACTTCAGGTCATAATAGTCAGATGTGTCATGGCTGTGATCACGGTGGAACCGGCAATACTTACCTTTGGCCTTTTATTAGGATCTCCCTTCAGCTTACCGGGAAAGGCCAAGGCTCCTTCATCCTTGATCTACATCAAGATTTAGTCGATCGGAGCGATCAGCGGGGTAAAACTTGTGAATTTTCCCGCGTGGGGCTTTGAGCGCTTATCCTCCCGCTGTTCTCCAGTCCTTGCCCTCTTTGGTCCTCTGTCCTGCCATGTGTCTTCCTGTCTTTCCATCTTCTTGGGCCTCTCTTCTAGGGCCAACAACGCATCTTCTGCGTTCATGTACTTGGTGGCCCAGTATAGCACATCCGACATAGTTTTGGGGTCGTTCTTGTATAAGGAAAACAGGAACTTACCCTTTCACAGTCCGTTCATAAAGGCAACTATGAGTATCTTATCATCCACTTCATCAGTTGAAAGAGCCTCCTTGTTAAAGCGGGTTATGTAAGACCTCAGCATCTCGTCTTCTCGTTGCTTGATGTTCATCAGGCATGCAGTGGACTTCTTGTACTTGTGTCCATCGATGAAGTGTGAGGCAAATTGGGTGCTTAACTCCTTGAAGGTGCTAATTGAGTTGGGTGTCAGCCTGCTAAACCAAATCCTTACGGGGCCCTTCAGCGTTGTGGGGAAGGCTCTGCACATGAACTCGTCCGATACCCCCTAAAGGTGCATCAGGATCTTGAAAGATTCCAAGTGATCCAGCAGATCCTTTTTTCCGTCATGGTTTTCCACCTGCGTCATACGAAAATTTGGTGGAAAGGGGAAAGAAGTGGGGAAAGAAGTAACAGGTGCTATGAATGGCAAATCCGTTCGGTGGACCAAGTCATCGAGGTCACTCGATACTCTCCCCTTGAGGGTGTTCATCATAAATTCCATCCGTTCTCTCATCATCTGCATCTCTACTATAATGTAGGGTGGAGTCGTTTCAGTGATTAACAAATGGCTCATGTCCTACCTTTTCGGCCTGTTTGGGGCATTACTTCCTTCCGGCCCCTCTTGGTCTCTTCATTTAGCACTGGTGCCTTCTTAATCCTCCTCTTGAGTGTTATGCCCTAAGTTCTTTTTTCGCAGCTGCTCTTCCAAATCATGGTTCTGCTTCATGAGGCGTTCCACAGCAGTGGCAAGGGTCTGAACTTGTCTCTCAAGGGCAGTCATGCGGGGTTCATCTCCCTGAACGTTGTTGGTGGTTGCCATCGAGCAAGTACCATGCAACTCTTGGTTCAGGAAGCGTCTGTATGGCTTTGCTAAGAATAGCGTTTTCCATAAACGGCGCCAACTAATGATGCCGAATAAAATCACCAGTGAGCTACACGGTCCTCGCACACTCGAAACAATCCCTGCACAATCAAAAAGAGAAAACCTTAGGAGAGTACTAGCCAAGGACCCTCCAAAGGTTAAGTCATAAATCCTTTCTACAATTCTAGAGTGCCAGAGTTGGGGTGAATTATGCGTACCTGTTCTCTGAAAGTTTTTGGGTTTTTATAGTAGTGTAGAATCGAGTCCCATCCTCGTGTAACAAGTCTTTTCCTTGTAGCAAAGATCTCTTGCGTATATTATAGAATCCTTCTTATGGTGGAATTATATTCATATTTGGATTCTATGGACTAGAGTTAATTATGGGGTATTAACCGTTTCCATTTAGGATTCCTTAGAGATCACACAATGTCCAATTGGGCGCCATGTGGCCTTTTGATTCGTCCACCCTGTGCCCGTCCATTTTGTTTAGCACCGTCACGTCCATCTGAATGGATCCGTCACCTCCAATTCTCATCCTCTTCAGTTCTAAACTTACACAACATTTTTTATACATTCCCTTCCCATAAAAGCTTTTATTTGCACATAAACACACATTGCAGGAATAGAACCAATCAATGTACATGAGGACAACTCCTTCACCAGAAGAGAAAGACAATCCATTGATAATTTCAACAACGGATATTAACCTAGCATTATCAAAGAGATTTAATCTCTTTCAATAGTTTCATGCTCCTACAATTCACAAGAAAGTTTGTTAGTTCACCATTCCACATTGTGCTAAATCAAAAACAACAACTATTGCATGGATCATTAGAAAAAGATAATGGAAAAAAAAAAATTACAAGAAGGTGACAGATTCTATCTAGCTTTTGATTATGAATGAGAAATGAAAATCTAATCGTGCAATTAGCTAGGATCATCTAATCAAAATTAATACAAAGGTAAACATAAAATTTGTATGCTTTATGTTTTAAAGAAGTTCTTGCAAACTAAATGAAAAAAATAAACAAAAGGAAAAGTTAATGGATGTCCTAGGAGTATTAGTTTAGTAAATATTTTTAGAAACATTTTGTACGTTTTTAGACCCCTTAAAACACAATTAGATTAACCTAGTTAACAAACCAAGTTATTACTTAGTCCAAATTCCAGATCTAGGTTAATACAATAACAATCATATCAATGTAAAGTGCGGAATATAAAGAACATAAAAATATGATGACCCAAGAAAATCAAACCGGTAAAAAACCTAGGGAGGATTTAACCTAGCTATCCTCAAGGTAAAACAGCAAATCCACTATGAAAGAATTGAAGTTTTACAATAGTGACTTAGACCACTAACATCCTATTGCTACCTCATGTAAAAAACTTACTGACACAACCACGTGCAAGCTCCGAGACCACGGACTCCTTCTTTCTTGGATTCTCCAGCAAGTACAAGCACTCCCGCTTGTATATCTTTAAGCTCTTTAGTGCAGTAACTGAATGATCATCAAGCTTTTAATGAAATCTTCTTCTTGATAATCCTAAGCATGTGTGAAGGCAACCACCTCTCAGATCTCACAAGAGATTCACACACACAGCAAATAGAGTAACCTTAGAGAGCTTTCAGGTACAAAACCCTAGATCTATAAAAGGCACAAGATGCACTCTAATCTCTCTAAAAAATCTCTTAAAAATGTTTTAGGGTTTCCTTTATATATTAGGATTGTTTTACTTGAAACCCAATACGTTTAGTAAAGTTTGGGCTGAACTGGAATTCTATAGAAAAATAAATCTGCATGTGGTACGATCGATCGAGTCTAATTTTCGATCGATCAAGCGTTGCAGATTTAGTCCAATAAATTATGTAATCACTTGATTCCAATTTTACAAATAAACATACTTTGAGCAAGCCTAAACCTAGGTTCAATGTTCTAATCATGGTTTGCCAATATAATACAAATTGAAGTTCTAATACATGAGTTCTTAAAGTCTTAGAACCTAACAATCTCTCCCTTTGGCACTCTGTGACGAAACACATCACAAACATAAAATGCTAAAGTTACAAATAGCTGAAAAACAATTCAACCTAACTACTATCTATCAGTTGCAAGTGTAGACAGCAGCACGACTAAATCAACCTGTATATTCCTGAAACACTAAACAAATGCATAAACATATATGTGGAAAATACAAGTAAACCAAAATAAACAAACTAAAGCAAATAACAAAAATGCAAACTAACTTTCCCCCTAAGTTAGATACATCAAATAAATTATTTTCTCCCTTTCAAAAACAATTTTAACTCCCCCTAAACAACATAAACAGGATTCCCACATTTCAACTATTTCTCCCATTTTTTGTCACATATTGACAAAGACAACTCATACAAAGAGTAAACAGACAACATATGCAACAAAAGTCAAAAGAAAATAGAGAATTAAGGGGACACAAAATAATTCAATTCTATATAAAAAAAATAGAGATAACTCCCCCTATGAACAACAAAGGTTAAAAACAAGCTTCTCCCCCTATAAAAATAGGAAAAAACAAAACAAGTTTTGGGAAAAACAATTTTGGGGAAAATTTAAGAGGTGAGGATAAATAAAAAGACGCAAACCAAATTAAAAAAAAAAAAAAAAAATGAGGATTCACTTGAAGAAAAATATTCTCTCTTTCAATATATGCAAACTTGACACTATGTGACCCATAAACAGTTGCATGAGTAGAGAAAATATTTGCATATTGATTATCCATCATATCTCTTAAGAAAAATATTTTCTGCAGTTCACACATAAAAATAGCATATACTAAGAGGTACATAACTCAAAAATTAATCAATCAATTTTTAAATCAAGTTGAGTACCCAATTTAGCAAAGTGTATGCATGTTATGTGTGAAAACAATGAGAGATATGATTGTAAAAGTACAAGATGGATACACCCAAAAAAAAAAAAAAAAACAATGCAATGCATGTGAATCCTAAACATAAATGATGCATGAAAAAATAGATTGGTCAAATACTTAAAAACTGAAAAATTTTCAGTTTTGATCAGTCGAGCATCGATCAAATACCAATTGAGCCAGACAGATTCAAAAAAAAAAATTTTAATCGCAATTTCGATTGGTTGAGAAACAACTTTGATCGATCGAAAATCTGAAAAAAATAAAAATAAAAAAAATAACAAATTTTTGTAAAACAGAGCATTTTAATGCAGAAAACTCCTCAAAGCACATTGTTTCATGAATGAAATGCATGAGTATGAAATGAAAAGTTTTTCACAAACACTTATATTCAACCCAGATCTTCCTAAAACACATTTTTGAATCAAATTGTCCTCAAAAACTTAAACATTAAACAAATTTTGCATGAGAATCAAGGAACTTTTAATCTTAGATGACCACAACAAGATCACAAACAATATAATGTACCAAGTTTAACAATGAATAACTTGTGTAGTGTGTGCAACTAGAAAAGCTTGAGATACATGTGAGGTGATATGTGAATAGTAAGCAATCACAATTTCTACAAAATTCATCACATACAATTGAAAGAGACTATTACCTAGAGAGTTACATCATATAACTCTCACATCTCCTAGAATAAAAGCTTGCAATCATGTAAGTTTCTTGATTTGTCTCATATTGTACACACTAATTTTAATTGAGCAGAAACTTATTAAAATAGCCGGGATAATGTACATACCAATTTTAGCATTTAAACCGATGCTACACCTTATGTTCTTTTTGTGCATGTGCTACACTTTCTCGAGCACAAAATCTTACGATATGCATTAAGGTGTTCATGATTGGCTAGTAAATAGTGGTGAGATAATTATTTATGCCTTTGTCAAGAAGTTCAAGTCTGACAATCAAAGGCATGTGATTTCAAGATCAAGACAAAGTGATCAAAAATTATAAACATCTTTCCCACACAACATGTACTACAAAGCTCAAACTAGTAGAGTGCAATAAAATAAGCTCATCCAAGCTAAATAAGATACATAAACATGTTATGTAAAAATAATATGGCCAACCTTGATTATAAATCCAAGAAAAATAATGCAAAACACATAAAAATCTTTTTGATTTTAAAGAAATTTTATGACCAAAAACAAAAAAGTACACATTGTGCTAAATGAACAATGCAAAGCTATGCATGATAATGCTTTACTAAGCTATAGAGGGTACATAAACAAGAAATATCAATTTCTTAATTAACCCATGAGTACATGTACAAACTAGCACATACTCACACAAAATCAGAAATAGCTTAGCACTTATATAACACATACTATTCAAGTTTCTCCACAATGTCAAGCATGTTCAAAATCAAGAAAGAGATATTATAACTCATGTAATCCTCAAGAAAAAATAAAACTAGACACAAAATAAAATATTTTTGTCTTTTTGAAATTTTTCAATGTTTTTGGATTAAAAAAAAAAACAAAAAAAAAAAAAAACAAAACAAAACAAAACAACCAAAAACAAAAACAAAACATGTCTACAAACAATTGAAAGAATTAAATCGGGGACAAGTCAGCAATACTCACCTTAGAGAATCTTTTCTCACCAATATAGCACGAGTCTTCGGTTTTGTAGGTGAAAATCCATGAGAAGTAGAGTGTATTTGAGGGATTACACCAATCTTCTGAGAAAGACTAAAACCCTGCAAATTCCTTTCACAAGCCAACAAGCTTAAACTTTTCAAAAGAATATGAAACAATTTATATGGACTTATGGCAGGAGATATATCATCACATATCCTAGATTGAAACATATAATGCTTAAATTTCAATTTATGACAATTAGGACGAATGTGACAGGAGACACCACAAAAGTGACAAACAGGAACAAATTTAGAAACATCAGTATTCCTAACAACAAATCTAGTCTCAGATTTTGGTTTTTACCTCAACAAAGAACAATTTGGTCTAATATAACCAATAACACCACAAAGGTGACAAGTAGGCACAAAAACAGATTTATTATGCTCTCTAACAGTAGGTTTAGACTTAGATTTAGAAACTTCAGCGTCTACATCAGAACTTTTACCTTTGTCTAACATAGCAAAATAAGTCTTTTCTTTATTATTCCTTTTGAAAGGAGGGATATGAACTTTCTCAGTTTTAGGCTTAAGAGAAACATAAACACTTTTATTATCAACAGTAAGCTTGGTACTAGTTAAAATTTCAATTTTAGTTTTAGATTTGTTCCAAGCTTTTCATTTTCTCATCTTTGAGAGGAAATTTGATTTCTCAAAAATTCATTCTTTTTATTAGATTCATCTAATCTAACAACCAATTCCTCTTTTTCAAGATTAGCCAATTTTAACTCTTCCTTGAATTTCTTAGCAATTTTCAAGGATTTAGATAATTCTTTACGAAGAGTTTCACAGACACCAATAAGAATAATAGAAACAACAGCATCTTCTTTATTCAAATTATCACAAACATGAGCAGAGAGACACTTCAAATTATCCATGATAACAGGGATCAAGGATCAACTCTTAGATCAAAAGATCTAACACAAGAGCTAACCTGCTCTGATACCACTTATACGTTTTTAGACCCCTTAAAACACAATTGGATTAACCTAGTTAACAAGCCAAGTTATTACTTAGTCCAAATTCCAGATCTAAGTTAACACAATAACAATCATATTAATGTAAAGTGCAAAATATAAAAAATACAAAGATATGATGACCCAGGAAAACCAAACCGGTAAAAAACCTAGGGATGATTTAACCTAGCTATCCTCAAGGTAAAACAGCAAATCCACTATGAAAGAATTGAAGTTTTACAATAGCGACTTAGACCACTAACATCCTATTGCTACCTCATGTAAAAAACTTACTGACACGACTACGTGCAAGCTCCGAGACCACGGACTCCTTCTTTCTTGGATTCTCCAGCAAGTACAAGCACTCCCGCTTGTATATCTTTAAGCTCTTTAGTGCAACAACTGAATGATCATCAAGTTCTCAATGAAATCTCCTTCTTGATAATCCTAAGCATGTGTGAAGGCAACTACCTCTCAGATCTCAGAAGAGATTCACACAAACAGCAAATAGAGCAACCTTAGAGAGATTTTGGGTACAAAACCCTAGATCTATAAGAGAGGCACAAGATGCACTCTAATCTCTCTAAAAAATCTCTAAAAAATGTTTTAGGGTTTCCTTGAAACCCAATACGTTTAATAGAGTTTGGGCTGAACTGGAATTCTACAGAAAAATAAATCTACATATGGTTCGATAGATCGAGCCTTGCAGATTTAGTCCAATAAATTATGCAATCACTCGATTCTAATTTTACAAATAAACATACTTTGAGCAAGACTAAACCTAGACTCAATGTTTTGATCATGGTTTACCAACATAATACAAATTAAAATTCTAATACATTAGTTCCTAAAGTCTTAGAACCTAGCACATTTTATGAAAAAAGAAAAAAACAACTGATTTTTTTTTTTTTTTTACAACTTTTTATATTTCTCATAAAAATGGTGTTGAAAGTTTCTTATTAACAAATACTGTAAAAGCGTCCATTAACAGGACTTATAAACAAAATGACTAGAATACACTACTTAGGATAGTCTTGTAATTAAAATTAAATACCTTTGGCTTGAGATCTACTTTGTCTACCTTTGAGGTTCTCCAAACTAACAAAAGTATTTTTTATCAATTGTAGTTCCTTAAGGACTTCTTCCATACTCATACTCTCTTTTAGGGATTCCATTGAACATAAAATTCCAAAGTTAAAGATTGAGAGTAAGAACTTTTGCATGTTAGCATCAATTTGCTTAGACTCCTCATTGTTATCAGCTTCTTCTACTTCAATTTCGTTGGCATTGTCATCATTGTTATCAGCTTTTTCTTTTGGCATTATTGTCGCAGTTGCTGCTCTCATTTTTGTAGCTTCTCTTGGTAAAAGCAGTGGGTCAACAATTTGAACAAGTCTTTTTGGTAGTGCCATCTTAACAAAATTATGAAGATTCAAACCATCTCTAAACATATCATTAGTGAGCCTCTTTCCAGTGAACATTTCCAACACAAGGACTCCATAGCTATATACATCCCCCTCAGTTGATGCTTCACCACCAATGCCATACTCTACAAATCATGAAATATAGGGGAGTTTAGAAATTCTCCATATATATTGAAAATATGGATTTAAGGTCTACAAAAGGTAACGTCAAGAAAATAAAATGAATATATATTAAAAATATTATATGACATGTGTTACTTCTTCCAAAATGGAAGAAGGCTTTCGTAACTTTACCAAGAGCATTTTGATTAAGGTAATACATGTGTAACAAAGAATATATGAAACTTAGTCAAAGGACTGCAACCATCAGCAAATCAACTTTGGCATTTCTCAAAGTTTAAGTCATACTTTTATCTTATTTTTGCTTTAAAATTTTCAATTTCATGAAAAATATAAAATTAATTCTATGCTTGTGTTTGTATCCACGCGAATGTGTTCTAAGAGACAGAAATACTAAGCAAGAGAGTATTTGTTTATATTAATGGTACGAATATTGAAAAGACTATTTGCTTGAAATTCAAAGAGTTAAATCCTATCTCATGATAAAGTGACCAAAAAAAGAGTAATATATTTGAATAGGTAAAGATTTAAAACTGAATAGGAAAGGTAATACCTGGAGCAGTATAGCCGATAGATCCTTTTAATTCGATTGTGCTTGTATGCTTCATGGAAGAATCTTTAGTAGTTGTGAGTAGCCTTGCTAAACCGAAATCGCTTACATGAGCAATCATCTCATTATTGAGAAGAATGTTACTCGGCTTTAAATCACAATGAATGATTTTTTGCTCACAATGAATGTGAAGATAACATAATGTAGAAGCTACATCAATGGGAATAATAAGTCTTTGAAAAAAACTCAAATTTTGCGATTGATATTCACTATCTATCATTGGATGAAGCCACATATCTAAGCTCCCATTTGTCATGAATTCAAATACTAGAGCTTTGAATTCATCACCATTATAATTTATACTTGAGCAACAACTTAAGATCTTTAAAAGATTGCGGTGCCGAACATTTCTTAACACATTGCATTATGCCATAAAACTCTTGGGAGCTCCTTTCGTTTGAAGGTTAAGGACCTTTACAGCAACTAGTCTTTCATGTTGCTCAAGAAACCCTTTATGAACTGATCCAAAACTACCAGATCCAATCAAATTGTTGAGAGAAAATCCATTAGTCGCTTGATGAAGCATTTTGTATGAAATTGTTGGAAGGAGATCAATATTTGAGACTATAGATGATGGTTTCTTATTTGACTTTTTCCTCCAATACAAAACGAGAAAGGATGAAACTAGAAGAATACATGTAACGACACAAACAATTGTGATTGTCAATCTAGAAGCAAGGGACTTTCTTGATTTCGTAACTTTGTGGCATGTTGGTAATTGCAACTGTGGAATACCCCTACAAAGCTTATAGTTTCCAATAACAGATATCATATTTACATTTCTGAAAACTCCTCCTGTTGGTACCTCACCCTTAATATTGTTGAACAAAATGTTCAAATATTTTAGGTGTAAATGCACTTTTAGTCTCTACATTTTGACTTTTTTCCATTTTGGTCCCTACATTTTAATTTCACTACTTTTAGTCCCTAAATCAATTAACACGTGTTATTTTTGTCCTTTCCGTTGGTCAACCGACGGAAATATCTGAGATGGCATGCTAAATGCTAATGTGACAAAATAATAATAATAATAAATACCATGTCAGCATCTATTTCAACATCTAATTTAAAAAAAAAAAAAAATATATATATATATATATATTAATTTTAACAAAATTATAAAACATAAAAACAAAATTGAAAACATAAAAATAAACAAGAAGATGAACCCAGATCACAGGAACACAAGAACGTAAACCCAAATCATATGAACAAAAGAACACGAACCCAAATCATAAGAACACAAGCCTAGATAACAAGAACAGTACTCAAAGAATTTCTATTCCAAAATTTGTATACATTCTTCCACCAAAAATCAATTGTAAATCAAATAAAAAATGGGTGATGTGTTCTTCCACAAAAATCAAAACCTAAACCATCAAACCCAATGACCACCACTACAATCCGCCACACTAACCCATATCCACCAGCACCAAACCCGAATGACCTCTAGCACCACCACTACCAGATCCATCACCACCAAATCCTACAATCAAATTTTAACCACAACTCAAACATATTTTGAACCATTGAACAGCCCAAACCCCCCACACCATCATGGATCAAAGAAAGTGGCAATGAGTGGGTGAGTCCAAGAAACGAAGAGATAGAGGGAGAGATCAAGGAGGCTACCTTAATGGTGGCTGGTGGCGGTGAATGGTGAGGAAGGAAACCACAGCCACCACCATTGATCTGAGTTTCACAACACACATAAGGGGGAGATGTCGTGTTGCCCATCGTTTTCTCCAATCCATGCTACCCACCAAGCACCGAAGCCTCCATGATCAAAACCCAGAAGAGGGATAAGTAGATCTGCTTACCATTGGTTTCGATGCTGAAGGAGCCCGGCAAGATCGAGATGTACTCGTTGGCCTTCTACGCCGCCTGTACCACCGGTGGTATTCTCAGCTGTGGTCTCACTCACATGGTTGTCACTCCTTTTGATCTCGTCAAGTGAAATATGCAAGTCCGATTCTTCTAGATCCCTCGCTCTCTTCCGTTTTCAGCTTCTTTTTCTTCGATTTGATTCTACTTTACATTTCTTTACTCGGATTAGATCTGTGTGTGTATCAGTATTTAGCTATCTGTGTTTACATTGAGCTGGTCTCTGTGTTAAAGCTTTTCTCCGTGGGTCTTCGGCTCAGCTATGAGAGGAGAGAAACTCGGGTATGAGCCATGAGAGAAGAGAGAGTTTGAGATGGAAGAGAGAGTATGAGATGAGCGAATAGTGTGTGGCCGTGTAGTTTGAGTTTGAGATGAGAGAATAGAGTTTGAGTTTGAGATGAAAGTGTATGACTGGTTTAAGAATAGTGTTCAGGGTTGGATCTTATGTTAATTTTTTGGGTTTTAAAATTTTTGGGTTGGTGTTCTTGTCCAAGAAACTTTTAGATTTTAATTCATGTGAATTTTGATTTTTAATTCTGTTTTTATTTTTTTTATTTAGTTAAAATTAATAAATTAATTTTTTAAATTTATATGCTGATGTGTCCTGGGTGATGTGGCATTTATTATGATATTTTAATTCCTTCGCCAGCCACCTCAGATATTTCCGTCAGTTGATCTACGAAAAGGACGAAAATAACACGTATTAATTGGTTTAAGGACTAAAAGTGGTAAAATTAAAATGTAGAGACCAAAATGGAAAACAGCCAAAATATAGGGACTAAAAGTGCATTTACACCAATATTTTAAAAATGAAAGTTTCTCTAGACCCTTTGGAATTAATCCTGATAAGCTGTTTCATGAAACATCTAAATATTCAAGGCCTTGATGAAGGTATGTTCCCGTTAAAGGAATTCCCTTGCAAGCCTAGGTACACTAAGTTAAAGCAATTTCCAATTGTTGCAAGAATTTCACCAGAAAAATTGTTTTTAGAGACATCGAGTGAATCAATATTCTTCAAACCGTTTACTTCAAGAGGTAATTTGCCACTAAATGAGTTGTGGGATAAATTGAGTAAAAGTGACAAATAAAAAATTTGAAAAAACTGTTGGGGTATGACTCCACTAAGGTAATTTTGTGAAACATCCAATTGTTGTAAACTTTGACAAGTACCAATACTTGGAGGAATGCTTCCTTCTAAATTGTTTTGAAACAAAAACAATACAACCAATTGAGTGAGGTTACCAATAGAACTTGAGATTTTCCCTAACAATTTGTTTCTTGAAAAACTCAATACTTGCATCTTTTGAAACTTCCCAAAAGAAGTAGGTATCATACATGTGAGAAGATTATTCTCCATACCCAAGACAATTAAGTTGATGAGATTCTGCAATGCTACAGGAATAGTTCCAGATATTTTATTGCCTCCCAAATACAATTCAATGAGTTGTGTTGACAAGTTGCCAATAGAACTGGGCAAAAAACCTTCAAATTGGTTTTTTGTAAATGCTAGCACATTCATTTTGCTACAGTTTCTTAGATACTTTAGTCCAAATCCCTTCCCAATTTATTCTTACTTAGATGCAGTTTTCTAAGATCTTGTAGATAACCCAAATTAGTTGGAACTGATCTCACAAAGCTATTATTGCTAAGGTCAAGTATTTGAAGTTTAGATGCATTGCATAAAGAACTTGGGATTGACCCAATGAACTTGTTTGTCACTTAATAAAAATTGTTGGAGATTAGGGAGAGTATGGCCTATATTTTCTGGAAGGGTACCACTAAGTTGGTTTAGTGTAAATGCCAAGATTTTAATAGATGATATATTGTAGAGAGAGGGGGGGACCATACCGTGCAATTTATTTTTTCCAACTGCGAAAGATGACAAGCTTTTCAAACGGCCTACGCTTTCTGGAATATTTCCCTCTAATTCATTATAGGCTGCCGAAAAAATTTCTAGAAATGAAAGATTTCTCAAGAAACCTGGGATTCCTCCTATGAAATAATTTCTGGCCACCTAAAGAGATATAAGCTTTGTCTAAGAGCCAAGCTCCATGGGAATTTTCCCAGTAAGTTTGTTTGCCGAGACGCTTATTAGCCTAAGTTCAGAGCAGTTGGAGAAGCTATTGGAATTTCTCGTCCAAGCGTGTTATTCAAAAGATTGAGATCTAGCGTCGGAACAAATGACAAAATTCTTTTGGAATTTCACCATAGAAGCTATTGTTTTGAAGGTGGATGGCCCTAAGAAAAGTGAGGCTGCCAATGTATGGTGAAATTGTTCTACGCAAATTATGGGCTTCTAGTTCTAAGGTTGTGACTCTTTGATGACGGAGGCCACATGTAATTCCATGCCAGTTGCAGAACTAGATAGAATCATCCAAAAGCTCAAGATTCCATGTGGATCATAATCAATGGATTCTTTAAATTTGCGTAGAGCCAAATGATCAGTTACATTTGTTGAAGGGACAGAAGTGGTTGGTTGCAAGCATAGTAGGGTTATAGCAAATAGTAGAAATATATGAAGGTGCATAAACAATGTATGGAAACTGGGTTTGTGAACCTTCATTGGTTTGGACAAGCAAGAAGCTGATGAAATAGAAGGACGAGGCAGAACTAGATTCAGAAGTTTGTATTATATATAGCTTTCTCAGTTATCGAGATGAAATATAAGAGATCTTAACAGTTTCCAAAGTTAATGGGTATTTAAATCTTATTTTGCATTAAAATTTCGAATTTTATTAAAAATATTAAATTAATTTCGTGCAAGCTTGTGTACCATGTGAATGTGTACTAACTTCTTTTTTCACTGAGAATGTTTATTAACTTCTATTTGACAAACAATTACTAAGCGACAACTAATTAGAAAAAACAAAATTACTATGTTGAGTTTGTGTTAATTTGCTTATGTATTCTTACCATTAACCCATGAATATTTATATAACTATCGAGTAATTCTTAAATACTTTCAAAACATAACAAATGGTGGGTTCGTTTATTAAATTTAGAGTAGAGTTTATAATAATTATAAAAGATAGAAGCTCCATTTAAGTATACTCCAAAAGTACGTAAAAATTTAAATAATCAATGTATTTTAAATTTTTTTTTATGGACTGAATATTTTGTTCATTTGTTTGGTTTAGTCTAATCTTGTTGTTGTTTAAACTATTTTTGTTGTTAGTTGCACTAATTTTTAGAGTTATGTCTAGCTACATTATCAATATATTGAAAGCGTTGAATCTAAAAATAAAAAAATTTGATGGCGTGCATGCGTCCAAGAAAGACCCAATACCTCGGAGAAAGAACCCTGGGTCAACTACTCTACCTTGTGATTTGTGTCATCAACAATGGACGTGAGACCAAACAAACTACTCTATCGTGTGATTTGAGTCATCAATAATGGACCACTTTCCTAAAAACAAAGGGCTTACGATTTGTATTGGTGCAAAGCACATGAGTGTGAACTTTGAACTATCTTCATTCTAAATTAGGCCCTATTAGCATGTTTAGGAATATTAATCCCTTTCCCAAGAGGTCCTACCTTGGAAATGGTCTTTCCCATTTGATTAGGATTAAATTTGTTTGCTCTGTGTGGTTTAGAAATTAGAATCAACGAATTGCGTGGCTGTTATAAAATAGAGCACTCAGAAGACTTACTAGATTTGGGTGTTTTAAGTTACAATATGCTACTAACTTTGCAGTTCAAACTCTCTAGACTCTTAAGCATTTTGTGTATGAGGATGTACCAATTTAACTTTTAACTTACATCACAATGTTTAATTAGTTTTGTTTGTAAAAGTTTTTGTTGGATATTATCATTATTATGCATCACAAAGATTATGTTCAAATTTATTTAACAATTTGCAATCCTTTGTGAGTGTGTGCTTATGAATTTCAATTATTTCAAGATCTAAATTGTCATTGTCGTCATTGCTAAATATTTGTTATTTCTTGTAGTAGCTTTAGGAATTTTTCTTAGGGTAGTCATTAAAAAAAATTTAAATTATACGAAATCTAATTATAAAATAACACGTAAACATGTAAAATTTTACAATTTCCTTTTACTAACAAAATGAAAAGGCACCCCCGCACCCTTAATATGATGGTTATTCTACAAGTATAAGTTCTTATACGGTATGGGGGGCAAGAGCCGAACTTCAAATCTTCAAGAAGGGGCTTCACATGCATACACTTATATTAGGCTAGAGTATAATTTTATCTCAAATAAAGAAAAAAAATGAAAAAGTAAAAATAGATTAATTAATGCTAAGATGAGAGTAATAAAGATAGAGAGTCTGATCATGATGATAGAAAAAAAAATGGAGAGAGAAAGAGAGAGAGAGAGAGAGAGAGAGAGAGAGAGAGAGAGGTAGTGAGCCACAAATGATCACTGTTGACACTGCAAGCCAAGACACCAAGGAGAGCAAATTAAAATTGCTACAACGGCAACTATAAAGCCTAAGAGAAGTCATTGCCATAGTAGTATCTCTTTTCGTATCGTTTTTTTTAGGAAAAATGAAATTACAAATTATTTTTAAAGAATAGATTGAATGAATTACGAATTTGAATAATAAGTTTTTTTTTTTTTTCATTTTTTGTTTTTGAATTATATTGATTTTTTTTTTTTTTTGTTTGTTCTATTTAGTCTAATCTTGTTATTGTTTGAAATTATTTTTTTATTTTTTTTTTTTTGTGTGGTTATTTTGACTAATTTTTAGAGTTATGTCTAGGTACATTATCAGTATATTGATAGCGTTGGTTCTAAAAATTAAAATTAAAAAAAAAAAAAAAAACTAAAAATTGTTAGCATGCATGCTTCGTAGAAAGACCCAATAATACCTTGGACAAAGACCCCGAGAAAACTACTCTACCGTGTTATTTGTGTCATCAATAATGGACCTCTCTCCTGAAAACGACGGGCAGAGAACATGAGTTTGAACTTTGAACTATTGTCATCTTCTTTTAAACCCTTTCCCAAGTGGTCCTACCCCTATCGCAAGTCAAGTCTTGAACAAGATTCTTATTGTGGCCTGGACTTTGTGCTTATATAAATAGAGGCCAACATCTATGATTTTCACAACTTCCAGATGTGCGTATGCACTATTTAACAAAAAGACAACTAAATTAGGATAAAATTCATATTAAACAAAAAGGCCCCTGGAATTTATGTTAATGTCTTAACGATACCTTCCAAGCTTTTCACTTTTCATGATTTTTAAATATTATTCAAGATATTATACTTTGAAGACCAAACTCAAATTAAACTTATAGAAACTAGTAAAAATAGTTAAAAGACTTTTTTTCCTTGGACAACATAACTCATCAACTTTAAATATCATCTGAGCTAAAGGAAAATTTTATTCTAAATAATGGGCCGTGTTTGCTGGACTTATAAATATCAACTGGCCAGACTTTTAAATTAGACTAGTCGCGGACCCGCGCGTTGTGCATGATAATTTTTTTATGATAATGATATATATATATATATATATATTGCAGGATTCATGGTGATTGGAGATTTTGGTCTTTGAATTAATTTTGTATTATTAAAGATTAGTATTCGGAATAGAATGAGGAAATTTTATTGTAGATTTTATTTTTGAAACATAATTTCTACCATACTCGGTTGGCTAATTTGTACATTTCCAAGTCAATTGAGCACATTTTGCATGTTACATGTAATTCTTCGTTTTCATAAGGGTAAGGGCATTCACGATCCCAATGACCCACTCCATTTTTCTTGCATGCTTGGTTATTTGGGATGCAAAATGTGTTTGTTCCAAAAGTTGTATGTCAAAAGATTTGTTGATAGTTTTGCATCAATAGTTTTCCATTTGGTTGGTTTAGAATTGATAACAATAGTTGTATTCTCTCATCATTTGATTCGCATAATAGCGCAATTGCCAATCCATATTTTGCATTTTTGTCTCCTATGTTGGCTTGAAAAAAGATTTCTTTTCCCGCTTTAGTTTGATCTTGTACAAAATATTTGTGAGCTCCGACCCAAAATAGTGCTTGTTTGTTTCCAAGCCTAAAGCATTGATGAATGAGTTTTCCCTCCTCCTTTCGAAGGAATAAAGAATTTTGGAGTAGTCCAGTTAGATTGATGTCATGAAGAACTTTTTTTTTTCTTGGCCGATTGAATAGCTTGTAGTTGTTTTTTGAAAACATGCACACATTAAGAAACTGATGTGCTTAAAAAAAAAAAATCAACTGGTGACAAAACATTTCAATTATCATATACTAAGGATTACACATGAACATTGTTATCATCACAATTGCAATATTGGATCTATGAAGTCAATTTGTTTTTTTCAAAAATATAACAATGACTCTAAAACTGTGCACGACTTCTTTGTATAAAATTAATAAAAAGAGAAAATATATAAATGAGAGATCCAAATCCACATCTCAGTCTTTTTGATTAATATATACATATAAAAGGCAACAAAAAAAAAAAAAAAAAAAAAAAACCCATCATGGCAAAGTCTGATACATACCAAAAGCAAAGCCTCTCTGGAACACATGGATTCTGAGGTATGAGACAGCCCTTGAAACTATGTTTGAATGAATAATAAATTGGTAGAAACCAAAAGATAATATGAAAATATTTTAATATAGCATTTTCATTTTATTTATAATTGAGAGTTTGACATACTTGAAGAAACAATCTAGCTTTTGAACTTGCAATTTAATAAATAGTTCATAATCAATTTGTAGAAAATATGAACAACCTACACAACCGAAAGATAATATAAAAAATATAATAGTAAGTTCACACAAATAACATGAAGAGCATTTTTCTAAAACTATTTGGAGATTCTTGCCTTTATGTAGTTCCATTAATAATGAAAACATCATAGGGTAAGACCCAACCCAAATACTTAATCCAATCTCGCTTTTTAGACCAACCTCATTTTTTTAATTTTTTTATTTTTTATCTCCCTCTATTTTTACTCTTTCACTTTGTGTTAAAAGCTTCCACTGCCTATTTTAGCATTGCCTCGAATTCTCACCTACATGCTATATATGCCTTCTTTTTTCTTTTGATTTTTTTTTTTCTTTTACAGTTCATAATTTATGAACCCAACAAAGACAACTGGAGGGCCCTTATTCCGCTTAACTTTTATTCTCTCGTAAGCTATTCATTTCACTAATCAATGACATATATTCAACCTCATAGAAATTCAAGCTCTAACTGGTGTCTTTGAAACAATTCCAGAAGTAGCAACATCTCTTCATCGAATCTTTTGGCTTAATTATCATTTTTCAATCAAATTATAGAAAGCCATTTGATTACACGCACCTAAAAATCAATTTCTAACTGATATTTAGAGATACCTAACTATATATACCAGCTTTTGAACTTGCAACTTAATAGATAATCCATATTAAATTGGTAGCAAATATGAACAACCTATACAACCAAAAGATAATATAAAAAAATCTTAGCATAGCATGTTCATTTTATTTATAATTGAGAGTTGGACACACTTGAAGAAACAATCCAGCTATATTTACAATGGGATTTCCCAGCAAAGCAACTCATTTAACAATATCCTATTTCTTTTGGTTACATAAATTGTTCAGGCAACAATGGAATTTCCCAAAAGGCATATGATACATGGTTGATGCACTTCGGTTATTTATTGTGAGCTACAAAAGAGAATTTGTAAAATCACATCCCAAAAGGCATATGGGATACTATGGAAGGACTCTGATGTTGCTCCTGCATCACAGCTTGTGGCAAGATACACTGGTTCGAATGAAAGTTTACAGGTATAAATGCTGTATTGGGAAATTTTCTTCAGAAAATCTTGAAAATTTTGAGCTATTGTGCTATGTATTTCGTTTAACTTTACATCAATCTGGGATAATCTTATAGATCTACTAACAATCTCAAATTTGATGGCCTATGATATTATTTTGCTAAGTTTCACTATCTGGAAACTTGATGTATTAAGGTAAGTACTCGATTTCCTTCAGTTAAAGCCAAGTTTAAGGTAAGTACTCGATTTCCTTCAAAGACAATATACTAATATAGGGAAAGTAACCTATCATAGAAACCACTCTCACACAGTTCTCCAAAATGCAAATATGATCAGAAACTTGATGTATTAAACCATGCTTTGTAACAAAACCTGTATTTAGCAAGTTGTTCAATGTAGATAATAAAAAAAAAAACATTCAATAGGAAAAAAAGAAACCCGAACATTTCAAGCAAAGAGTAACATAGCAATCAGTACATATTTCATCAAAATACATGCTTAAATATAGCTCAATTGGCACTTCTTTCTCCTATAATAATTAGTTGAAAGGTGAGGTTAAGAGTTTAAAATCTGCCAGGTACATCTATAACTTACCTGTAAAACAAAATGGAACAGGTGAAATGTATTGGTTGTAAATTGTAATATGTGATTCCCGTATGTATTGGGATGCCTTGTGAGGATATTTTGTGTTCTAAATGTTTCTTAGATTTGTTTCAATGAATTACCTGCCTGAAAAAGAAAAATGAATAAGTAAAAAAATATGCAGATAGTAGAAGTGTTTAGGATGGGGCCATGAAGGTATCAATTCTGCATATAGTAGGATCACTACATATTAAGAGGCATATTTTCTACTTACCAGATTCTATAGTCATATTGATTGTCCATGATTTAAAGTTGTCCTCTGGGTGGAGGAGATTTAATCCAAGACATTGGAATACATTTCAGAAGATCCAGCAATTAACAATTATGCAAATCCCTAATATCTATGGAGTGGCTTATATGAGAATTCTCTGTATTTTTTGCATTAAGAATATGAAATTTGTTCCCACACCTACACAATAACATGTTCCATATGACTATGGCTTTACAATTACATAACCTATACATCAAGCTAAACAATAACGTCCATATTAGATTAAGTTCCTTAGCTGGAGAGCAAAATATATTTCCCACTCACAGATATTTTGTAACATATTGTAAATGTGAAGAATCTTACATTTTTTTCTTTTTGGAAATTTCAATATAGATAGAAAAAGAAAAATAAAAGGGTAAGATTGTTTCCAAAAGAAGGCTTTTAATTTATTGTGATATATAATATGTGAGCAGATGGTGGCCAAAAAAAAAAAAAAAAAGAGGAGCTAAGAGGATTTCAGAAATATCTTCGGTAACATCATAACCTATGATTCATAGGAAAGAGAAATGGGATTCAGATTCTTTTCTTTTAAATTAATTATTATAGTGAAGTACAAAAGGACGAATTTGAAGGGTTTAAACAGTCAGTTGTTTAAGGCGGCACATAAATATTGGAGAAGCATCCAAATTAGTGGAAAAAATTCACAGGGGATCTCATAAAAAAGAAAACACAAACTCTTTACTAATTTAATTGCCACCATTTCATACAGGGATTCAGATCCTCTAGAGTTCCTAGGGTACTCTACCAAGTAGATTTCTTAAAATCTTAACCGTTCTTTAATGATTTAATGGTCTAGATTTTGCCATGTCAGCATTCCATTAATAATAATCTTAATTGTTTTGTTTTCAACATTATTATATTATTTTAAAAGTATTATTAGTGGAATGTTGATATGGCAAAATCTAGACCATTAAATCATTAAAGAACGGTTAGGATTTTAGGAAATTTATTGGTAGAGTACCCTAGGAACTCTAGAGGATCTAAATCCTTCATACAGCTATGAGCTGTAAAATTTACAAAGCACACAGCATCCCTCATGTCTTTCATTAAGAGAACATTCTCTTCGATATTCCTTCCCATGACAAGTGCGGTTTGGTGTTGACCAATCAATATACTTAAGCCAAGGCTTAAATCCTATTGGCCCAGACTGTAGTAATACATTTATAGATTATGTTACAACATAGATAGGTCTACAATCACCCATTTTAGATGGCTTGGGAACCTTAGTAATTCATGAGAAGATGGTGGCGTTTACCTCCTTAATAATTAGTACCTGACCTGAAAAACAATTGAATGGCACTTGTAACATCTTGCACAACACTCTACGCCTTTTTAAAAAGGGGACTGAGAAACCATATGGAGTTATACCAGAGGGTTTTATCTCCATCCATGCAAATGTCAAACCTTTTAAAATGTCTAACTCACAAGGAAAATGTAAAAATAGGTCTAGTCCAATTCACACATGGCCAAAATCAAGTTAGAATCCTAAAGACTCTTCACCTCAAAATGGATTATTTGAATCCTGGGGTAAGTTTTCTCTTTCAACAATAGAATCAATAGAAAGAAAGGATTTATAAAATTTTAAACCTTTTTTTACATCGATAGTTGGGGTGGGGGCATTTGAACTCTAGAATATGATTTCTATAAAATTAAAATTTTCTCCTTGACCCCAATTAAATTTGTAATTAATTTCTTAATCCAATTTATTTATTTTGAGTATCACAAGATAAGGCATTGTTTGATAGTTAATCCGGTGCATTGTGTAAAATTCATTTTCAATGAAGTCCTCACTCTTTTCTTAAGCCACCGCTTGGTTAGTCAGAAACTTTTTCTGGAACCTTTTTAGTGGAGAAAAAGTAAGTAATTCACCATTCTTGAAATAAGATGTCAAGGGAGTTCTATAATATATATTGAAAAGAAATCCTACAAAGTAAAGGTGGAGGAAGCGTGATTAGTCTTTATGATGAGGATTATTGAAAGAAGTGATGATTTTCTATGATTAGTTTGTTTTGGGAAAAGGTGCAAGAGTGTTATTAGCATCTGTGGAGGATTTAGCCAAAGCAGAACCATCACAGTTTTTCTTAAGGAAGATTGATGTGCAGTAAGATAGCAAGTGAGACATAAAATGGATAATATGTGAGATGCAATATTGTCAAGCTATGAAATTGCAATACTATCAGGCTATGAAACAATCTTTCTTTCACGGGACAACTAACAAAGATCATTAGATGATGGTGATTTGAAACTCAAAATTTTGATTACCAAGTGCGAACAACTTTTTGACATGATACTTGTACTAAATGCCAAAAGTTTCAACAAAAATAATAAAACACAACAATTAAGATAATGTAATCCTCTCATCCAGGTTCATCTCACCATGTAGAAGAAAGTTGAGTTGAATTGACATTCATAATAGGGGGATCCATGTTTTATTTTGTTGGAGGAATGATTCAGAGAGTGGTAAAGAATCCACAAAAAAAGTTATCTCAAGTACTGAAGAATATTAAAATAGATATATACAGCATGATTCTTTTAGGGGTCACAACTCACACAAGGGAAAGCTACTAAAATGAACATACCCAAAAGAAGCAGTGCTCCAATTAAATAACCCAGTAGTAACAAATTCAACACCCTAGGCAGAAACAAATGTAGAAAGGAAAAAAAAAAAAAAAAACCATCAAGCAAAAGAATAGAGCACAACACGAAATAGTAAAAGGTGACAGATTTAATATATAGATTCAATATAGCTAGAAAATCATAATGAACGTACACAAAAGAAGCAGTGCTCCAATTAAATAACCCAACAGAAAGAAATTCAACAACCTAGCCGGAAACAAACGTAGAAAGGGAAAAAACCATCAAGCAAAAGAATAGAGCACAAAAGAAATTGGGATGTAGGGATACCTCAACTGAACCACCTGCTTTCGTCAGTATTTAATATAGATTCAGGAGAGGAAGGAAGGAAGGAAGAAAGAGAGGCTGCCGTTAGAAGCCGAAACAGAATCTGAAACTGTAGAATAGGAAGATGAAACTGTGAGTGAAACAGTAGAACAGAAGCTGAAATCGTGAGAATCAAAAGGTGGGGGAAGGGGAAGGGACTAAGCCTGAAACAATGAATCAAAACGTAGGGGACAAGAATTTGAATCGTGTAATAGAAGGAAAGGGAATAGTGACCGTGAAAGAACATCAGGTTTGACAAAGGGACGTAGTTGAAAAGGTTTTGGGTGTGGGCTTAGGCTCTATAGTGGAATTAAATGTATAAAAATTGGATTTTAAAGTAGAGATAGAGCTGGAAATAATTTTAGTTTTATTAGTATTTTAAAATTTGTAAAATTTATTTTTAAATTAAATAAAAAATTCATAAAAGAATATGGAAATGACATGGCTGTTGATGTGGCTCAATGTGAGCGTAGCAACATTAAATGCTACGCTTCAGCTTTTAGTAATATATAGATATAGATTGGACTAGCTGAAGCTTCGGATACTCTTGTGTTGGTGGCGTTATCCCTTTCACAACATAGGATGGATCATTGTCTTATGGATCTAATGACTGAAAGTGGTGGTGGTTGTTGAAAATGAGATTGATGAGGCTTGTTTCGTGAATTTGGATTTTGAAAGGATGAGGTTTTTGATAAATGGTTGTGATGGCAGTGGGAATAAAACTGCTTGAGGTGGATTTTGGGTTGTGGGTGTCAACAAATTTTGGCCAAATGGGTTTCTTTTGGGGGTGTTGGTTGCACTTTTCAAGATCACAATATTTTTTGGATTCTCACAAGAAAGATGACTTGATAAAACCTCTATGCTTCAACGGAGCGTAATATTGTAAAACAAGTAAGCAACATAGGATGGCACCAGTTGTTAGGTTATTACCAGCAAAGGAATTATGCTTAAGATAAGATTCTTAGAGCTATCCAAGAATCTAAGATATATGCATGATGCACCAATCTTCAAAATGATATTACTGAAAAGTTTTATTGTTGCTAACTTTACCAATCATTCCATTTAATTAAAAAAAAATTCAAATAGATTTTTGGGAAATAATTGATCCCATCTGAGTAACCCGTTTAATATAGGCATGACTTTAAATAGAATGAAACGGGATCAATTTCTTTAACACCCTTCTAGTCTCTACGCAAAACGGATTGCCTTGTTGGGCTCAATTTCTTCACTACACAAGACGGGCTCTGTTTATGTTTTCACTCCGCAAAATGGGCCTTGAGAGCTCTTTTCTATACAAATGGGTTGCTTAGATGGGCTTAATTTATTCACTATGCAAACCGGGCCTTGTGCACTTATCTTCATTACATGAGTGGGCTTCATGACTTTTCCTCTTTACATAAAACAAGCTGTTTTTGGGGTTCTTTAATTTTGTTCCAGGGTTAAGCGTGAGATTGTAGTATAGAGAAACCTACATTTTCTGACATTGACATTGTTAAAAAAAATGAAGCTAAGCTTCATACGTGGATGTTGTCCTAATTTTTCAATCTTTGGTAAACCGTCTATATGTACCAGTCTTTATCGACCCTTTGCTTTTCTTCAATTTCAACCCCACCCACTTCTTTGAAGCCTCTAATTCCTATCTTTCCAAGTCCACCACTGCACTCAGCTTCAGTTGAGAAGATTTTGGGGAGTTCTGGGAGGGCCGTTGCAACAGATTTAAGCCCTGTTGCACTGTCTGTGGCAGCTTTTAATGTGCAGAAGTGTGGTCTTCAGCTTAGTGAATTTATCATTGTAATGTAATGGTTCCAATTTCAATAATTTCACATGAATGAAAACTCGCCAACAATGATAGTATTCATCCTGTAATCCATATATTGGACCATGTTACATGTTGAAATGAAATGCATGAAGTTCTTAATTTGCTTCTAGTAAATCATTTATTTGACATAGAAGGAGAATGATAGTCTCCAATTTAAGAGTGAAGTTGTTGTCTACTGTGAAAGATTGGAGAGCATTTTGAGCCAAAACCAGAGCTTGCTAGAGCGAAAAACGAAAACCACACAAAAATGTTCGCCAATCTTTTCTTTGTCACTCACTCTAGTGGAACCATTTATGAATGGCTACGAACATACCTAGATCTAGGCAAATTTCGTGGCCAACCCTAATCTCTTCACATTTACTTATTAGTCATTTGAGAATTGTTTATTTTGCTTATTTGTATAATTTATATTTATATATATCTAAAAGCTGAAACGTAACATTTATTGTTGTTACGCTCTAATTTAACCATATCAGCATATATGTCATTATCATTTTTATTTTCAATTTTCCTATAATTTTTTTTCACATTTACTCTTTTTTTATTTTAAAAATATTTACATTGTTTCTAACATTTCTCTATCTCTTACATTTTCATCTTCCCACTACCCTTTACCTTAATATCACTCTTCATCATTCCTTTCATTTTCCTTTTTTTTTTTTTTTTTTTTTTTGTCATTTCTTATTCACACTCTTACTATAAATTTGTCACTCTCTTCCATTTTTTACATAGTTTTCCCTCCAAAAAAAAAAAAAAAAAAAATCTCTCTCTCTCTCTCTCTCTCTCTCTCTCTCTCAATTTTTTGGTGAATTTTTTATTTTTCTTGCATCTCTACTTTAGGTTGATAAATTGTTGTGTTCTTTAGAACTTTATATTGAGCTGATGCAATTTAGTTTTGTGATTTAAGTTTTTTTCTCTCTTTAATTGTTAATTTTATTACATGTGTTTTTCTTTAAATTCTTAGTTTGGGTTGCTTCGAATTCATATATTTAGTTGTTCTATATATGTTATTTTTGTACAACCTAACATTTGTTCTATGGAATTCCTTTCAGATTTCATACGTTATCTTTTCATTTGATTTTTTTTTTCTCTCCTCATGTGCAGTGATTGACTTCTAGTAAAAAATATTCTATTTATATATTTAGAAATCTATTTCTTCTTAATTCCAATTGTTTAAATTTTTTATGGGCCAAGGATTTTATTGAGCAATTAATATGAAAAATAAAATAAAAGTAAAATAAATTCTACAATAATTTGCTCTATAGGTGTCGGATCGTGTGCCTTACCAATCCATCCAACGACCAATTGGTGAATGATGAGAGAACACAAATCTTTTATAGCATTTGATCGCAGACCAAGCCCATTGATATTGGAGCAAATTGTGAAATCTCTCACAATTCCTCCCTCACAATGCAGCTCCAACGACTCGAACCTATGACCTTGGCTCTGATACCACTTGTCGGACCGTGTACCTTACCAATCCATCCAACAACCAATTGGTGAAGGATGAGGTGGCACAAATTTATAGCATTCGATCGCAGACCAAGCCCATTGGTATTTGAGCAAATTGTGAAATCCCTCACAATAGGGATCGACTCCTATAAGTTATACATTGTTCCTTAAAAGTAGCGTGAGAGAAACTAATTTTTGGTCTGTCTATGTAACTAATGTTTCTAATCTTTTGAAAGTTTGTGGAGCATAAACCCTACTAATTAGGCCATTTAAATCATTTGAATTAAAAATCAACTGTAACATAAGGAACGAAGGAGTCATAATGCATTTATGTTCTCCTCATATTGTGATAAATCTAAGTAGTTGAATAGTATTGTTGTTTTTGTTGTTTAATTTACCACTACTTCATATTTTTTCCTGAAAGCTACATACCATCGATCGTAACACCAAATGGATATTTCAAAATTCATTTTCATGATTACTTTGTTGTGTGGTGAGTTGAAACATTGTTGGGTAATGATGTACGTTAGATTGTATGTGTAGTCTCTTGACTTGCAAAGGGTAAGTATTGATTTATGCTTAGTTTTTTTTTTTTTTTTTTTTTTTATTGATATTCTTTATAGCTATAATGGTTGAGATCTAATGAGGCTTCATTAATTTATGCGAGGCTTCAATTTCACCCAACTAACAAGTAATAAAACAAGACAATTCATGTTTAGCTTTTAGGTTTATTCTTAAAAAAAAATGCTTAGCTTTCTAGTAACCACCAATTTGTTTTGTTAACTCAACATCATAAAATAACTTTAATTTAGTTATATGGATAGGGTTTATCATTTTCATGTTGCAAAAAAAAAAAAAAAAAAAAATTCAAGCTAACATCAATAGCACTACGATTGACCATTTAAATTCAATCATATCCTCCATATCATTAAATTATTAATATTTTCTCATTTTTAAAATTTAAAAAAAAAAATGAAACATATAATGTTTTAATTAAATACAAATAAATAAAATTTTCCTTATAAAATTGTACTCATTTTTTTTTAACATTTACACTTTCTTCAACATTTCTCATTCCTTTCACATTTTCATCTCCTCACTACCGTCTATCTTAATATCACTCTCCACCTTTTCCTTTATCTTTATTTATTTTGTTTCTTCTTATTCTTATCCTCTCAATTTTTTGTTGGATTTTTTATTTTTCTTGCATCTCTGCTTTAGGTTATTAATTTTTTATATTTTTAAGAACTCTACTTTGAGTTGATACAATTTAGTTTTGTGTTTTAAGTTTTTTTCTTTTTTGTTATCTTTGATTGTTAAATGTTATCCTATTACATTATAAAAAATATAATATTATTCTATTACATAGCATGATTTGGATAATTTTACCATATAAGAATTTTACATAAATTATATAGACAAAAGCAAAACAACAACAACAACAACAACAACAGCAACAATAATAATAATAATAAATATATTTATTTATTTATTTATGAGATAACTCTAAAAAAATTATCATGCACGACGCTCGGGTGTGCAACTAGTGTGAAATAAAATGCTAAAAGTTACCTTATTTCCAAAATGTTGAAATTTAGATTATTTTGAAAAATAAAGGCAAAATGAAAAGTAGCATAAGACCCACAAACAATATATAATTTAAGTTTAAGCAGAAAACTAGCTTTCAGTTGGTTGCCAAACGCTTAAAAAGCCATAACATAACCTTGACTTTGAAAGAGAAAAACAACTGCAAAAACAGACAGAAAACCTTGAGAGAGATTCCAATTGTCTTCAAACTTCTCCATTGAGAATCCTGGGAAGGTTCTTTGGTCCAACAACCATTGATCACCCACATGTGTAGGTTGAACCTTAATGAAGTAATTTCATGCTCAGCTGCCACTTCCACAAAATCAATGGTTCGTCTGTAATGTGCCAGACTCAAGATTCAAGAAGAACATCTCTGTTGTTGTGATAAAGAAATTTGAGGAAAAAAAAAAAAACATTCTATTTGTCAATCGAGAAGAGTTCCATGTGGACCAAATTGACTCCATAGCCCGTCCATAAATCTCATAATCACCAGGAAAGAAGGGTGTCTCCCATTTCATAATTTCCCTAGATTGCTTCACCAAAACTTTCCAATGATATTCAAAGGTCCACGGTACTCAAGCATGGTGCACTCTTTCTGCTTAGATTGAATTAGAGATTTCCAGTCATGAATAATCAGCCCATTACGCATCTCATTAGGCAAAGCTACTCCAGACCCATACACACAAAGTTGAGCTCCATTACACCTAAACCCAGAAGATTCAACGTGATTTTCTCAGATTTTTCTCAAGAAATTTTGCGAATAAGCAAGAACCGTCGACACAGTTATTCTCACGTTAGTTAACTTAGTCCAGGCTAATGCTCAGTTTCCTTAAATGACTTTTTAGACCCCAGAGTTAACGAAAAGACAAGTTAAATGGGACAGAAATCTCACGAAAAAAGTGAGGAACATTTGTAATTCTCATATTTGTAATGCTCAGTTTCCTTAAATGACTTTCATTTTGGGCATGATGAAGCTTCCTGATAATGTGGTCCTTCAGTACCCATTTCCTGTTGTATTATAATTTGGAGGCTGTTTTGAAGATAACAGGACATGGGACTTGATTTTCAGATTAAGGGATCCAAAAAGAGGTCTCTAGAAGCGTTTGTTAATTGTCACCCCAAGGATGTTGCCGATGAATTAATGATTTGTGAGTTTTTAACCATTATGAAGAAAATGTCAATCTCTAGGAATTGTGTAAAAAATATATTTGAAATTGGATCCTTGAAGAATTAATTCTAGGCACTGAGGGATGATTGTTCTTTTAACAATTCGCTTAAGATCTTATAAAGCAAATTTAACAAAAGAACCACTTTTACTTGAAGTTTTGAATACAAGAATAACACTGCACATAAGCATACAAAGTTCTAAATTAATATGGCATCTTTAATACATTCCCTTCGCATAAAGGCTTTTAGGATTTGAATTGATTAAAAAGCACAAACCAAAACACACATTACATAGTTGAACGGACCATGCACAGTCCACCAAGACAACCCCTACACTAGAAGAGAAAACAAATCATCCATTGATCATTTCA
Source organism: Quercus gilva (assembly GCA_023621385.1). Taxonomy (NCBI): domain Eukaryota; kingdom Viridiplantae; phylum Streptophyta; class Magnoliopsida; order Fagales; family Fagaceae; genus Quercus; species Quercus gilva. The sequence continues at coordinate 95,107,373 of CM042476.1, read as the reverse complement.
ACAAGGGATATTAAACGAGCATGAAATTATGACACATCGAGTAGGAATGCCAAATCCCTTGCTTAATCCAGGCATTATTATCTTTCAGTAGTTTCTTGCCCCTGTAATTCACAAAAAAAGTTCGTTAGCTCAACATTTTATACATGGGTAATTGGAAAACGATAATAGGGAAGGTCATGGGTTTAAATAAGGCGAAAATTTTCGCTTAGCATTTTGATCATGAATAAGAAATGAAAATGTAATTGCACAATTTGTTAGGATAATCTACTCAAAATTAATAAATAAGAAGTGTTATAGTCATATTTTCCATGTAATTGGCTTATCCATTAACAAAACGCACTTTACTTGTAAATTGAGTAGGTCTGTTTGATACATATCAAGTGGTTGTATTAAAGATATAAAGATTAATCCAAGAAACAAGTGAAGAAAAACTATTTTACTGAAACTCGACAAATAACTTGATAGAAACTTTTATCGAGATTTACTGGGCAACTAGACACCAACTCAACACTAACTTGATCTATCGAGCTTTATGAGTTTAGAAATTCCAAATTTGAATTTCGGCCCATGTTGAGGTATTTCTTTAGGATTTCTTCTCTCATAACCTTAGACATATATATATATATATATATATGTGTGTCTTATTTTAATAGCCGTCACACATGAATACAAAAACCAAGGGGTTATTTTTCTCTATAAGAAGCTACTGGGTTTGTACGCCATAGGGTTTTATAACCAAGTGTTCCAACAACAACCATTTAAGTTATTGGAGTTAGTCGCATACTTGAATCTATGCAAAGGAATTAGTCACAGATTGGAGATTTGTGCATCAAAGGAAAGAAGGCTACTACAAGATTAAGTCTAATTGGGTATTGGAGCAAAGATTCAACTGTAAGTTGGTATTTTAGGATAGGCCATAGTAGTAGTAAGATTCCTCATACTTGTAACCGTTTGATTATTAATTAGTGGATTCTTAGAAGTACTTACCTTAAAATCACCCAGTGGGGTTTTTGCCTTGTAAGAGATTTTCCCCATTTGTTAACAAATCATTATATTAGTTTAATTTCCGCTGCATTTAGTTTATTTGGTGATTTGTTGGTGCCTCTGCAATTTGCATGTAATTTGACATAATTAATCAACTTGGGTAATTGAATTAATTAACTGGACTCAAACTATCTTAACACAAAAAGTGGTATCAAAACAGAAACTTTTTGATTAGGTTTTAATCTTTGCTTTATGATTCATTGACCCCTGTTGTTTTGGATTGTGGACAATCTTTGATTATACCTCCTCTTTTTTATGGTACTAACTATGCATACTAGAAAATACGCATGAAAGCTTTTTTGCAATCTTTGGATGAAAAGGTATGGCTCGCCGTCGAGGTTGGATGGACCAAACCTACTAATCCGCCTACATCTTGGGATGATGACATGATCAAAGTTGCAAATTTCAACAATAGGGCGTTGAATGCCTTTTTTAGTGCTATGACTAACGAGAAGTTTTAGAAAATCTCATCTACGGAGAGTGCAAATGAAGAATGGACAATTCTTTAAAACACTTATGAAGGCACTAAAGCTGTGAAAGATTCCAAACTTCAAAGGTTTACCACTAGCTTTGAAGAAATCAGAATGGATGAAGAGGAAGCGTTCTATGAATCCTAAGCCAAGATCAAGGACATGGTGAATTTTGCTTTTAATTTAGGTGAAAAGATTCCAGAGCCCAAAATTGTGAGGAAAATCCTCAGATCTCTCCTAGAGCGATTTCATGCTAAGATCACCGCCATTAAAGAGTCAAAGGACATTGACCCTATTCCTTTGATGGAGTTGATTGGGAATTTGCAAACTTATGAATTAGGTTTAGTTAGGATTAGCAAAGGGAGCAAGAACAAGAATATAGCTTTCAAAGCCAAGAATGATGAAGAAGATGAGTCGTCTAAAGATAAGAACTCAAGGCTCAAATTTTACATTACTAGATAATTCAATAAGTTTATCAAGAATGCGAATGTCAAAGCAAATGATAGGGATTGCAAGTAGCCTAGATTCTCTCAATCTAAAACTCAAGAGAAATTCAAAAGAGAATCCAAAGGAGGTGGACAAAGCATTAACATTCCAACTGGTCCAAAATGCTATGGATGTCAAGGGTATGGACACATGAATCTCGAATGTCCTACCTATCTCAAGTCAATTAGCAAGAGCAAAGCCCTAGCTACCACCTTGAGTGATACCGAACCAAATGTTGACTCAGAGGATAGTGATTAAGAAGGGATGGTCAGCGCCTTCACAACCACTATTGATTTATCAAAAGAGTATGAAGAACTAGTTGATGAGGAAGAGGAATTGATGGAGTCCAAATTTGAAGAGATGGATGAAAAAGATGATATCTATACTGCCTATTCAAAGCTTTACAAGATTTCCAAGAAGGATGAAAATATTTATAGGCTAGCCACAAGGAAGCTGAGTGAAGTGGAATTGGAACAAGAAGAACTCTCCACTAAAGTTGATGAAGCAAATCAAACCATTAGAGCATTGCGGTTTGAAAACAACTTCCTGGTTGAAAAGGCCAAGAAACTGGATGCTTAGCTGTTTCAAGTAAAAGCTCAATTGGAAAGAACTTTAAGTGCTAAGCTAGATGAAATGCTGAATTTCCAAAAGGCTGCATCCAATAAAACCGGTCTCGGGTATGATCACTCTCTCTTTTCTTGTAGTACTTCCTCTAGTTCTTTGAATAATGTTGTGTTTGTTTCTCCAGCTTCTAATGTTGAACTTGAGATAATTGAACCCAAAACTGAAAATGTTAGTGAGGTTAAAAATGATAAGGGAAAATCCATTCTAGGAGTGCCCCCATTAGGTTGTTAAAGAAGTTAAGCAGAACAATCATCATTTCATCATCACTGTGGAGCTTCAGGACACACTCGTCCAAATTGTTATAAATGGTTTGCCACAAAACAAAGCAACAACGTGTTATCTTTTGGAGGCCAAAATCATCTTCAAAACTCTTTAGCTCATTTTGGGGAACTCTTAAAGGCTGTGATGTTCTTAACGAATTTCAATGGGTTTGATCCTCCTTCTTATTCACCTATGCGGAGGTCTCAGAATAGGAAAACTTCATCTTCCTCCAAGTCTCCTGTTTGGAAGGAAAAAGACTCCTTCAATTGATTCCATCCCTTTCTTGCATTTCTTGTGTGTTTGTTTGTCTGTTTTTGAGTTAATCTAGTTTTTATTGCTTTTAAATATGTTTTTTTGCTTGTTTTGTTTATTGCCTTCAATAAATAAATAAAAAAAGGAAAAATCTGAAAAATACAAAAACAATGTGTGTTTGTGTACACTAGATTTGTGTAAATTTGTAATGGATCAAAACTACAAGATATGGATCCATCATGTTGAAGAGTGGTATGAGTCGTCACCTAGATTAGGTTTAGCTAGGGTTTTGATTGGAGACATAAAATGAGTATTTATAAGTTAAAATTAGGGTTTTGGGGGCTTTCTAATTGTCTTTGGACGTTAAAAGTGTCTATGGGCTTTTCCACGACAAAACATGATGTTTTGGGCCATTAAAAAGAAGTTTTAAAATACAGAAAATCGGACTGTCTAGTTGGCCTAAATTTAAATGGTCTTAACTTACTCAATATAAGTCCAAATTAGGCAAAATTTGTATACAAATTGAAGCCCAGGATATCTATTTTTCAATAAAATAAAGTGCACTCAAAACGTCTTTGTGGATCAAACGTTATGGTCAAAATAGTGAGCAAAAGTCATTTTTCAGTATTGATTTCAGAGCGATTTGAACACTTTTGGGTTGTGATTACTTCCAAACTATTCTGAACTCTTTAATTACCCTTAGTTGACATATGTCAAGCTCATCATTGGGGCCGAGAATCAAAATTTATTAACAAGTACAAAATGTCGTGTCTACACTATTGTAATTACTTTTTTACCTCACTAATAACAGCTCATAATAAACTACCACTTAAGTTTATTGGTGGCTAGTTGTTATTTGTTTTTTAAGTGTTTTGAAAATATTATAGAGATAGCATTTCTCTTTGTTTTTTTAGCATTTATGAGCTCTTTGTATTTTGTAATATTTTTTTTACACAATTCTATATTTTGGGGTTTAAGTTACTAGTTGTAATGCTTTTCTCTCTTTGTTGCTTGCACATATACATGGTAACCTTAGTTATCACAGTTCAATATATTCTTTTGTGCCACATTCTCTCTTTGTCTTAAGAATGAGTGCTACAAGCCTACAAGAGTTAATCCTCTATGCATATATACATGTCTATTGGATTCAAAATCTATCTGCCAACTTGTCAAATAGCTAATGGATAATATTTTTTAATTAAAATTTCATTTAGAGTATTATTGTTGATGCTCTAAATTGGGTTAGATCGCATGGGGAAAACAATTTTCCTATGGCTTGACCACTGACACCCAGTTGAAACCCTTTTGCTTAAATTTGGAAATATATAGGATTATATATGATGCAACAATCTATGAGGCTTTGGTGGATTCAGTCTGAAAAAATAGAACTTGGTTTAGTCATACTCCAAAGCCAAAAAGTCTTGTAGATCCAAAGTAAAGGATAAGGCTACATGGACCAAAACTAAGTCAGGTTGCTTCTCTTGTGTAGCCACATATACAAAGCTTTATATGCTTTAGGGAGGTCCTAGACCATTCGCTGTGTGTCATATCTGATACATCAAATATTGGGTAGTGATGGATGATTGGTCTTCTGTTGGTTTAAAGTCTTATATAATAAATTGAAACTTAGATTAATTGTTTTATTCTCTACAGCCACAAGCTACTATAATCTAAAACTTTGAGTTTAAATGGAAATTAAACGAAACATCCATTTTTATTTGTATACTAAAATAATGTTGAATAAAGCATCTAATTTTTTAAACTAACATGGCATCTTTGATACATTCCTTCCTATAAAGACTTTTAGGTATTAAATTGATTATTACTACAAACACATAATCGCACAGTAAATGAAGACAACTCCTACACTTGAAGAGAAAGAAAATCATGATTCCTACATTAGAAGAGAAAGAAAATCATCCATTGATCATTTCAACAAGGGATATTAAACTAGCTAGAAATTAAGATCACAACTCATAATACCTTGTATAATCCAAGCATTATTAAAGACATTTAATCTCTTCTAGTCGTTCCAGGCCTCTGCAATTCACAAAAAAGTCATTAGCTCTCCATTTTATACCTTGATAATATAAAAAACAATAACCGTTACAAGGTCGTGGGTATTAATAAGATGACAATTTCTGTTTAGCAATTTGACCACGAGTGAGAAATGAAAATCTAATTTTAAAATCAAATATGAAAATCTACTCAAGATTAATAAAAAGGTAAAAAGTAAAGTTTCCATGCTTTTTGAAAAGAAGTGTTTGGGAACTGAATGAAATCATCGTAAATGACTAGGACACACTACTTAGAGTAGTCTTATAGTAATTAAAATGAAATGCCTCTTACTTGAGCTCTACTTGGTCTACCTCTATGAATCACCAAACCAACAAAAATACATTTTATCAATTGTAGTTCCTTAATGACTTCCTCCATATTGATTCTCTCTTTTGGAGATTCCAGTGAACATAAGATTCCAATATTAAGGATTGAGAGTAAGCACTTTTGCATATCCACATCCATATGCCTAAAGTCCTCAGTATTATTAGCTTCTTCTACAATTTCATTGTCATTGTCATCTTCTTTTGTTGCCATCATTGTTGCAGTTGGTACTTCTATTTCTTCAACTTCTCTTGGCAAAAGCATTGGGTCGACAACTTGAATGAGCCTTTTTGGTAAGGACATCTTAACAAAGTTATGGAGATTGAGACCATCTTTAAACATAACATCAGTGGGTCTCCTTCCTGTGAACATTTCCAACACAAGGACTCCATAACTATATACATCCCCCTCAGTTGATGCTTCACCGCCCATGCCATACTCTACAACTCGTGGAATGGAGGGAAATTAAGCAATATTCTATCTATTACAAAAACATGGATTTAGGGTTTACAAAATGCAAAGTCAAGAAAATAAAACAAATCTATATTAAAAAAATAATCACATATGCTATTATTTTTGAAATTGAAGGAAACAATAATAACTTTATCCCGAGGGTCCAAATCACTTTTTCCCCCTCTTGTTGATTTATTTTGATCAAGAAAATATACATGTTCAAAGAAGGTACAAATTTTAGTCAAAGAATATCAAATTTAACATTTCTCAAAGTTTGAATAATAATTGAATGTTAGTTTTAAATTAAAATTTGCAGTTTTATAAAAAATTAAATTAAATTAATTACGTGCTTGTGTGGTACAAACGTAAATGTGTTTTAACTTCTAAAAGAAAAACAAATACCAAGCGAGAGCTACTTAGCAAATGAATAAATAAAAATTAATAAGTGAGAGTTTATGTTAATATGCTAATTATGTGTACAACCATGCGAATATGTTGATGATATGAAAATTAAAAAGTATATATGACAAGAAAATCAAAGAGTTAAAAATCCTATCATTTGATAAAGTGACAAAAAGAAAATAAATACATTAGAACAGTTAAGGATTTAAAACAAAAGAAGAAAGATAATACCTGGAGCAACATAACCGATAGACCCCTTTAATCCAATTGTGCTAGTACACTTTTGGGAAGAATCATTCGAAGTTGTGAGGAGCCTTGATAAGCCAAAATCACTTACATGAGCAACCATATCACTATCAAGAAGAATATTGCTTGGCTTTAAATCACAATGAATGATTTTTTGCTCACAATGATTGTGAAGATAATTTAAAGCAAAAGCCACATCAATTGCAATAATTAGTCTTTGAAGAATGCTCAAATTTTTTGATTGATTGTCGCTATCTATCATTGGATGCAAGCACATTTCCAAGCTCCCATTTGTCATGAATTCAAAAACTAGAGCTTTGAAATCATCACCAATATAATTTATACTGGAGCAACATGTTAAGATCTTTATAAGATTTCGGTGCCGAACATTTCTTAATACATTGCATTATGCCATAAAACTCTTCGAAGCATCTTTGTTTTGAAGGTTAAGAACCTTTATAGCCACTAATCTTTCATCTTGCTCAAGAACTCCTTTATAAACTACTCCAAAACTACCGGATCCAATTAAATTGTTGAGAGAAAATCCATTAGTTGCTTGATGGAGCATTTTGTACGAAATTGTTGGAAGGAGATCAATATTTGAGACTAAAGACGATGGTTTCTTTTTTGATTTTTTTCTCCAATAAAGAATAAGAAAGGTTGAAACTAGAAGAACACATGTAATGACACAAACAATTGTGGTTGTCAATCTAGAAGCAAGGGACATTCTTGATTTCATAACTTTGTGGCATTTTGGTAATTGCAACTGTGGAATACCCCCACAAAGCTTATTGTTTCCAATAACAGATATCATATTTACATTTTTGAAAACTCCTTCTGTTGGTACCTCACCCTCAATATTGTTGAACGAAATGTTCAAATATTTAAAAAATGAAAGCTTCTCTAGACCTTTTGGAATTAATCCTGATAAGTTGTTTCGTGAAACATCTAAATATTCAAGGCTTTTCAAGGAAGCCATTGATGAAGGTATGGTCCCGTTAAAGGAATTCCCTTGCAAGCCTAGATACACTAAGTTCAAGCAATTTCCAATTGTTGTAGGAATTTCACCAGAAAAATTGTTTTTAGAAACATCAAGTGAATTAATATTCTTCAAACTGTCTACCTCAACAGGTAATTTGCCACTAAATGAGTTGTGGGATAAATTAAGTAAAAGTGACAAAGAAAAAATTTGAAAAACCTGTTGGGGAATGACTCCACTAAGGTAATTTTGTGAAATATCCAACTTTTGTAAACTTTGACAAGTACCAATACTTGGAGGAATGCTTCCTTCTAAATTGTTTTGAGACAAAAACAATTCAGCCAATTGAGTGAGGTTGCCAATAGAACTTGGGATTTTCCCTGACAATTTGTTTCCATTTAAATACAATCCCTGCATCTTTTGAAACTTCCCAAAACAGGTAGGTATCATACCTGTGAAAAGATTCTCTTCCATGCCCAAGATAATTAAATTGATGAGATTTTGCAATGCTTCAGGAATAGTTCCAGATATTTTATTACCTCCCAAATATAATTCTGTGAGTTGTGTTGACAAGTTGCCAATAGAACTAGGCAAAACACCTTCAAATTGGATATTTACAAGTTCTAGCATGTCCATTTTGCTACAGTTTCTTAGAGACGTTAAAAAGTCCAAATCCTTTCCTAATTTATTGTCACTTAGTTGCAGGTATTCAAGATCTTGTAGATAACCCAAATTAGTTGGAATTGATCCCACAAAGCTATTATTGTCAAGGGCAAGGACTTGAAGTTTAGATGCATTGCACAAAGAACTAGGGATTGACCCAAAGAATTTGTTATCAGTTATTGAAAACCATTGGAGATTAGGGAGAGTATGGCCTATATTTTCTGGAAGGGTACCACTAAGTTGGTTTTGTAAAAGTGACAAGATTCTAATAGATGATAAGTTGTAAAGAGAGGAGGGGACCATACCGTTCAGTTTATTGCCTCCAACTGAGAAATATGATAAGGCTTTCAAACGGCCTACGCTTTCTGGAATATTTCCCTCTAAATCATTAAGGGCTGCCGAAAAACGTGACAGTAATGAAAGATTTCCCAAGAAACTTTGGATTCCTCCTATGAAATTGTTTTTGCCGACCTCAAGACAAATAAGCTTGGTCAAAGAGCCAAGCTCCATGGGAATTTTGCCAATAAGTTTGTTGTTCGTGACTCTTATCTGCCTAAGTTCAGAGCAGTTGGACAAGTAGGTTGGAATTTCTCCTCCCAACGTGTTATTTGTAAGATTCAGTTCTTGCAATCTGAACAACTGACCAACTTCCTTTGGAATTTCACCATAGAAGCTGTTGTTTTGAAGGTTGATGGCCCTTAGAAAGGTGAGGTTGCCAATGTAAGGTGGAATGGTGCCACGCAAGTTATGACCTTGTAGTTCTAAGGTTGTGACTCTTTGATGACGGCGGCCGCATGTAATTCCATGCCAGTTGCAGAAGTGGAAAGAATCATTCCATGAGCTCAAGATTCCATATGGATCATAATCAATGGATTCCTTGAATTTGAGCAAAGCCAAACGGTCACTCTCATTTGTTGGAGTGGCAGAAGAGGTGGCAGGTTTCAAGCATAGAAGGGTTACAGTAAAGAGCAGAATGAAAGGAAGGAATGTAGAGCATAATAATGCAGGAAAATTGGGGTTGTGAAGCTTCATTGGTTTGGACAAGCAGGAAACTGGTGAAATTTTAGTGCGAGGTAGAGGTAGATACACAAGTTTGTATTATATATAGGCTGTTTCAGTTAGACTTGGGTGGATAAGTCACTACTATCAGAAAAATGACCCTGAAGTCAACGCTACCGTCTGATTTGTGTCAAAATTAGTTTTCACTGGCCGTGATTAGAACTACTTTTTGGTCGTGTTTTTCATTATTGGCTTTTTTAAAGTTTTTTTTTTTTTTTTTTTTTTTTTTTTTTCAATTCTACTATTTCAACCATTATCTTGCGTACAACTATTATGAAGATACACCATGTGGTGTCCAATTCTACAGTTTGCCAACATTAGACATAACACACTGTTTAAATTTTTTTTTTTTTTTTTAATTACAAGTGACAAATTGGTAAATAGCTTTTATTTTGAACCAAAGAAATTGTAAAACTGTTTTTTATTTATATATATATATATATATATCTTTTTAACTTGATTAGAAACTATACACAAATAACCCGATCTCCCTTGGGGACTCAAATTGTTTTTATTTATTATAAGAAGATAGAAAAAAAAAATTTTAATTAAACCAATGAATTAAAGAGTTTTTCTTTTCATTTCAAATTGCTGTTTCAATTAGTTTTGACGTAAAAAAATCATTTGCGTACCTCGTCGTGAGTTATTGCTATTTGTCAAATACCTCTAAAAATATAAAATCCGTAGGATCTTTAATTGATCAAATTTTCTATGATTTAGTATTAATAAATTGATAACGCGCTTACAAAAGCAGTCCTGTCTAAAAATAAAAAATAAAAAGTGAAAGCAAACAAACAAAGAAATTACTTTGTTAACGTGCATAGGCAGTTAATGATGAATTTTCAATAGAAAATAGAATGAACTGAAATTGCTTTGATTAGACAGTGTGTTGAGCTCGGAATACGCTGGAGACATGAAAGGAACCATTAATGTAATTGACTTCTAAATCATGAGTCACAAAGAATCCATCGTCCATTCCAGTGTTGTTAGACTGTTTTCTCCACTAAAAATTCCCTGACGATCTTCTAATCTTTGATGTAAGTAAACACAGCGAATTTTAAAAAAGAAAAATAAAGAGGAATTGGATTTGGTGCAGAGCTACTTTTTCTTTCTTATTTTACTTTTTTCCTGACTAATGACCATCATGTAAGTCGTGTTGTTGTTGTTGTTGTTGTTTTTTTTTTTTTTTTTTTTTTGGTGAATGAACAGTGTATTTTTATTCTTAGTGTTTGGATTGCAAGAAAATAAAAGAAAAATAAATAGGGAATTTTGAGTTTTTTTTTAATTCATTTTATTTTTTCTTCGTAATTTCACCGGTTCAAAATATTGATAGCATTGATTCTAAAAATAATAAATAAATAAAAATTTGATAGCCTGCATGCTTCCAAGAAAGCCCCACTACCTTGGACAAAGACCCCGGGGTCAATTCAACCGTGTGATTTGTGTCAAAAATAATGGTCCTCTTTCCCGAAAACAGCGGGCTTAAGATTTGTGTTGGTGCAGACTGCAGAGCACACGAGTTTGAACTTTGAACGATCTTCATTCTACACGGCGTGGTCAAATGTGTGATTTTGGGTCATCTAAATTGAGGTGCAGGAATATTACAACCCAAAGTTGAGAATAGTTCTCTTAGTGTATGGTAAGTAAAGCTAGAAAGCATGGGTGCAGGTGCAGGTGCAGGTGCAGGTGCAGGCGCGGGTGCGGGTGCGGGTGAAGTGCGGAGACATGACAATTTTTGAAAAAGTATGATGCGGGTGTGGCAGGATACGTTTATTAATAAATTATTAAATATATTTTTTTATATATTGCTAAGCATATTTTTTTTTCTTCATATAATGGTAAACATATACTAATTTAAGAGCAATAGTAGATAAGGAACTTTTGGGATCAATTTAATATTTATAGCTGATATTTAGGGGAGTAAATTTTGCAAAATAATATTATTTTTTAATGATAAGTAATTATTTAAATTGATATAATTACCAAATTATTTGGGAACTTTCTAAAAAAATAAACAAATAAACAAATAAGACAGGAAAAGGAAACAAAAAGGGAAAGAAAACACTAGAGTCAAACAGTGCGTTTTGCTATGTTTTTTATTATTTTTCTTAAAAAAACACATTTTTCGGCCCAAATCAGCCCATATCAAGCCGAATCGAAAATCGTAAAAGAATTCGCCACGGACGCACGTGCAATCACGTTGACGGCCACACGGCACATCCATGCTTGTTGGACATAGGTGTGCCACCCCTAGAGGCGCACCCGTGCTTTCTAGTAGTAAAGTCTAGAACAAGATTCGTATTGTGGTTCTGTCAAGTGTCATCTTCTCTCTTGTAAAATAACAAATGTTGAATTATATCAATAAATAAAACATTGTTTATCTCAATTTCCACGATCATAATTTGGTTTCATAACTAAACTTTTTGTATTCGAATTAATATGCCTAAATATAAGAGGCTAACATCTATGATTTTCACACACACATGTGCAAATACTATATTTAACCAAAACACATTTAAAATGGGGCAAATTTCATATTAAACAAAAAGGCCCCAGTTTATTTTAACAATACCTTTTAATATCATTCTCGTTTCATGATTTGTAAGAGTTTTTTTTTTTAAATACAATTTTATGTTATTCATTCCAGTCAAATATCTTTACATAGAAGCTTAGAATTGTTAGCCAACTAAGTAGAGGAGAACAAAAATATCATTTAAGATATTAGGAGAATGATAAACAATAAATATTGTTTAGAGTTTTTTAATATTTCTTATAAAAATTGTGTCAAAATTTTCCTATTATGGTTGTGGGGCCCAAAGATTTGGCAACCCCAGCCCACTCCATATCGGGCCCAAAGCCCATGCCGAGGACAATGCAATATCCGAGGATGAGTGGGGAAGGCCCAAATTGTCAATGAGCATCGCCAAGGATGACCATGTCCTTGACTGGCTGATATTGAAAAAGGGAAGGTCAGCGCCCCACCAAAAGCACCCTCACAGGGCATGCCAAAGAAAAAGACAAGTACCCAGGGTCGGTTGGGGGAATATGGCGAAGGAGTAATTCGTAGGGAAGCTGTCATCCCCACATTAAAAGCATGCAACTGACACTCTGGCCGCATTAATGAAGAATTGATCGTTGAACAGCGATGCTTTGGTTACTTCAACTAACAAGAGGTCTAGAAAAGCAGCTGATGGGACAAGCCCTCAAACACAAGCTCAGATGATCAACAAGTAGAAGGCAGAGATCCGCTGAATAGGACTATATAATAGAATGAACCCCCAGAGAAGAAGGGATTCGGGGACAACCCCTACTTTCATTAGCAATCAGGGAAGAGTTCCTCGGACTGGGCTGAGGACGAACTTCCCCTTAGAAAACTTAGCTAAATCTCATTTGACGATCTTGTAAACTCATATCAACCGTTGTATCATTCACCAATGCCTAGTCCTTCTACCCAATCTCTACAAATTTATTGTATAGGGTTAACTGGGCTTAAGTTCACTCATCCCTAGGAGGGAAGCGCTCGAACTCGGTCCCTACAATTGGCGCCGTCTGTGGGAAGGATTTGAGGATTAGTGAGTGCGATAGTTGGTGTGGAAGGGTCAACAACAACACCATTCCAAGTTCGAAAAAAAAAAAAAAAAAAAAAAAAAAAAAAAAAAAACTGCAACAACGTACTCATTCAGAAAGCAGTCATCATAAAGAAATGAAAGATTCAAGAAGTAAAGTAAACGAAATGTGGCTACTTATTTATTAAGTAAAGAAAAGTTACATTGTGCAACAAATACTTAGGCAGGCTTATTCTAAAGCTAACTACAAAGGTAAATGCTTAGGCAGGCTTGTTCTAAAGCTAAGTAAAAAAAAAAAAAAAACAGAGGCCTAGGCAAGCTTGTTTTAAAGCTAAGCTAAGCATAGAGGGAGAGGCGGAGACAGGCTTGTTCTAAGACCATCCACAGCTCCCGAGCCAGCATGGACAGCACTGGTGATGAGAAAGAAGAGGAAGCCGTGGCGCCTGATAGTCCTACCTCAAGGTTTTCCCTTGATTCTCTCCTAATCCCACGACAACCGGGTACTGGCGAATCACTACCAGCTTAGAGGAATGGTAGATCCACGTGCAGAGGAGAGATGTTATGTTCCTTTCAGATTTCCCTTCTAACTGCAAGAAGGGTCCTCTTTCTTGCTAGGTTGAAAAGAATGAGGATCTTTGGCCTCTGCTTATTTCGCCTCCATTGTGTCGTCTAGGATCGGGGTGGCATTCTCAACTCCTGAAGGGGGTCTGGCTTCTTTGTCCCTGCCCTTTTCCAGAGCCACTCCATCTCCTCAGGCACAAGTCACTATTTTGGCAAGGCCCTTGAAAATGCCCAAAAAACGGAGAGCCTTGGGTCCCTATTGAACCTAAGTGTTTGTGAAACTTAAGAAAAAGATTATCCCAAAATGCCTTATATAGAAGGTAGAAGCTGGTGAAAACCAGCCCGCACAGAATCCTAAGGAAGAATTACTAGAGGTATTAACACCGCCCAATTTCCAAAGAGCTTACCAGCCACTAGATCCTCGTAAATCCGCAAGGATATTAATGAGGATGCGCCTCGCGCACCAAAGCATCAAGCGCGTTACTCAAATAGCCCAAAAGACACCTCGTAATTGTAAGTGGCATGTCGAGTAAGAGCTACTGTCGTACGTCGGGGTGGAGGACGAGCTCACCCATGTCCAAGTCAACGTCGGCCCAAGGAGCCAGACCGAAGAAGGGTCCCCCCTCGGCGGAGAAAGTTCAAGGCCGTTATCACTCTAAGGGCAGGCTCTCCAACGCTGAGAATGAGTCCTTTCACTCCAAGCAGTAAAGAAAACTCTAAGTGCTAGACAGAACCAAGGTCTTGCATGGTCCTTGGACTCAAACCTATGAGGAAACTAGTCACTCAAGAAAAACTAAGTATTAGACAAAACTAAGGACTTGCATAGTTCTCGGACTCAAACCTATGGGGAAACTAGTTACTTTAGAAGACAAATGTTAGACAGAACCAAGGCCTTGTGTAGTCTTCGGACTCAAGCCTGTGGGGAAACTAACTACCTCAAGAATCAAGTGCTAGACAGAACCAAGGTCTTGCATGGTCCTCGGACTCAAACCTATAGGGAAACTAGTCACTCAAGAAGAATCAAGTGCTAGACAGAACCAAGGTCTTGCATGGTCCTCGGACTCAAACCTATGGGGTAACTAGTCACTCAAGAAAAACTAAATACTAAATAGAACCAAAGTCTTGCATGGTCCTCGGACTTAAACCTATGGCGAAACTAGTTACTTTAGAAGACAAGTGTTAGACAGAACCAATGCCTTGCATGGTCCTCGGACTCAAGCCTATGGGAAAACTAACTACCTCAAGAACTAAGTACTAGACAGAACCAAGGTCTTGCATGGTCCTTGGACTCAAACCTATGGGGAAACTAGTTACTTCAGAAGACAAGTGTTAGACAGAATCAAGGTCTTGCATGGTCCTCGGACTCAAACCTGTGGGGAAACTAGTCACTCAAGAAGAATCAAGTGCTAGACAGAACCAAGTTCTTGTATGGTCATCAAACTTAAACCTATGGGGAAACTAGTCACTTAAGAAGAACTAAGTACTAAACAAAACCAAGGTCTTGCATGGTCCTCAGACTCAAACTTGTGGTGAAACTAGTTACCTCAAAAGACAAGTGTTAGACAAAACCAAGGTCCTGCATGGTCCTCGAACTCAAACATATAGGGAAACTAGTCACTCAAGAAGAATCAAGCGCTAGACAGAACCAAGGTCTTGCATGGTCCACCGACTCAAACTTATGGGGAAACTAGTCACTCAAGAAGAACTAAGTACTAGACAGAATCAAGGCCTCGTATGGTCCTCAGACTCAAACCTATGAGGAAACTAATTACTTCAAAAGACAAGTGTTAGACAGAACCAAGGCCTTGCATGGTCCTCGGAATCAAGCCTATGGGGAAACTAACTACCTCAAGAATCAAGTGCAGGACAGAACCAAGGTCTTGCATGGTCCTCAGACCCAAACCTATAGGGAAACTAGTCACTCAAGAAGAATCAAGTGCCAGACAGAACAAAGGTCTTGCATGATCCTCGGACTCAAACCTATGGGGAAACTAGTCACTCAAGAAGAACTAAGTACAAACTAGAACCTAGGTCCTGCATGGTCCTCGGACTTAAACCTATGGGGAAACTAGTTACTTCAGAAGACAAGTGTTAGACAGAACCAATGCCGCGCATGGTCCTCGAACTCAAGCCATTGGGGAAACTAACTACCTCAAGAACTAAGTACTAGACAGAACCAAGGTCTTGCATGGTCCTCAGACTCAAACCTATAGAGAAACTAGTTACTTCAGAAGACAAGAGTTAGACAGAACCAAGGTCGTGCATGGTCCTCGGACTCAAACCTGTGGGGAAACTAGTCACTCAAGAAGAATCAAGTGCTAGATAGAACCAAGGTCTTGTATGGTCCTCGGACTCAAACCTATGGAGAAACTAGTTACTTCAGAAGAAAAGTGTTAGACAGAACAAAGGACTTGCATGGTCCTCGGACTCAAACCTGTGGGGAAACTAGTCACTCAAGAAGAATCAAGTGCTAGACAGAACCAAGGTCTTGTATGGTCCTCGGACTTAAATCTATGGGAAAACTAGTCACTCAAGAAGAACTAAGTACTAAACAGATCCAGGGTCTTGCATGCTCCTCGGACACAAACCTATGGAGAAAATAGTTACTTCAAAAGACAAGTGTTAGACAAAACCAAGGTCTTGCATGATCCTCGGACTCAAACCTATAGGGAAACTAGTCACTCAAAAAGAATCAAGTGCTAGACAGAACCAAAGTCTTGCATGGTCCTCGGACTCAAACCTATGGGGAAACTAGTCACTCAAGAAGAACTAAGTACTAGACAGAATCAAGATCTTGTGTGGTCTTCATTCTCAAACCTATGGGGAAACTAGTTACTTCAAAAGACAAGTGTTAGACAGAACCAATGTCTTGCATGGTCCTCAGACTTAAGCCTATGGGAAACTAACTACCTCAAGAACTAAGTACAAGACAGAACCAAGGTCTTGCATGGTCCTCGGACTCAAACCTACAGGGAAACTAGTTACTTCAGAGGACAAGTGTTAGACAGAACCAAGGTCTTTCTTGGTCCTCAGACTCAAACCTGTGGGGAAACTAATTACTCAAGAAGAATCAAATGCTAGACAGAACCAAGGATTTGTATGGCCTTCGGACTTAAACCTATGGGAAAACTAGTTACTTAAGAAGAACTAAGTACTAAACAGAACCAAAGTCTTGCATGGTCCTCAGACTCAAACCTATGGGGAAACTAGTTACTTCAAAAGACAAGTGTTAGACAGAACTAAGGTCTTGCGTGGTCCTCGGACTCAAACATATAGGGAAACTAGTCACTTAAGAAGAATTAAGTGCTAGACAGAACCAAGGTCTTACATGATCCTCAGACTCAAACCTCTGGGGAAACTAGTCACTCAAAAAGAACTAAGTATTAAACAAAACCAAGGTCTTGCATGGTCCTCAGACTCAAACCTATAGGGAAACTAGTTACTTCAGAAGACAAGTGTTTGACAAAACCAAGGCCTTGCATTGTCCTTGGACTCAAGCCTAAGGGGAAACTAACTACCTCAAGAATCAAGTGCTAGACAGAACCAAGGTCTTGCATGGTCCTCGAACTCAAACCTATAGGGAAACTAGTCACTCAAGAAGAATCAAGTGCTAGACAGAACCAAGGTCTTGCATGGTTCTCGGACTCAAACCTATGGGGAAACTAGTCACTCAAGAAAAACTAAGTACAAAACAAAACCATGGTCTTGCATGGTCCTTGGAATTAAACCTGTGGGGAAACTAGTTACTTCAGAAGACAAGTGTTAGACAGAACCAATGCCATGCATGGTCTTCGGACTCAAGCCAATGGTGAAACTAACTACCTCAAGAACTAAGTACTAGACAGAACCAAGGTCTTGCATAGTCCTCGGACTCAAACCTATGGGAAAACTAGTTACTTCAGAAGACAAGTGTTAGACAGAACCAAAGTCTCGCATGGTCCTCGGACTCAAACCTGTAGGGAAACAACTCACTCAAGAGGAATCAAGTGCTAGACCGAACCAAGGTCTTGTATGGTCCTCGGACTTAAACCTAAGGGGAAACCAGTCACTTAAGAAGAACTAAGTACTAGACAGAATCAGGGACTTGTATGGTCCTCAAACTCAAACCTATGGGGAAACTAGTTACTTCAAGAGACAAGTGTTGGACAGAACCAATGCCTTGCATGGTCCTCAGACTCAAGCCTATAGGAAACTAACTACCTCAAGAACTAAGTACTAGATAGAACCAAGGTCTTGCATAGTCCTCGGACACAAACCTACGGGAAAACTAGTTACTTCAGAGGACAAGTGTTAGACAGAGCCAAAGTCTTGCATGGTCCTCGAACTCAAACCTGTGGGGAAGCTAGTCACACAAGAAGAATCAAGTGCTAGACAGAACCAAGGATTTGTATGGTCTTCAGACTTAAACCTATAGGGAAGCTAGTCACTTAAGAAGAACTAAGTACTAAACAAAACCAAAGTCTTGCATGGTCCTCAGACTCAAACCTATGGGGAAACTAGTTACTTCAAAAGACAAGTGTTAGACAAAACCAAGGTCTTGCGTGGTCCTTAAACTCAAACATATAGGGAAACTAGTCACTCAAGAGGAATCAAGTCCAAGACAGAACCAAGGTCTTACATGATCCTTAGACTCAAACCTCTAGGAAACTAGTCACTCAAGAAGAACTAAGTACAAACTAGAATCAAGGTCTTGCATGGTCCTCGGACTTAAACCTATGGGGAAACTAGTTACTTCAGAAGACAAGTGTTAGACAGAATCAATGCCGCGCATGGTCCTCGAACTCAAACCTTTGGGGAAACTAACTACCTCAAGAACTAAGTACTAGACAGAACCAAGGTCTTGCATGGTCCTCGGACTCAAACCTGTGGGGAAACTAGTCACTCAAGATGAATCAAGTGCTAGATAGAACTAAGGATTGGCATGGTCCTCGAACTCAAACCTATGGGGAAACTAGTTACTCCAAAAGACAAGTGTTAGACAGAACAAAGGTATTGCATGGTCCTCGAACTCAAACCTGTGGGGAAACTAGTCACTCAAGAAGAATCAAGTGCTAGACAAAACCATGGTCATGCAAGGTCCATTGACTAAAACCTATCTGGAAACTAGTCACTCAAGAAGAACTAAGTATTAGACAAAACCAAGGTCTTGCATGGTCCTCGAACTCAAATCTATGGGTAAACTAGTTACTTCAGAAGACATGTGTTAGACAGAACCAATGCCTTACGCGGTCCTTGGACTCAAGCCTATGGATAAACTAACTACCTTAAGAACTAAGTACTAGACTGAACCAAGGTCTTGTACGGTCTTCAGACTTAAACCTATGGGGAAACTAGTCACTCAAGAAGAACTAAGTACTAAACAGAACCAAAATCTTGCATGGTCCTCGGACTCAAACCTATGGGGAAATTAGTTACTTCAAAAAACAAGTGTTAGACAAAACCAAGGCCTTGCGCGGTCCTCGGACTCAAACCTATGGGGAAACTAGTTACTTCAGAAGACAAGTGTTTGACAGATGCAATGCCTTGGATGGTCCTCGGACTCAAGCCTATGGGGAAACTAACTTCCTCAAGAACTAAGTACTAGACAGAACCAAGTTCTTGCATGGTCCTCGGACTCAAACCTATGGGGAAACTAGTTACTTCAGAAGACAAGTGTTAGATAGAACAAAGGTCTTACATGGTCCTTGAACTCAAACCTGTGGGGAAACTAGTCACTCAAGAAGAATCAAGTGCTGGACAGAATTAAGGTCTTTTATGGTCCTCGGACTTAAATCAATGGGGAAACTAGTCACCCATGAAGAACTAAGTACTAAACAGAACCAAGGTCTTCCATGGTCCTCGGATTCAAACCTATGGGGAAACTAGTTACTTTAAAAGACAACTGTTAGACAAAACCAAGATCTTGCATGGTCCTCGGTCTCCAACCTATAGGGAAACTAGTCACTCAAGAAGAATCAAGTGCTAGATAGAATCAAGGTCTTGCGTGGTCCTCGGACTCAAACCTATGAGGAAACTTGTCACTCAAAAAGAACTAAGTACTAGACAGAATCAAGGTCTTGTATGGTCCTCAGACTCAAACCTATGGGGAAACTAGTTACTTCAAAAGACAAGTGTTAGACAAAACCAATGCCTTACATGGTCCTCGGACTCAAGCCTATGGGGAAACTAACTACCTCAAGAACTAATTACTAGACAGAACCAAAGTCTTGCATGGTCTACGAATTCAAACCTATAGGAAAACTAGTTACTTCAGAAGACATGTGTTAGACAAAACCAAGGTCCTGCATGGTCCTCGGACTCAATTCGGTGGAGAAACTAGGCACTCAAGAAGAATCAAGTGATAGACAGAACCAAGGTCTTGCATGGTCCTTTGACTAAAACCTATCCGGAAACTAGTCACTTAAGAAGAACAAAGTACTAGACAGAACCAAAGTCTTGCATGGTCCTCGGACTCAAACCTATGGGGAAACTAGTTACTTCAGAAGAGAAGTGTTTGACAAATGCAAGGCCTTGCATGCTCCTTGGACTCAAGCCTATAGGGAAACTAACTACCTCAAGAACTAAGTACAAGACAGAACCAAGTTCTTGCATGGTCCTCGGAATCAAAACTATGGGGAAACTAGTTACTTCAGAACATAAGTGTTAGACAGAACCAAGGTCTTGCATAGTCCTCGGACTCAAACCTGTGGGGAAACTTGTCACTCAAGGAGAATCAAGTGCTAGGCAGAACCAAAGATTGGCATGGTCTTCGAACTCAAACCTAAGGGAAAACTAGTTATTTCAGAGGACAAGTGTTAGACAGAACAAAGGTCTTGCATGGTCCTCGAACTCAAACCTGTGGGGAAACTAGTCACTCAAGAAGAATCAACTACTAGACAAAACCAAGGTAATGCATGGTCTTTTGCCTAAAACCTATCTGGAAACTAGTCACTCAAGAAGAACTAAGTATTAGACAAAACCAAGATCTTGCATGGTCCTCGGACTCAAATTTATGGGTAAACTAGTTACTTCAGAAGACAAGTGTTAGACAGAACCAATGCCTTACACGGTCCTTGGGCTCAAGCCTATGGGGAAACTAACTACCTCAAGAACTAAGTACTAGACAGAACCAAGGTCTTGTACGGTCTTCAGACTTAAACCTATGGGGAAACTAGTCACTCAAGAAGAACAAAGTACTAAACAGAACCAAAATCTTGCATGGTCCTCGTACTCAAACCTATGGGAAAATTAGTTACTTCAAAGGACAAGTGTTATACAAAACCAAGGTCTTGCGCGGTCTTCGGACTCAAACCTATGGAGAAACTAGTTACTTCAAAAGACAAGTGTTAGACAAAACAAATGCCTTGCATGGTCCTCGGACTCAAGCCTATGTGGAAACTAACTACCTCAAGAACTAAGTACTAGACAGAACCAAGGTCTTGCATGGTCTTCGAATTCAAACCTACGGTGAAACTAGTTACTTCAAAAGACAAGTGTTAGACAGAACAAAGGTCATGCACGGTCCTCGAACTCAAACCTGTGGGGAAACTAGTCACTCAAAAAAATCAAGTGCTAGACAAAATCAAGGTCATGCGTGGTCCTTTGACTAAAACCTATCTGGAAACTAGTCACTCAAGAAGAACTAAGTATTAGACAAAACCAAGGTCTTGCATGGTCCTCGGACTCAAATCTATGGGTAAACTAGTTACTTCAGAAGACAAGTGTTAAACAGAACCAATGCCTTACACGGTCCTTGGACTCAAGCCAATGGGGAAACTAAATACCTCAAGAACTAAGTACTAGGCAGAACCGAGGTTTTGTATGGTCTTCAGACTTAAACCTGTGGGGAAACTAGTCACTCAAGAAGAACTAAGTACTAAACAGAACCAAAATCTTGAATGGTCCTCAGACTCAAACCTATGGGGAAACTAGTTACTTCAAAAGACAAGTGTTAGCCAAAACCAAGGTCTTGCGCGGTCCTCGGACTCAAACCTTTAGGGAAACTAGTTACTTCAAAAGACAAGTGTTAGACAAAACCATGGTCTTGCACGGTCCTCGGACTCAAACCTATTGCGAAACCAGTCACTCAAGAAGAATAAAGTGCTAGACAAAACCAAGGTCTTGCATGGTCCTCGAACTCAAACCTGTGGGGAAACTAGTCACTCAAGAAGAATCAAGTGCTAGACAGAACCAAGGTCTTGTACAGTCTTCAGACTTAAACCTACGGGGAAACTAGTCACTCAAGAAGAACTAAGTCCTAAACAGAATAAAAGTCTTACATGGTCCTCGTACTCAAACCTATGGGGAAACTAGTTACTTCAAAAGACAAGTGTTAGACAAAGCCAATGTCTTGCGTGGTCCTCGGACTCAAACCTATGCGGAAACTAGTTACTTCAAAACACAAGTTTGGACAAAACCAATGTCTTGCACGGTCCTCAGACTCAAACCTATAGCGAAAATAGTCACTCAAGAAGATTCAAGTACTAGACAGAACCAAGGTCTTGCATGGTCCTCTGACTCAAACCTATAGGGAAACTGGTAACTCAAGAAGAACTAAGTACTAGACAGAACCAAGGTCTTACATCGTCCTCGGACTCAAACCTATGGGGAAACTAGTTACCTCAGAAGACAAGTGTTTGACAAATGTAAGGCCTTGCATGGTCCTTGGACTCAAGCCTATAGGGAAACTAACTACCTCAAGGATTAAGTACTAGACAGAACGAAGTTCTTGCATGGTCCTCGGACTCAAACTAATGGGGAAACTAGTTACTTCAGAAGACAAGTGTTTGACAGATACAAGGCCTTGCATGGTCCTTGGACTCAAGCCTATAGGGAAATTAACTACTTTAAGAACTGAGTACTAGACTGAACCAAGGTCTTACATGGTCCTCGAATTCAAACCTATGGGGAAACTAGTTACTTCAGAAGACAAGTGTTAGACAGAACAAAGGTCTTGCATGGTCCTCGGACTCAAATCTATGGGTAAACTAGTTACTTCAGAAGACATGTGTTAGACAGAACCAATGCCTTACGCGGTCCTTGGACACAAGCCTATGGATAAACTAACTACCTTAAGAACTAAGTACTAGACTGAACCAAGGTCTTGTACGGTCTTCAGACTTAAACCTATGGGGAAACAAGTCACTCAAGAAGAACTAAGTACTAAACAGAACCAAAATCTTGCATGGTCCTCGGACTCAAACCTATGGAGAAATTAGTTACTTCAAAAAACAAGTGTTAGACAAAACCAAGGCCTTCGCGGTCCTCGGACTCAAACCTATGGGGAAACTAGTTACTTCAGAAGACAAGTGTTTGACAGATGCAATGCCTTGGATGGTCCTCGGACTCAAGCCTATGGGGAAACTAACTTCCTCAAGAACTAAGTACTAGACAGAACCAAGTTCTTGCATGGTCCTCGGACTCAAACCTATAGGGAAACTAGTTACTTCAGAAGACAAGAGTTAGACAGAACAAAGGTCTTACATGGTCCTCGAACTCAAACCTGTGGGGAAACTAGTCACTCAAGAAGAATCAAGTGCTGGACAGAATCAAGGTCTTTTATGGTCCTCGGACTTAAATCAATGGGGAAACTAGTCACCCATGAAGAACTAAGTACTAAACAGAACCAAGGTCGTCCATGGTCCTCGGATTCAAACCTATGGGGAAACTAGTTACTTTAAAAGACAACTGTTAGACAAAACCAAGATCTTGCATGGTCCTCGGTCCCCAACCTATAGGGAAACTAGTCACTCAAGAAGAATCAAGTGCTAGACAGAATCAAGGTCTTGCATGGTCCTCGGACTCAAACCTATGAGGAAACTAGTTACTTCAGAAGACAAGTGCTAGGCAGAATCATGGTCTTGCATGGTCCTCGGACTCAAACCTATGGAGAACTATTCACTAACGAAAGACCAAGTGTCAGGCTAAGCCATGGTCTTGCATGGTCCTCACGTCAAACCTATGGGGAAACTAGTTGCTTTAAGGGAATCTAATTACTATACAGAACCAAGGTTTTAAATGGTCCATGGGCTCAAACTTCTAGGGAAACTAGTCACCTCCGGAGGATCTAAGCACTAGACAAAACCAAGGACTTGCATGGTCCTCGAACTCAAACCTATAGGGAAACTAGTTACTTCAGAAGACAAGTGTTAGACAAAACAAAGGTCTTGCATGGTCCTCGAACTCAAACCTGTGGGGAAACAAGTCACTCAAGAGGAATCAAGTGCTAGACAGAATCAAGGACTTTTATGGTCCTCGGACTTAAACCTATGGGGAAACTAGTTACTCAAGAAGAACTAAATACTAAACAGAACCAAGGTCTTCCATGATCCTCGGACTCAAATTTATGGGAAACTAGTTACATTAAAAGACAAGTGTTAGACAAAACCAAGGTCTTGCATGTCCCTCGAACTTCAAACTAAGGGGAAACTGGTCACTCAAGAAGAATCAGGTGCTAGACAGAACCATGATCGTGCATGGTCCTTTGACTAAAACCTATCTGGAAACTAGCCATTCAAGAAGAACTAAGTATTAGACAAAACCAAAGTCTTGCATGGTCCTCGGACTCAAACCTATGGGGAAACTAATTACTTCAGAAGACATGTGTTAGGCAGAACCAAGGCCTTGCATGGTCCTGGAATTCAAGCCCCTTGGAAACTAACTACCTCAAGAACTAAGTACTAGACAAAACCAAGGTCTTGCATGGTCCTCGGACTCAAATCTATAGGGAAACTAGTTGCTTCAGAAGACAAGTGCTAGGCAGAATCAAGGCCTTGCGTGGTCCTCGGACTGAAACTAATGGAGAAACTATTCACTCACGAAAGACCAAGTGTCAGTCTAAGCCATGGTCTTGCATGGTCCTCTAGTCAAACCTTTGGGGAAACTAGTTGCTTCAAGGGAATCTAAGTACTAGGCAGAACCAAGGTTTTGCATGGTCCATGGACTCAAACTTCTAGGGAAACCAGTCACTTCAGGAGGATCTAAGCACTAGACAGAACCAAGGTCATGCATGGTCCTCGGACTCAAACCTATTGGGAAACTAGTTACTTCAGAAGACAAGTGTTAGATAGAACCAAGGTCTTGCATTGCCCTCGTACTCAAACCTGTGAGGAAACTAGTCACTCAAGAAGAATCAAGTGCTACACAGAATCAATGTCTTTTATGCTCCTCGGACTTAAACCTATGGGGAAACTAGTCACTCAAGAAGAACTAAGTACTAAACAGAACCAAGGTCTTCCATGGTCCTCGGACTCAAACCTATGGGAAACTAATTACATTAAAAGACAAGTGTTAGACAAAACCAAGGTCTTACATGGTCCTCGAACTCCAAACTATAGTGAAACTAGTCACTCAAGAAGAATCAAGTGCTACACAGAACCAAGAACTTGCTTGGTCCTTTGACTAAAACCTATATGGAAACTAGTCACTGAAGAAAAACTAAGTATTAGACAAAACCAAAGTCTTGCATGGTCCTCGGACTCAAATCTATGGGTAAATTAGTTACTTCAGAAGACAAGTGTTAGACAGAACCAATGCCTTGCATGGTCCTCGGACTCAAGCCTATGGGGAAACTAACTACCTCAAGAACTAAGTACCGGACAGAACCAAGGTCTTGCATGATCCTCGGACTCAAACCTATGGGGAAACTAGTTACATCAGAAGACAAGGGTTAGACAGAACCAATGCCCTACAAGGACCTCAGACACAAGCCAATGGGGAAACTAACTATCTCAAGAACTAAGTACTAGACAGAACCAAGGTCTTGCGTAGTCCTCATACTCAAACCTATCGGGAAACTAGTTACTACAGAAGACAAGTGTTAGACAAGACCAAGGTTTTGCATGGCCCTCGGATTCAAACCTGTGGGGAAACTAGTCACTCAAGAACAATCAAGTGCTAGACAGAACCAAGGTCTTGTACGGTCTTCAGACTTAAACCCATGGGGAAACTAGTCACTTAAGAAGAACTAAGTACTAAACAGAACCAAAGTATTGCATGGTCCACGGACTCAAACTTATGGAGAATCTAGTTACTTCAAAAGACAAGTGTTAGACAAAACCAAGGTCTTGCGCAGTCCTCGAACACAAACCTATAGGGAAAATAGTTACTTCAAAAGACAAGTGTTAGACCAAACGAAGGTCTTGCACGGTCCTCGAATTCAAACCTATAGCGAAACTAGTCACTCAAGAAGAATCAAGTGCAAGACAGAACCAGGGTCTTGCATGGTCCTCAGACTCAAACCCATAGGGAAACTAGTCACTCAAGAAGAACTAAGTAGTAGACAGAACCAAAGTCATGCATGGTCCTCGGAGTCAAACCTATGGGGAAACTAGTTACTTCAGAAGAGATGTGTTAGACAGAACCAAGGTCTTGCATGGTCCTCGGACTCAAACCTGTGGGGAAACTAGTCACTCAAGAAGAATCAAGTGCTAGACAGAATCAACGTCTTTTATGGTCCTCGGACTTAAACCAATGGGGAAACTAGTCACTCATGAAGAACTAAGTACTAAACAGAACCAAGGTCTTCCATGGTCCTCAGACTCAAACCTATGGGGAAACTAGTTACTTTAAAAGACAAGTATTAGACAAAACCAAGGTCTTGCATGGTCCTCGGTCTCCAACCTATAGGGAAACTAGTCACTCAAGAAGAATCAAGTGCTTGACAGAACCAAGGTCTTGCATGGTCCTCGGACTCAAACCTATGAGGAAACTAGTCACTCAAGAAGAACTAAGTACTAGACAGAATCAAGGTCTTGTATGGTCCTCAGACTCAAACCTATGGGGAAACTAGTTACTTCAAAAGACAAGTGTTGGACAAAACCAATACCTTGCATGGTCCTCGGACTCAAGCCTATGGGGAAACTAACTACCTCAAGAACTAAGTACTAGACAGAACCAAGGTCTTGCATGGTCCTCGAACTCAAACCTATGGGGAAACTAGTTACTCAGAAGACATGTGTTAGACAGAACCAAGGTCTTGCATGGTCTTCGGACTCAAACCGGTAGGGAAACTAGGCACTCAAGAAGAATCAAGTGATAGACAGAACCAGGGTCTTGCATGGTCCTCCGACTCAAACCTATAGGGAAACTAGTCACTCAAGAAGAACTAAGTACAAAACAGAACCAAGGTCTTGCATGGTCCTCGGACTTAAACCTACGGGGAAACTAGTTACTTCAGAAGACAAGTGTTAGACAGAACCAATGCCTTGCATGGTCCTCGGACTCAAGCCTTTGGGGAACTAACTACCTCAAGAATTAAGTACTAGACAGAACCAAGGTCTTGCATGGTCCTCGGACTCAAACCTATGGGGAAACTAGTTACTTTCGAAGGCAAGTGTTAGACAAAACCAATGCCTTACAAGGTCCTCGGACACAAGCCAATGAGGAAACTAACTACCTAAAGAACTAAGTACTAGACAGAACCAAGGTCTTGCGTGGTCCTCGGACTCAAATTTATTGGGAAACTAGTTACTTCAGAAGACAAGTGTTAGACAGAACCAATGCCCTGCAAGGTCCTCGGACACAAGGCAATGGGGAAACTAACTACCTCAAGAACTAAGTACTAGATAGAACTAAGGTCTTGCATGGTCCTTTGACTCAAACCTATGGGGAAACTTGTCACTCAAGAAGAACTAAGAACTAGACAGAATTAAGGTCTTGTCTGGTCCTCAGACTCAACCTATGGGAAAACTAGTTACTTCAAAAGGCAAGTGTTCGGCAGAACCAATGCCTTGCATGATCCTCGAACGCAAGCCTTTGGGGAAACTAATTACCTCAAGAATCAAGTGTTAGGCAGAATCAAGGCCTTGCATGGACCTCGAACTTAAACCTATGGGGAAACTATTCACTCACGAAAGACCAAGTGTTAGGCTAAGCCAAGGTCTTGCATGGTCCTCGCGGCAAACCTATTGGGAAACTAGTTGCTTCATAGGAATCTAAGTACTAGACAGAACCAAGGGCTTGCATGGTCCACAGACTCAAACTTCTGGGGAAACTAGTCACTTCAGGAGGATCTAAGCACTAGACAGAACCAAGGTCTTGCATGGTCCTCGGACTCAAACCTATGGGGAAACTAGTTACTCTAGAAGACAAGGGTTAGACAGAACCAAGGTCTTGCATGGTCCTCGAACTCAAACCTGTGGGGAAACTAGTCACTCAAAAAGAATCAAGTGCTAGACAGAACCAAGGACTTACATGGTCTTCAGACATAAACCTATGGGGAAACTAGTTACTTCAGAAGACAAGTGTTAGACAGAACAATGGCCTTGCATGGTCTTCGAACTTAAACCTATAGGGAAACTAGTCACTCAAGAAGAATCAAGTGCTAGACAGAATCAAGGTCTTTTATTGTCCTTGGACTTAAACCCACGGGAAAACTAGTCACTCAAGAAGAACTAAGTACATAACAGAAATGAGGTCTTCCATAGTCCTTTGACTAAAACCTATCTTGAAACTGGTCACACACGAAGAACTAAGTATTAGACAAAACCAAGGTCTTGCATGGTCCTCGGACTCAAATCTATGGGTAAACTAGTTACTTCAAAAGACAAGTGTTGGACGGAACCAATGCCTTGCATAGTCCTCGGACTCAAGCCTATGGGGAAACTAACTACCTCAGGAACTAAGCACTAGACAGAACCAAGGTCTTGCATGGTCCTCGGAGTCAAACCTATGGGGAAACTAGTTACTTCAGAAGACAAGTGTTAGACAGAACCAATGCCTTGCAAGGTCCTCGGACACATGCTAATGGGGAAACTAACTACCTCAAGAACTAAGTACTAGACAAAACCAAGGTTTTGCATGGTCCCTTGACTCAAACCTGTGGGGAAACTAGTCACTCAAGAAGAACTAAGTACTAGACAGAATCAAGGTCTTGTATGGTACTCAGACTCAACCTATAGGGAAACTAGTTACTTTAAAAGGCAAGTGTTAGGCAGAACCAATTCCTTGCATGATCCTCGAACTCAAGCCTATGGGGAAACTTACTACCTCAATAACTAAGTACTAGACAGAACCAAGGTCTTGCATGGTCCTCTGACTTAAACCTATGGTGAAACTACTTTCTTCAGAAGACAAGTGTTAGACAGAACCAAGGTCTTCCACGGTCCTCGGACACAAATGTGTAGGGAAACTAGTCACTCAAGAAGAATCAAGTGCTGAACAGAACCAAGGTCTTGTATGGCCTTCGGACTTAAACCTATGGGGAAACTCGTCACTCAAGAAGAACTATGTACTAAACAGAACCAAGGTCTTGCATGGTCCTTGGACTCAAACCTATGGGGAAACTTGTTACATCAAAACACGAGTGTTAGACAAAACCGCGGTCTCGCATGGTCTTCGGACTCAAACCTATAGGGAAACTAGTCACTCAAGAAGAGTCAAGTGCTAGACAAAACCATGGTCTTGCATGGTCCATGGACTCAAACCTATGGGGAAACTAGTCACTCAAGAAGAACTAAGTATTAGACAAAACCAAGGTTATGCGTGGTCCTTAGTTTCAATCCTGTGGGGAAACTAGTTACTTCAGAAGAGAGGTGTTAGACAGAACCAATGCCATGTATGGTCCTCGGGCTAACGCCAGTGGGGAAACTAACTAACTCAAGAACTAAGTACTAAATAGAGCCAAGGTCTTGCATGGTCCTCAGATTTAAAGCGTTGGAGAAACTAGTTACTTCAGAAGACAAGTGTCAGACAGAACCTATGTCTTACATGGTCCTCGGACTCAAACTTGTGGGGAAACTGGTCACTCAAGAAGAATCAAGTGCTAGGCAGAACCAAGGTCTTGTGTGGTTTTCGGACTTAAACCTATGTGGAAACTAGTCACTCAAGAAGAACTAAGTACTAAAAAGAACCAAAGTCTTGCATGGTCCTCGGACTCAAACCTATGGGGAAACTAGTAACTTCAAAAGACAAGTGTTAGGCAAAACCAAGGTCTTGCATGGTTCTCGGACTCAAACCTATAAGGAAACTAGTCACTCAAGAAGAATCATGTGCTAGACAGAACCAAGGTCTTGCATGGTCCTGGGACTTAAACCTATAGGGAAACTAGTCACTCAAGAAGAACTAAGTATTAGACAAAACTAAGGTCTTGCATGATCCTCGAACTCAAACCTATGGGGAAACTAGTTTCTTCAGAAGGCAACTATTAGACAGAACCAATGCCTGCATGGACCTCGGACTCAAGCCTGTGGGGAAACTAACTACCTTATGAACTAAGTACTAAACAAAGCCAAGGTCCTGCATGGTCCTCGGATTCAAACCTTTGGGGAAACTAGTTACTTCAGAAGACAAGTGTTAGACAGAACCTAGGTCTTGCATGGTCCTCAAACTCAAACTTGTGGGGAAACTGGTCGCTCAAGAAGAATCAAGTGCTAGACAGAACCAAGGTCTTGTGTGGCCTTCAGACTTAAAACTATGTGGAAACTAGTCACTCAAGAAGAACTAAGTACTAAACAGAACCAAGGTCTTGCATGGTCCTCGGACTCAAACCTATGGGGACATTAGTTACTTCAAAAGACAAGTGTTAGGCAAAACAAAGGTCTTGCATAGTTCTCAGACTCAAACCTATAGGGAAACTAGTCACTTCAGAAGAATCATGTGTTAGACAGAATCAAGGTCTTGCATGGTCCTCGGTCTCAAACCTGTGGGGAAACTAGTCACTCAAGAAGAACTAAGTATTAGACAAAACCAAGGTCTTGCATAGTCCTCGGACTCAAACCTATATGGTAACTAGTTTCTTCAAAAGCCAACTGTTAGACAGAATCAATGCCTTCCATGGTCCTCGGACTCAAACCGATGGGGAAACTAGTTACTTCCGAAGACAAGTGCTAGACAGAACTAAGGTCTTGCATGGTCCTCAGACACAAACCTATATGGTAACTAGTTTCTTCAGAAGGCAACTGTTAGACAGAACCAATGCCTTGCATGGTCCTCGGACTCAAACCTATGGGGAAACTAGTTACTTCTGAAGACAAGTGCTAGACAGAACCAAGCTCCTGCATGGTCCTCAGACTCAAACCAGTGTGGAAACAAGTCATTCAAGAAGAATCAAGCGTTAGACAGAACCAAGGTCTTGTGTGGTCTTCGGACTTAAACCTATGGGGAAACCAATCACTCAAGAGGAACTAAGTACTAAACAGAATAAAGGTCTTGCATGGTCCTCGGACTCAAACCTATAGGGAAACTAGTTACTTCAAAAGACAAGTGTTAGACAAAACCAAGGTCTTGCATGGTCCTCGGACTCAAACCTATGAGGAAACTAGTTACTTCAAAAAACAAGTGTTAGGCAAAACCAAGGTCTTGCATGGTTCTCAGACTAAAACCTATAGGGAAACTAGTCACTCAAGAAAAATCATGTGCTATACAGAACCAAGGTCTAGCATGGTCCTTGTACTCAAACCTATGGGGAAACTACTCACTCAAGAAGAACTAAGTATTAGACAAAACATAGGTCTTGCATAGTCCTCGGAGTCAAACCTATATGGAAACTAGTTTCTTCAGAAGGCAACCGTTAGATAGAACCAATGCCTTGCATGGTCCTCGGACTCAAACCTATGGGGAAACTAGTTACTTCTGAAGACAAGTGTTAGACAGAACCAAGGTCTTGCATGGTCCTCAGACTCAAACTTGTGGAGAAACTAGTCACTCAAGATGAATCAAGCGCTAGACAGAACCAAGGTCTTGTGTGGTCTTCGGACTTAAACCTGTGGGGAAACTAGTCACTCAAGAAGAACTAAGTACTAAACAGAACAAAGGTCTTGCATGGTCCTCGGATTCAAACCTTTGGGGAAACTAGTTACTTCAGAAGACAAGTGTTAGACAGAACCTAGGTCTTGCATGGTCCTCGGACTCAAACTTGTGGAGAAACTGGTCACTCAAGAAGAATCAAATGCTAGACAGAACCAAGGTCTTGTGTGGCCTTCAGACTTAAAACTATGTGGAAACTAGTCACTCAAGAAGAACTAAGTACTAAACAGAACCAAGGTCTTGCATGGTCCTCGGACTCAAACCTATGGGGAAATTAGTTACTTCAAAAGACAAGTGTTAGGCAAAACAAAGGTCTTGCATGGTTCTCAGACTCAAACCTATAGGGAAACTAGTCACTCAAGAAAAATCATGTGTTAGACAGAACCAAGGTCTTGCATGGTCCTCGGACTCAAACCTATGGGGAAACAAGTCACTCAAGAAGAACTAAGTATTAGACAAAACCAAGGTCTTGCATAGTCCTCGGACTCAAACCTATATGGTAACTAGTTTCGTCAGAAGCCAACTGTTAGACAGAACCAATGCCTTGCATGGTCCTCGGACTCAAACCGATGGCGAAACTAGTTACTTCCGAAGACAAGTGCTAGACAGAACCAAGGTCTTGCATGGTCCTCAGACACAAACCTATATGGTAACTAGTTTCTTCAGAAGGCAACTGTTAGACAGAACCAATGCCTTGCATGGTCCTCGGACTCAAACCTATGGGGAAACTAGTTACTTCTGAAGACAAGTGCTAGACAGAACCAAGCTCCTGCATGGTCCTCAGACTCAAACCTGTGTGGAAACTAGTCATTCAAGAAGAATCAAGCGTTAGACAGAACCAAGGTCTTGTGTGGTCTTCGGACTTAAACCTATGGGGAAACCAATCACTCAAGAGGAACTAAGTACTAAACAGAATAAAGGTCTTGCATGGTCCTCGGACTCAAACCTATAGGGAAACTAGTTACTTAAAAAGACAAGTGTTAGACAAAACCAAGGTCTTGCATGGTCCTCGGACTCAAACCTATGAGGAAACTAGTTACTTCAAAAGACAAGTGTTAGGCAAAACCAAGGTCTTGCATGGTTCTCGGACTAAAACCTATAGAGAAACTAGTCACTCAAGAAAAATCATGTGCTATACAGAACCAAGGTCTAGCATGGTCCTTGTACTCAAACCTATGGGGAAACTACTCACTCAAGAAGAACTAAGTATTAGACAAAACCAAGGTCTTGCATAGTCCTCGGAGTCAAACCTATATGGAAACTGGTTTCTTCAGAAGGCAACCGTTAGATAGAACCAATGCCTTGCATGGTCCTCGGACTCAAACCTATGGGGAAACTGGTTACTTCTGAAGACAAGTGTTAGACAGAACCAAGGTCTTGCATGGTCCTTAGACTCAAACTTGTGGAGAAACTAGTCACTCAAGATGAATCAAGCGCTAGACAGAACCAAGGTCTTGTGTGGTCTTCGGACTTAAACCTGTGGGGAAACTAGTCACTCAAGAAGAACTAAGTACTAAACAGAACAAAGGACTTGCATGGTCCTCGGATTCAAACCTTTGGGGAAACTAGTTACTTCAGAAGACAAGTGTTAGACAGAACCTAGGTCTTGCATGGTCCTCGGACTCAAACTTGTGGGGAAACTGGTCACTCAAAAAGAATCAAGTGCTAGACAGAACCAAGGTCTTGTGTGGCCTTCAGACTTAAAACTATGTGGAAACTAGTCACTCAAGAAGAACTAAGTACTAAACAGAACCAAGGTCTTGCATGGTCCTCGGACTCAAACCTATGGGGAAATTAGTTACTTCAAAAGACAAGTGTTAGGCAAAACAAAGGTCTTGCATGGTTCTCAGACTCAAACCTATAGGGAAACTAGTCACTCAAGAAAAATCATGTGTTAGACAGAACCAAGGTCTTGCATGGTCCTCGGACTCAAACCTATGGGGAAACTAGACACTCAAGAAGAACTAAGTATTAGACAAAACCAAGGTCTTGCATAGTCCTCGGACTCAAACCTATATGGTAACTAGTTTCTTCAGAAGCCAACTGTTAGACAGAACCAATGCCTTGCATGGTCGTCGGACTCAAATCGATGGGGAAACTAGTTACTTCCGAAGACAAGTGCTAGACAGAACCAAGGTCTTGCATGGTCCTCAGACACAAACCTATATGGTAACTAGTTTCTTCAGAAGGCAACTGTTAGACAGAACCAATACCTTGCATGGTCCTCGGACTCAAACCTATGGGGAAACTAGTTACTTCTGAAGACAAGTGCTAGACAGAACCAAGCTCTTGCATGGTCCTCAGACTCAAACCAGTGAGGAAACTAGTCATTCAAGAAGAATCAAGCGTTAGACAGAACCAAGTTCTTGTGTGGTCTTCGAACTTAAACCTATGGGAAACCCAATCACTCAAGAGGAACTAAGTACTAAACAGAACAAAGATCTTGCATGGTCCTCGGACTCAAACCTATAGGGAAACTAGTTACTTCAAAAGACAAGTGTTAGACAAAACCAAGCTCTTGCATGGTCCTCGGACTCAAACCTATGAGGAAACTAGTTACTTCAAAAAACAAGTGTTAGGCAAAACCAAGGTCTTGCTTGGTTCTCAGACTAAAACCTATAGGGAAACTAGTCACTCAAGAAAAATCATGTGTTATATAGAACCAAGGTCTAGCATGGTCCTTGTACTCAAACCTATGGGGAAACTACTCACTCAAGAAGAACTAAGTATTAGACAAAACCAAGGTCTTGCATAGTCCTCGGAGTCAAAACTATATGGAAACTAGTTTCTTCAGAAGGCAACCGTTAGATAGAACCAATGCCTTGCATGGTCCTCGGACTCAAACCTATGGGGAAACTGGTTACTTCTGAAGACAAGTGTTAGACAGAACCAAGGTCTTGCATGGTCCTCAGACTCAAACTTGTGGAGAAACTAGTCACTCAAGATGAATCAAGCGCTAGACAGAACCAAGGTCTTGTGTGGTCTTCGGACTAAAACCTGTGGGGAAACTAGTCACTCAAGAAGAACTAAGTACTAAACAGAATAAAGGTCTTGCATGGTCCTCGAACTCAATCCTATGGGGAAACTAGTTACTTCAAAAGACAAGTGTCAAGCAAAACCAAGGTCTTGCATGGTCCTCGGACTCAAACCTGTGGGGAACTAGTCATTCAAGAAAAATCAAGTGCTAGACAGAACCAAGGTCTTGTATGGTCTTCGAACTTAAACCTATGGGGAAACTAGTCTCTCAAGAAGAACTAAGTACTAAACAGAACTAAGGCCTTCCATGGTCCTCGGACTCAAACCTATGGGGAAACTAGTTACTTCAAAAGACAAGTGTTAGACAAAACTAAGGTCTTGCATGGTCCTCGGACTCAAACCTATGGGAAAACTAGTTACTTCAAAAGACAAGTGTTAGGCAAAACCAAGGTCTTGCATGGTTCTCAGACTCAAACCTATAGGGAAACTAGTCACTCAAGAAGAATTATGTGCTAAACAGAACCAAGGTCTTGCATGGTTCTTTGGACTCAAATCTATGGAGAAACTAGTCACTCAAGAAGAACTAAGTATTAGACAAAACCAAGGTCTTGCATAGTCCTCGGAGTCAAACCTATATGGAAATTAGTTTCTTCAGAAGGCAACTGTTAGACAGAACCAATGCCTTGCATGCTCCTCAGACTCAAGCCTCTGGGGAAACTAGTTACTTCAGATGAGAAGTGTTAGACAGAACCAAGGTCTTGCATGGTCCTCAGGCTCAAACCTGTGGGGAAACTAGTCACTCAAGAAGAATCAAGTGCTAGACAGAAGCAAGGTCTAGTGTGGTCTTCGGACTTAAACCTGTGGGGAAACTATTGACTCAAGAAGAACTAAGTACTAAACAGAACAAAGGTCTTGCATGGTCCTCGGACTCAAACCTATGGGGAAACTAGTTACTTCAAAGACAAGTGTCAGGCAAAACCAAGGTCTTGCATGGTCCTCGGACTCAAACCTGTGGGAAAACTAGTCATTCAAGAAAAATCAAGTGCTAGACAGAACCAAGGTCTTGTATGGTCTTCGAACTTAAACCTATGGGGAAACTAGTCTCTCAAGAAGAACTAAGTACTAAACAGAACAAAGGTCTTGCATGGTCCTCAGACTCAAACATATGGGGAAACTAGTTACTTCAAAAGACAAGTGTTAGACAAAACTAAGGTCTTGCATGGTCCTCGGACTCAAACCTATGGAAAAACTAGTTACTTCAAAGGACAAGTGTTAGGCAAAACCAAGGTCTTGCATGGTTCTCAGACTCAAACCTACTGGGAAACTAGTCACTCAAGAAGAATCTTGTGCTAGACAGAACCAAGGTCTTGCATGGTCCTTGGACTCAAACCTATGGAGAAACTAGTCACTCAAGAAGAACTAAGTATTAGACAAAACCAAGGTCTTGCATAGTCCTCGGAGTCACACCTATATGGAAATTAGTTTCTTCAGAAGGCAACTGTTAGACAGAACCAATGCCTTGCATGCTCCTCAGACTCAAGCCTCTGGGGAAACTAGTTACTTCAGATGACAAGTGTTAGACAGAACCAAGGTCTTGCATGGTCCTCAGGCTCAAACCTGTGGGGAAACTAGTCACTCAAGAAGAATCAAGTGCTAGACAGAAGCAAGGTCTAGTGTGGTCTTCGGACTTAAACCTGTGGGGAAACTATTGACTCAAGAAGAACTAAGTACTAAACAGAACAAAGGTCTTGCATGGTCCTCAAACTCAAACCTATGGGGAAACTAGTTACTTCAAAGACAAGTGTCAGGCAAAACCAAGGTCTTGCATGGTCCTCGGACTCAAACCTGTGGGAAAACTAGTCATTCAAGAAAAATCAAGTGCTAGACAGAACCAAGGTCTTGTATGGTCTTCGAACTTAAACCTATGGGGAAACTAGTCTCTCAAGAAGAACTAAGTACTAAACAGAACAAAAGTCTTGCATGGTCCTCAGACTCAAACCTATGGGGAAACTAGTTACTTCAAAAGACAAGTGTTAGACAAAACTAAGGTCTTGCATGGTCCTCGGACTCAAACCTATGGAAAAACTAGTTACTTCAAAAGACAAGTGTTAGGCAAAACCAAGGTCTTGCATGGTTCTCAGACTCAAACCTATAGGGAAACTAGTCACTCAAGAAGAATCTTGTGCTAGACAGAACCAAGGTTTTGCATGGTCCTTGGACTCAAACCTATGGAGAAACTAGTTACTCAAGAAGAACTAAGTATTAGACAAAACCAAGGTCTTGCATAGCCCTCGGAGTCACACCTATATGGAAATTAGTTTCTTCAGAAGGCAATTGTTAGACAGAACCAATGCCTTGCATGCTCCTCAGACTTAAGCCTCTGGGGAAACTAGTTACTTCAGATGAGAAGTGTTAGACAGAACCAAGGTCTTGCATGGTCCTCATACTCAAACCTGTGGGGAAACTAGTCACTCAAGAAGAATCAAGTGCTAGACAGAAGCAAGGTCTAGCGTGGTCTTCGGATTTAAACCTATGGGGAAACTAGTCACTCAAGAAGAACTAAGTACTAAACAGAACTAAGGTCTTGCTTGGTCCTCGGACTCAAACCTTTGGGGAAACTAGTTACTTCAAAAGGAGAGTGTTAGGCAAAACCATGGTCTTACATAGTTCTCGGACTCAAACCTGTAGGGAAACTAGTCACTCGAGAAGAATCAAGTGCTAGACAGAACCAAGGTCTTGCATGGTCCTTGGACTCAAACCTATAGGGAAACTAGTCTCTCAAGAAGAACTAAGTATTAGACAAAACCAAGGTCTTGCATGGTCTTCGGACTCAAACCTATGGGGAAACTAGTTTCTTTAGAAGACAACTGTTAGACAGAACCAATTCCTTGCATGGACCTCGGACTCAAGCCTATGGGGAAACTAACTATCTCAAGAACTAAGTACTAGACAGAACCAAGTTCTTGCATGGTTCTCGGACACAAACCTATGGGGAAACTAGTTAATTCAGAAGACAAGTGTTAGACAGAGCCAATGTTTTGCATGGTCCTCAGACTCAAACCTGTGGGGAATCTAGTCACTCAAGAAGAATCAAGTGTTAGACAGAACCAAGGTCTTGTATGGTCTTCGGACTTAAACCTATAGGGAAACTAGTTTCTCAAGAAGAACTAAGTACTAAATAGAACTAAGGTTTTGCATGGTCCTCGGACTCAAACCTATGGGCAAACTAGTTACTTCAAAAGACGAATGTTAGACAAAACCAAGGTCTTGCATGGTCTTCAGACTCAAACTTATAGGGAAACTAGTCACACAAGAAGAACTAAGTACTAAACAGAACCAAGGTCTTGCATAGTCCTTGCACTCAAACCTATGGGGAAACTAGTTACTTCAAAAGACGAGTGATAGACAAAACCAAGGTCTTCTATGGTCTTTGGACTTAAACCTATGGGGAAACTAGTCATACAAGAAGAACTAAGTACTAAACAGAACCAAGGTCGTGCATGGTCCTTGGACTCACACCAATGGGGAAACTAGTTTCTTCAAAAGACGAGTGTAAGACTAAACCATGGTCTTGCATGGTCTTCGGACTTAAACCTATAGAGAAACTAGTCATTTAAGAAGAGTCAAGTTCTAGACAAAACCAAGGTCTTGCGTGGTCCTTGGACTCAAACCTATGGGGAAACTAGACACTCAAGAAGAACTAAGTATTAGACAAAACCAAGGTCATGCATAGTCTTCAGTTTCAGACCTATGGGGAAACTAGTTTCTTCAGAAGACAAGTGTTAAACAGAACCAATGCCTTGTATGGTCTTCGGGCTCAAGCCTGTGGGGAAACTAACTACCTCAAGAACTAAGTACTAGATAGAGCCAAGGTCTTGCATGGTCCTCGGATTCAAACCTTTGGGGAAACTAATTACTTCAGAAGTCAAGTGTTAGACAGAACCAAGGTCTTTCATGGTCCTCGGACTCAAACTTGTGGGGAAACTGGTCACATAAGAAGAATCAAGTGCTAGACAGAACCAAGGTCTTGTGCGGTCTTCGGACTTAAACCTATGGGGAAACTAGTCACTCAAGAAGAACTAAGTACCAAACAGAACCAAGATCTTGCATGGTCCTTAGACTCAAACCTATGGGGAAACTAGTTACTTCAAAAGACAAGTGTTAGGCAAAACAAAGGTCTTGCATGGTTCTCAGACTCGAACCTATAGGGAAACTAGTCACTCAAGAAGAATCAAGTGCTAGACAGAACCAAGGTCTTGCATGGTCCTCGGACTCAAACCTATGGGGAAACTAGTTTCTTCAGAAGAAAACTGTTAGACAGAACCAATACCTTGCATGGACCTCGGACTCAAGCCTATGGGAAAACTAGCTACCTCAAAAACTAAGTACTAGACAGAACCAAGGTCTTGCATGGTCCTCGGACTCAAACCTATGGGGAAACTAGTTACTTAGAAGACAAGTGTTAGACAGAACCAAGGTCTTGCATGGTCCTCAGACTCAAACCTGTGGGGAAACTAGTCACTCAAGAAGAATCAAGTGCTAGACAGAACCAAGGTCTTGTATGGACTTCGGACTTAAACCTATGGGGAAATTAGTCTCTCAAGAAGAACTAAGTACTAAACAGAACCAAGGTCTTGCATGGTCCTACTCAAACCTATGGGGAAATTAGTTACTTCAAAAGACAAGTGTTAGACAAAACCAAGGTCTTGCATGACCCTCGGACTCAAACCTATGGGGAAACTGGTTAATTCAAAATACGAGTGTTAGACAAAACCAAGGTCTTGTGTGGTCCTCGGACTCAAACCTATAGGGAAACTAGTCACTCCAGAAGAATCAAGTGCTAGACAGAACCAAGGTCTTGCATGGTCCTCGAACTCAAACTTATGGGAAAACTAGTCACTCAAGAAGAACTAAGTACTAGACAGAATCAAGGTCTTGTATGGTCCTCAGACTCAAACCTATGGGGAAACTAATTACTTCAAAAGACAAGTGTTAGACAAAACCAAGGTCTTGCATGGTCCTCGGACTCAAACTTGTTGGGAAACTAGTCACTCAGGAAGAATCAAGTGCTAGACAGAACCAAGGTCTTGTATGGTGTTCGAACTTAAACCTATGGGGAAACTATTCACTCAAGAAGAAATAAGTACTAAACAGGACGAAGGTCTTACATAGTCCTCGGACTCAAACCTATGGGGAAACTAGTTACTTCAAAAGACAAGTGTTAGACAAAACCAAGGTCTTGCGTGGTCCTCGAACTCAAACCTATAGGGAAACTAGTCACTCAAGAAGAATCATGTGCTAGACAGAACCAAGGTCTTGCATGGTCCTTAGACTCTAACCTATGGGGAAACTAGTCACTCAAGAAGAACTAAGGATTAGCCAAAACCAAGGTCTTGCATCGTCCTCGGACTCAAACCTATAGGGAAACTAGTTACTTCAGAAGACAAGTGTTAGACAGAACCAAAGCCTTGCGTGGTCTTCAGACTTAAGCCTTTGGGAAAACTAACTGCCTCAAGAATCAAGTGCTAGTGCTAGACAGAACCAAGGTCTTGCATGGTCCTCGAACTCAAACCTGTGGCGAAACTAGTCATTCAAGAAGAATCAAGTGCTAGACAGAACCAAGGTCTTTTATGGTCCACGAACTCAAACCTATGTGTAAACTAGTCACTCAAGAAGAACTAATTACTAAACAGAACTAAGGTCTTGCATGGTCCTCGGACTTAAACCTATGGGAAAACTAGTTACTTTAGAAGACAAGTGTTAGAAAGAACCAATGCCTTACATGGTCCTCGGACTTAAGCCTATGTGGAACCTAACTACCTCAAGAACTAGGTACTAAACAGAACCAAGGTCTTACATGGTCCTCGGACTCAAAGCTATGGGGAAACTAGTTACTTCAGAAGACAAGTGTTAGACAGAACCAAGGTCTTGTGTGGTCCTCAGACTCAAACCTGTGGGAAAACTAGTCACTCAAGAATAATCAAGTGCTAGACAGAACCAAGGTCTTGTATGGTCCTCGGACTTAAACCTATGAGGAAACTAGTCACTCAAGAAGAACTAAGTACTAAACAGAACCAAGGTCTTACATGGTCCTCGGACTCAAACCTGTGAGGAAACTAGTTACTTCAAAAGACAAGTGTTAGACAAAACCAAGGTCTTGCATGGTCCTCGGACTCAAACCTATAGGGAAACTAGTCACTCATGAAGAATCAAGTGCTAGACAGAACCAAGGTCTTGCATGGTCCTCGAACTCAAACCTTTAGGGAAACTAGTCACTCAAGAAGAACTAAATACTGGACAGAATCATGGTCTTGTATGGTCCTCTGACTCAAACCTATGGGGAAACTAGTTACTTTAGAAGACAAGTGTTAAACAGAACCAAGACCTTGCATGGTCCTCGGACTCAAGCCTATAGGGAAACTAACTACCTCAAGAACTAAGTACTAGACAGAACCAAGTTCTTGCATGGTCCTCGAACTCAAACCTATGGGGAAACTAGTTACTTCAGAAGACAAGTGTTAGACAGAACCATAGCCTTGCATGGTCCTCGGATTCAAGCCTATGGGGAAAGTAACTACCATAAGAATCAAGTGCTAGATAGAATCAAGGCCTTGCATGGTTCTCAGACTCAAACCTATGGAGAAACTATTCACTCACGAAAGACCAAGTGTTAGGGTAAGCCAAGGTCTTCCATGGTCCTCGGCGTCAAACCTATGGAGAAACTAGTTGCTTCAAGGGAATCTAAGTACTAGACAGAATCAAGGTCTTGCATGGTCCATGAACTCAAGCTTATGGGGAAACTAGTCACTTCAGGAGGATCTAAGCACTAAATAGAACCAAGGTCTTGTATTGTCCGCGGACCCAAACCTGCAGCGAGGCTGACCACTTTGGTGCTAGTAATAAGCACTGCAGAGGATGGTGACCTTTCCTACGACGGGATCTCAAGACCATGTCCATGAGTATCACTTAAAGCATTGTAGGGTTCGATAGACTTGGTCCTAATCTGACCCACATCTAGAGAGTTCCCTTGTTTCCATAACTTTAAACACTTACTAAGTAATTGAAGGGTTTGGTGACCTCGACCTACCTCGGTTCTATATTAAAAACAAGAGAGAGATAGGTCTCCATTTGCACAAACCTCCATACGCTATTATAATTATCGATGTGGTCAGCTGAAGTGCAATCAAAGCCAAGATTGTGTAAGTAAAAAAAAATAAAAAAATAAAAAATAATACAAATAGGACAAATAAGAGAAAATAAAATATATACTTCATTGAATCTTTAAGAGTTACACAAGTCAAAAGTGCCATTACAATGCTTTAAAAAAAAAAAAAAAAAAAAAAAAGCGATGGTCCCATGGAGGATCATTCCTTCAGCTTCATCTCAATTATGCATCACAAAGATTACGTTCAAATTCATTTTACAATTTGCAATCCTTTGTGAGTGTGTGCTTCTGAATTTCAATTATTTCAAGATCTAAATTGGCATTGTCATTATTGCTCAATATTTGTTATTTCTTGTAGCAACTTTAGGAATTTCTCTTAGAGTAGTCATTAAAAAAAATTTAAATTATACAAAATCTAATTAAAAAAAAAAAAAAACACGTAAACATGTGAAATTTTACAATTTCCTTTTACTAACAAAATGAAAAGGCACCCGCACACCCTTAGCATGATGGTCACTTTACAAATATAAATTCTTGTAGGGTGTGGGGAAGGGGGGGGGGGGGGCAAGAGTTAGACTTCAAATTTTCAAAAAGGAGCTTCACAAGCATATACATATATTAGGTTAGAGTAAATTCTATCTCAAATAAAAATAAAAATAAAGATAAAAAAATACAAACAAACAAAAAGAAAAAGAAAAAGAAAAAATAGATTAATTAATGAGAATGCTAATATGAGAGTAATAAAGTTTGAGAGTCTGATCATGATGATAGAAAAAAATGGAGACAGAGAGAGAAAGAGAGGCAACAAGCCACAAATAATCATTGTTGACACTGTTTGCCAAGCCACCAAGGAGAGCAAATTAAAGTTGTTGCAACAGCAACTATAAAGCCTAAGAGAAGTCACTGCCATAGTAGTATCTTTTTTCGTATCATTTTTTTAGGAAAAATAAAATTACAAATTATTTTTATGGAATAGATTGAATGAGTTACGAATTTGAATAACAAGTTTTTTTTTTTTTTTTTCATTTTTTGTGTTGAAGTTCATTTGTTCCATTTAGTCTAATCTTGTAATTGTTTAAAATTTTTCATTTTCATTTTTGTGTGGTTATTTTGACTAATTTTTAGAGTTATGTCTAATTACATTACCAATATATTGATAGCGTTGGTTCTAAAACTTAAAATTAAAAAAATTAAAAATTGTTAGCATGCATGCTTCGTAGAAAGACCCAGTACTACCTTGGACAAAGACCCCTGGGAAAATTACCCCACCGTGTGATTTGTGTAATTAATAATGGACCTCTCTCCTGAAAACGATGGGCAGAGAACATGAGTTTGAACTTTGAACTTTGAACTTTGTCATCTTCTTTTAAACCCTTTCCCAAGTGGTCCTACCCCTATCTTGGAGATGGTTCTTTCCAGACTAGAATGAGATATATGGCAAGTCAAGTCTTGAACAAGATTCGTATTAATTGTATTTGTGGCTCTGTCAAGTATCATCTTCTCTCTTGCAAAAATAACAAATGTTGAATTATATCAACTAATAAAACATTGTTTATCTCAATTTCCTCAATCCGAATTTGATTTCATAACTAAACTTTTCATATTCGAATTAATATGCCTGAACTTTGTGCTTATATAAGGCGCTAACATCTATGATTTTCACAACTTCCAGATGTGCGTATGCACTATTTAACAACAAAAAGACAATTTAAATAGGACAAAATTCATATTAAACAAAAAGGCCCTTGAAATTTACGTTAACGTCTTAATGATACCTTCCAAAATTATTTACTTTTCATAATTTGTAAATATTATTCAAGATATTATACTTTGAAGACCAAACTCAAATTAAAGTACTTACAGAAACTAGTAAAAATAGTGAATGACTTTTTTTCCTTAGAAGTTAAAACATAAAGACTGTAGTTTTTCCTAGAAGACTCAAATTAAATGTTTTTTTTGACTTCTTGGAAAACCTAACTCATCAACTTCAAATATCATTTGAACTAAAGGAAAAATTTATTCTAAATAATGGGCTGTGTTTGCTGGACTTAAAATCAATTGGCCAGACTTTTAAATTAGATTGGACTAGCTGAAGCATCGGATACTCCTGTGTTGGTGGCGCTATCCTTTTCACAACAAAGGATGGATCATTGTCTTATGGATCTAATGACTGAAAGTGGTGGTTGTTGTTGAAAATGAGACTGCGATGAGGTTTGTTTCGTGAATTTTAATTTTGAAATGATGAGGTTTTTGATAAATGGTTGTGATGGTAGTGGGAATAAATATGCCTGAGGTGGATTTTGGGTTGTGGGATGTCGACAAATTTTGGCCAAATAGGTTTCTTTTGGGGGTGTTGGTTGCACTTCTCAAGATCACAATACTTTCTAGATTCTCACAAGGAAGATGACTTGATAAAAGCTCTATGCTTCAACGGAGCGTAACCTT
Source organism: Quercus gilva (assembly GCA_023621385.1). NCBI lineage: Eukaryota > Viridiplantae > Streptophyta > Magnoliopsida > Fagales > Fagaceae > Quercus > Quercus gilva. Next base: position 95,063,615 of record CM042476.1, on the reverse strand, counting down.
GTAAAACAAGTAAACAACATAGGATGGCACCAGTTGTTAGGTTATTACCAGCAAAGGAATTATACATAAGATCAAGATATTGGTCAAGATATATGATTTTTAAAAAAGATTTTTTGTACGTCTAGATTGATAGTTTCTAGTATCCAAAAAAAAGATTGATAGTTTCTAAGTAAACATTTATAATTGAAAACTATTAAAAATAAAAGAAATAATTTCTATGATATAAAATTATAATATCACAAGAATAAAAAAAAATGCAAATTAAATTTTACAAAAATAAAAATGGATGTCACACATAATTTGAAACAAAAAAATAACTAAATCAAGATTAATATATATATATATATATTAATAGACAAAGCTAAGAGAAAGTTTAATTAGAATTTGAAATTAGAATCCAATTTTGCGCCATGTGTCTGAATTTATGTGGGGACCACATCATAATTATTCAATTAAGTTTGTGTCATGTATTCACTTAAGTTTTTTTTTTTTTATAATTTTTGTGTCAAGTGAATTAATGAGTGCAAAATACTAAGAATCTAATATTAATGAACTATAAAATTTATATATAAATAAAAAACCAATCACATATGCTCAATAAAAATTACCATACAACAAAGATCACCACACACTCTATCTTATTAAAAATTAGAAAAAAAAAATGATCATAAGTAGTATTAAATTTAGGTAAGAATTTTAATATGTGACTAATAATGTTTATTTTTTCAAAAAAATAATTTGACTAATTATTTATATTTTTATGATAAAATTTTGATTAATTTTAAATGTATCCATAAGTTGCATGTGTTACATAATTTTTTTTTTAATAATTTGACTAATAATTTATATTTTGATAATAAAAATTGTGTTTAATTTTAAATGTATCCATGCGTTTGTATGGGATACATGCTAGTATATATATATATATATATATTAATATGTAAAGCTAAGAGAAAATCCGATTAAATTTCAAATTGGATTATAGTTGTAGTTTAATTTTGCGCCACGTGTCCTATTTATATATATATATATATATATATTTTTTTTTAATTTCTAAGTGAGTTAATGTTGTGCAAAAAACGAAGAGTCTAATCTATATATCTATATATATTAATATATAAATTTGAGAAAAAATCCAATTAGATTTCAAATTGGATTCTAATTGTAGTCTAATTTTGCACCACATGTCCTAGGACTCCTATCTATATATATTTTTTTAATTTCTAAGTGAGTTAATATTGTGCAAAAGATGAAGAATCTAATATAAATAAACCGTAAAAAACTGAATAAAAAAAGAGAAAACTCATGTATATATCCAAAAAATAAAACAAAATAAAAATAAATAAATAAGAAAGAAAGAGTAAAAAACTCATGTATATATCTATGACTTAAACAAAGTATAATATGAATCCATATATGTGTAATTGTGTTGTTTTAAATTGTACCATGCATATGCATGGATTATACACTAGTCTATATATATAATAATAGGTGAAACTGAGAGAAACTCAAATTAGAATTCCAAATTAGAGTTTCAATTTTACGCTATGTGTCAAATTATTTATTCTTAAAGATTTTTATTTCTTAATTTTAGAATTAAATGTGAGACCACATCATAAATATTCATCAAAGTGAGTTATTAAGCACAAAAACCAAAAAGTCTAGAATAAATGAATTATAAAAAATAAAAAAAAATTGCTTCACAATAATTAAAAAAAATGGACAATTTACATTTTATACCTAATAATACTCTTACAAATTTTTTTAAAAAGTTAACAAAAAAAAAAAAAATGACTATCAATAGTATTTAAATTATATATATAAGAATTATATTATGTATCTTATTATATATCTTTAAGTGTATCTATGTATATACATGGGGTTACAAGCTAGTTTATATTTATATATATAATAATAGGTGAAGCCGTGAGAAACTCAAATTAGAATTTCAAATTAAAGTTTCAATTTTGCGTCATGTGTCATAAGTTATTTATTCTTAAAGAGTTTTATTTCTTAATTTTAGAATCAAATGTGGGGCCACATCATAAATATTCATCTAAGTGAGTTATTAAGTACAAAAATCAAAGAGTCTAGAATAAATGAATCATAAAAATAAAAATAAAAAAGTGCTTCACAATAATAAATAAATAAATAAATAGCATAGATAATTTACATTTTATACCTAATAATATCCATACAAAAATTTTTAAAGAGTTAACCAAATATAAAAAATGACAATCAATAGCATTTAAATTATATATATATATATATGAATTATATTATGCATCTTATTTTATATCTTTAAGTGTATCTATGCATATGAATGAGATTACAAGCTAGTATATATATATATATAATAATAATAAGTGAAGCAGAGAGAAATTCAAATAGAATTCCAAATTAGAGTTTCAATTTTGTGCCATGTGTCATTCCAATTGTTCAATTAGAATCTGAAATTGGAGTCTAATTTTACTATACACGTGTACAAGAAAATAATCAAAAGAATATAATATGATTTGGGCTTGTTTTCTAGAGAACCATTACTCTGATTCAATGTTTTTATTTATTTTTACGTAGGTTCATTGTTCTCTTGGTTCAAACTTCAAAATGCCTAGGGAACTATAACAGGAAGCCGAATATGGAAAGTGGCCATGGGAATTAAAAATAAATTTCAAAAAATTAATTAAAAATAAAAAAATGAAAGAATATTGCAAGAGACGCACCACTTGGAAAAATTGAATTCCAATTAAAATTCATTGGACATGGTAATGAGATGAGATGAAATTAATAACACATTAAACACTCATGCTTTGGAAATTAGTAGTATTAATCTAAATCCATTGGACTTACTTCGTGATAATACAACTATGAAGGATGTATAAAAACACGCACAAATCCATCTCTCTATAAAAAGAGATTGGAGAGAATTTCTTTTATCAGCCATGCAACTTCAAAGGTTTTTTCTTCACACAAATGCCCATCATATTACAAAATGACCCATCGTAAAACTACAAAATGAGTGCAACTCTGAGGGTTTTTTTTTTTTTTTTTTTTTTAATTTTTTAAGCTACAAAAATTTCAATCACCAATAGAAATTGAAGATTCAAAAGTGTGAATGGATCTTTTGGATAAACAGCGTCACCAAGGTTCATCTTTCTATGTAATATTTCCATTTAGTTTTGATTCTCTTAATTGATATAGTGATGGGTTTGTGTGTATGCGCATACATTGAGTCAATATTAACATTTTTTGAAATCCTTTGGTCCTTGCTTGATGATTGACTTCTCTTGCAGATATCAATCTTGCACGAAGATGGCTTTCAACCTATTTGGTGTGACCTTATTGAAAACAATATTTAGCACATGGGAAGAATATCCAATGTCTATATATATATATATATATATAGATATATATATATACTGCTAAGTTTTGTTAATAAAATTTTATGGTTAATAATATGAATTTAGACTTAATTGAGCCTTTTAAACATAAATAAACTCATGATTAATAATATATCCATTCCCATGAGGTAGCATGGATTACATACTAGTAAATATTAATAGGTAAAACTTAGAGAAAATCTAATTAGATTCTACAATTGGAATCCAATTTTGTGCCATGTGTCCTAAATTATTTATTTTTAGAGAGTTTTATTTCTTAATTTTGGAGCCAAATGTGGGATCACATAATAAATATTCGTCCAAGTGAGTTATTGAATATGAAAACCAAAGAGTTTAAAATTAATGAACTGTAAAAAATAAAAATAAAAAAAAAAGTTCTTCACAATATCAAAAATTAAGAATTAATAAAAAATTTAAAAATATGAAAAATTTACATTTTCTACCTAATAATATTGTTACAATATTTTTTAAAGAGTTAACAAAATATAAAAATGACAATATATTAATAGTATTTAAATTATACATATAGAAATTATACTATGTATACTATGTATTTTAATGTGTATCTTTTTAATATATTCATGCATATGTATGATGTTACAAGCTACTTTTATATAAAGAATTAAATGTCAAGGTTCAAATAAAAATTTTACTAAAAAGACGTGAAAGTTGAAATCTACACTCCAATTTTTTATTTTTGTTTTGAGAGAGAGAGAGAGAGAGAGAGAGAGAGAGAGAGTTTGGTAGGGTTTTTTATTTTTATTTTTTTATTAAAGTAGAAGTCACATGGAAAATTATGTGGCTAATATTGACAATTTTCTACTTAGAAATTTAAGTTATAAAAATTGAAACGTCAAGACCTTATCAAAATTTATCATTAATCATAATTCGACACACTCGGAGACAATTCATTTTTCATTTATAAAGTGGCTGATTTTAATCAGCTGTAACAATTCTTTATTACAGTTGACTTGAAATCAGATTTCATTTTACCTTGGTTGAGTTTGTTCGTAGTGTTGTCATTTTTTAATCTTAAGAGTTGAATAAATAAATTACATTTGAATTTTATCATGTCATTATGCAACAAGGTAATTAATGTTGTAAAATTGAGATTGTTGTTGTCAATGGTGTTTGTGTATGGCCAAGCAACTATAGAAGAAGGTTAAAAAAACCCATCAGAACCCATTTCCATTGGGTTCGGGTTTGACCAATGCTTTCGTGTAAGTTTTTTAATAATAAAAAAGTTGTCATATGAACAAAAAAAAAAAAAAATGCCACATTATTTCTCCCTTAGACACATGAATAAAGAAGTTATTGAAAGTTAACTGAGGGACGCACATTTTTTAAACTTTAAACTTTAAGGATTAATTACGCTCATTTGAGATTGTAGTATCCCTTGTGCATGAAAATTAATACAAATTTTGAGCGTGTGGGACATCTTATTCGAGCTCCTTTTGAGATTGTACTGAAAATTTGAAACGCGAATATTGGTCTCAATTGATTGAGAAGACTTTGAATTTATGGTTAACAAGAGGTATCGTAGTGTCCAACACCTCTTCCCAAACTCAAGGTGGTCCTGTATATTTTGGAAATAGTCGTTTCCAGAATGAGATATATTATTAAAGGTCTAATAAACATGTATTTTAAGGAAACACATTAAATTATTTATTTTTAAAAATATTTTCTTGAGAATTAAAAAAATTATCAATATTTTTTCAGTTCTCAAATTTTTTTTTAAATGATTAATAATTATATGCCATTAAGACACACACTCTCAAAATCCTATTATTAATTGCAAGTCAAGCCCAGAACAAAGAGATTTGAATTGTGGCTTTGTCAAGTGTCATCTTTTTCTATTTCTGAATAACAAATGTTGATAGCCACTTTACGTCAAGGAGTCGAGGACTTGACTAATAATTTGACTCCCATTTAATTTGATTAGGATTTAAAGTGTTGGCTCTGTGTGGTTTAAAATCAACGTACATGTTGCATGGCTGTCAGTCAATGGGCTCAATTGACTGAGAAGACTTTGAATTTATGTTAATATTAATACGTGGATGTGAAATGTCCAAACACCTTTTGAAAAATTGAAGGTGGTTGTTTACAGAATGTGGAATATTAAGGCTCCGTTTGTTTTGGTGGTAAATGATTTTCGAAAATCATTTACCACCTGACCCTAGTGTTTGGCTGGAAAGGAAAATTTTATTTTCCAAAAAATTAGCTTCAGTTTGACCGGATTTACTCCTTTGACCCGGAAATCATTTTACACACTTATTTTACCTTCAAATGATTTCTGGAAAAGAGAGAGCCAGAACCTTAACGAACCAAACCGAGCGAGAGCGAGAGCGAGAGAGAGAACGAGCCTTCGACTTCGACTTCGCCGGCGTTCACGAGCCTTCGACTTCGTCGGCGCCACGAACCAACGAACCCACAAACCGCGCTATCGCACCGGTCTCGCGCCGATCGCAGCACCTCGCCATCGCACCTCGCCATCGCATCGCGCCGATCGCGCCATGGCACCATCGCCATCGCACCTCGATCGCGCCATCGCACCTCGTCGTCGACCCAGACCCATTGCCTCCTCGATCGCGCCATCGCTCCAACGCCGCTCGACCCAGACCCAGACCCTCGATCGCGCCATCGCACCTCGAGCTCTCTCTTCCTCGATCTCTCAGTTTTTTTTTTTTTTTTTTTTTTAGTTTGATTGTTGTTGCTGTTTTTTTTTTTAATTTGATTGTTGTTGTTGTTTTTTTTTTTTTTTTGATGAACTGATTGTTGTTGTTGTTGTTGCCGGAATTTGCTGTTGTTGTGTTGTTGCCGGAATTTGCTGCCGGAAAATAGCATTTTCCTAATAGAACCAAACACATGAAAATATTTTCCACAACAATTTTCATAATTCAACCAAACACTTAAAAATATTTTCCTTTTTCGGAAAATAGCATTTCCGGAAAATATGTATTTTCTGAAAAATGTTTTACGCGAAACAAACACAGCCTAATTGCAAGTCAAGTCTAGAACTAGAACAAGAGATTCGTCTTTTTTTTCTTTCAAAATAATAAATGTTGATAGCCACTATTCGTCAAGGAGTTGAGGACTTGACAAAAATAATAAATGTTGATAGCCACTTTACGTCAAGGAGTTGAGGACTTGACTAATAATTTGATTCCCATTTAATTTGATTAGGATTTAATGTGTTGGCTCTGTGTGGTTTAGAATCAACGTACATGTTGCGTGGCTTTTGGAAAATAGAGCACTCAGTAGAACTCGCTAGATTTTGTCAAGAGTATGGTCATATGAAATCAGAATGTCCTACATGCTTAAGATCAAAGGGTAAAATTATGGCTGCAACCCTTAGTGATGATGAAATTTCTGATCATGAGTCTAGTAATGATGAGGATGTAAACTTCATTACTTTCATAGCTACTGTTATAGTTGATGAAAGTTTTGTGGTTGATGAGAACCCTTCTGATGGGGAACTCTCTGAAAATATTGATTTGCAAAAAACCTATAATAAGTTTTGCAAGGTTGCTGTAAAGGATGCTATGAATGTTGACTTAGGTTTGAAGAAAATTGCTTCTCTTGAACTTGATAAGAAAAATCTGCTGTTGAAATTGTTTGATGCTAATGAATTGATTAATAAGATGAAAACTGAAAACATGTTGTTGCCTAATAAAGTTAAGAACTTGGAACTTGAATTATCTGTTTCTAGAGAACAAACAAATAGGTCTGCTAGTTCTAAACTTGATCACATTTAAGTGTTCAGAAGTCTCCCTTAGACAAAACTGGTCTAGGTTTTGTAGATAGCATCTCTGTGTCCAAAACTCATTCCATAAACTTTGTTTCTTTTTCTGAGCCCCTTATGAGTGAGAATGTCAAACTAGTAGAAATTATACCACCTCCTAGAAAGATTAGGGTTGATCTTAAAGAGTCTAAGCCTAAGAATCCTACCCTCCCTAAGGATAAGGTGCATAATAGACCTTTATGGGTGTGTCATTTTTGTGGAAAGACTGGACATATTCACCCAAACTATTCCAAGTTGCAAGCTGCTAAGCATGCAAATAAGCCAAAAGTACATGTACTTCAAGCACAAGATCCTATGGTACTTATTGATGAGTTAGTAAAGGTCTTAAATCTTTATACCAATGCTAGAGTTGCATCTAAAAGGTTTTGGATGCAAAAAGCTCAATCTAATTGAGTCTTTCAGACATGGTCCTTGTGCTTCATCTCTATATTCTTTGTGACCATTCTTTTTTTGCTATTTTTTTTTTTTTTTTTTAAGGATTTGCATTGCATTTCATTCATGCATTTTATGATAGGTTATTTTTGTTATTCTTTTCAAAAATTAAAAATAAATAAATAAATAAATAAGGGGAAAAGGAAGGAAAAATGTGTTTTGTATTATTTTTCTTGGACTTGTAATCAAGACTGGCCATATTATCTTTACAAAACATGTTTATGTACCTTGTTTAGTTTGGATAAACTTATTTTACTGCACTTTGCTAGTTTTAGCTATGTAGTGCATATTGTATAGGAATTGTTTATAGCTTTTGATCACTTGATCTTGATCTTAAAGTCACATGCTTTTGATTGTTTGGATTTGAACTTAAAAAGAAAGGCATAAATAACTATTTCATCACTGTTTACTAGCCAATCATGAACACCTTAATTCATATCATAAGATTTTGTGCTTAAGAAAGTGTAGTACATGCACAAAAAGAACATAAGGCGTAGCCTTGGATTAATGCTAAAATTGGTGTGTACATTATTGGGTTATAATCAATTCACAATAAAATAAAATTGGTGTGTACATTATCTTGGCTATTCTAATAATTTTCAAATAAAATAAAACTGGTGTGTACATTATGAGGCAAAACAAGAAACTTCCATAATTGCAAGCTTGTTTTCTAGGAGATGTGAGAGTTATATGATGTAACTCTTTAAATAATAGTTTCTTTCAAACTTATGTGATGAATTTTGTAGAAATTGTGATTGATTACTATCTACATATCACCTCATATGTATCTCAAATTATTGCCAGTTGCACACACTACACAACTTAGTCTTTACTAAACTTAGTACATGATATTGTGTGTGATCTTGTTGTGGTCATCCAAGATTCAATGATCCTTGATTTTAATGCAAAATATGTTCAATGTTTGAGTTTTGAGGACAAATTGATTGAAAAACTTGTTTTTGGGAGATCTGGGTTGAATTCAAGTATTTTTAAAAAAACTTTTAAACTCATACTCATGCATTTCATTCATGAAACACTATGCTTTGAAGAGTTTCTGCATTAAATTGCTCTATTTTTCAAAAATTTGAGTTTTCCAAATTTTCGATCGATCGAACTTGTTCCTCGATTGATCGAAAATGCGATAAAATTTTAGGTTTGAATTTGCCTGGCTCGATCGGTGCTCGATTGATGCTGGATCGATCGAAACTATTTTTTGATCAATCGAATCTAATTTTTGACTGATCAAAATTCGAACAGTGAGTTTTTTAAAAAAGGTATTCTCTTCATGTGCTCTTCACTTTTCTCAAACTTTCTCAAAACCTTTCTCACTATTCTCTCCTCGACTTATCCAATCTAAAATTTTTTGTCGTTTTCTGTTTAAAATCTTCAAGGGTTTTTGTCTTCAGGTGCTTGTAAGTCTCTTTTACCCTTTCTTTTTCAATTTTGAAAGCTCGAAAACGTGTTGAAAACACAAGAGCTATTTAGACCCCCAAATTAAAAATTACGGCTCGATAGATTTTACACAACTTTAATACAAAGTGCGGAATAGTGTAAAAGCGAGCGGATGAACAAGTAAGCTACTCTAATCCATAAACTAAGCAACACAGCAGTATAATGGAATTAAACAAGAGTAGGGAAGAAGGATGCAAACACAGAAAACACCAAGACGTGTTCTCGAAGAGGAAACCGAAGAACTCGGCGAAAAACCTCTCCGCCGCCCTCCAAGCGGAAATCGATCCACTAGACAATCAGTTGGGATACATGGGTTAGCAAAAGACCCTCCAAGCCTAGTCTACCCGATGTACCTAAGCCCTCCAAGCTCCTACTCCAACAAGGCTTCTCGGAACCGTGTCTTGTCTTAGTTCTTCGGATCCCGCAACAAGCTCCATGTTGCATTTGCCATCCTTGGCTTCTTCCAATGCTTCCCAATAGCTCCAAAACACTCTCTACACTCTGAATGTGTGTGGGTTGTGTTTGGGTATAAATCTCCTCTCAAGGTATGATAATGGGAGAGGGATGGAGAAGAGGCTACAATGATTTCTCACTAAGGAGGAGTAGCTCTCTCTCAAAAGATGGGTGGGTGAGTTGTAGAAAACCTATCTAGGGTTTTTCTCTCTGAATAGCCACACCAACATATGTGGGTAATGAGGGTATATATATAGAGTGGGTGAAGGGTAAGAAGGTCACTCATAAAAATCCTCCAGGCAGAAAGTTTCGCGACTGTCTCGCGGGAAGGCCTTACCAGCGAGACAATCGCGAAAATGACAGCCTGGCATGACTCTTCAGCTTCCAACACGTGCAGGGCACATGCACCATTTCGCGGGATGCTTAGTAGCGAGATACCCGCGAAAACTCTTCAGTCTTCAATTTCTTGAGTCTTCACACACACTCTCTCTCACACACAACCCTTACAATAAATCCCACAATAAATACAGGGTATAAACGATTGAAAATAATTACAATCAAATTTGGCACGGAATAAAAGCCAACAAAAACACAGTTGTAAATTACAACTTTACAATCTCCCCCTTTGGCTATTCCGTGACAAAACCCTAAAACAGACTCTAGACTTAAACGTGAGTTTGGGAACAAAGGCAAAACTCACTCACACCTAATTCTAGATTCTGAAGTGCTCTTGAAACATATGAACAAGTAACTCCTGAAACACAACAACACAATAACATCATTGTATGCAGAAAACTTGAAAAACATATGGAGCAATAATAGCATGATCGAGCAAAACGAAATAGAAACACTAGATCATGGCAAGATCAAACAAGTAATCACTATACAGAAGCAATTACTATGCTCATTCACACATGGAACGAACATCCGGATATGCAAGATGATAAGCTCATTTGAAGAGTATCATTTGCATCTCCAACACTCAACCAATGCAAACTACACGAAGTATTTGCATCTAGGAACAATCCTACTAGGGCACACGAGTGTTCATCACTCAACCAATGCATAGAACGTGTATGCATCTAGGAACAATCCTACATGGGCACAAGAGTGATGTACTTGAAGTAGAATGCATGACATTGAACAACAAGCAAACATGCATGAAGGTTGCATAGGCAAGGTATTGCAAATGCATGGCACAAACCACAAAGACCTACAAACAATGCATGAAACAAACCCTTAAAGCTTACAAAAGCAACATGGGTACAAAATATAAAGTACTTCCTTATCATATCACTCCCCCTATCATGAATCATAGGAGCTGTGATGAACTTGGAACATGTATACCTGTAACCTGAAACACTTGCACAAAACACATTAGACCCTCAAGGTAAAGCAAGTAATGAACGGACAAGTATAATGTAACAAGTAAATTGCGATCAAGTAAACATGATGTGAAACATGTGAGCAACTTGATCATACACCAAACAATCATATGGAAATGACTACAGTGATCATATAGCAAAGAAAGTGATCATCCGAACATGCAACCAATAAAGCACAATAGCATAAGGATAAAAGCATGTCCAACACATAAACACGATGCAATGAGAGCAACAAAGCATATCAAAGCATCATAAAGTAACGAGAAAACAAGCATAAAGTAAATCAAGGTTTTCTCAAAAAGAATGTCTTCTCCCCCTTGGTATATGCATCTCCCCTATGGCTTTCTCCCTCTACGAATGTGCACAAGGTAGAATTTCTCCCCCTAAGAGTATGCACATGAGTCATATAGAAATGACGATACACTCCCCCTTTTTGTCACGAATAGACAAATTAATCAAGAGGAAGGAGGGAAAGAAAAGAAGATATGAAGATGATGCATGAGGAGTGCAAGATGAATGAGAAACTGAAGCTCAAACATAATACAAACATTAAAAAATGCTACAAAGCATAAAGAACATGACATGCTAAGGATGATGGAACATGATATGGACCTAGGCATGACATGGACACAAGAACATGTTATATGTGCTAAAAGGTCTAAAAAGACTTATCTAGCATGAGTGAATGCAAAAACATGTCAAGTGTTAGAGTGTGTGCAGCAAAATGCATCTAGTGTGCATGTGTGATGCATGACTAATGCATGAGCAAGGCACTCAAGGGGCAAGGTGTACAAAACACACCACCAATGATCAAAACATGATAAACATGAATAATTATGGTGATCCCCAAAGTTTGGTACTCATCGGAGTCCAAAACAACGAGAAAATGCCATTTGGACATTTTATCAAACACTTGGAGTGCACACACTATACATGTATGATGAACAATGCAAGAACATATGAAAATCTTGCCTAAATACATGTTATTTTTGCCACAAGGGGCCAACAACCAAACCAAATCATCATTTAAAACAAAGCCCAATCAAAAAGATTGACAGAAAATAAGTTTTCCAACTCCCATTTGAGAAAATCCCAATTATGAACATAAAACCCCAAAAACGTAATCTAAGGATTAAAATCAATGAAAAGAGTTAAAGATTACCTTAGAGATGTTTATGGAATGAAAAACACTTGAATTTAGTTGGGTTTTGATGTAGAAACATTAAACCAGAGTTTTGGGAGAGGATGGGAGACGTTTAAAACAAATGACCCACGAAATGCCCTTTAAAAAGCTGATCTGGAAATTTTCGCTGGTATCTCGCTACTTACCATCCCGCGAAAATTTCGCAGGTATCTCGCAAGTAAGCATTACTCGCGAAACAGCCGCGAAACAGTCGCGAAACTCTCTATCCAAATCTGAAAAACTTGCGAATTGGACCCTTTCACTCGTGACTGAACTTAAACATGAAATAAGTCACGAAAACACCCAGAAAACATGTTTTTCACACAAAAACAATTTGAAAATTTTGAAAAACATGGGTGATACAAATCACTTCCAAAAGCAAACAAAAAGAACAAAAATCTTTTTGGTTTGAACCACATAAGGTTGAGCACACACACATCACATTTGAACATGTACAATCACACAAATGAAATAGACATTCATTGAACAAAAAACTTGTGTGTTGTGTGTGAGAATCAAGTGTGGAATAGTCCTTAGACCAGAGCGAAGCTTCAATGATCAATTCAAACGAGTCATACACAACTGATACGAAATCAAGTGGACTATCTCCATTATAGAAATGAGTATATATGACCTCCCACACATTGAGTACATAACTTAGAAGCTTTTCATTTGGCTTCTTCATAAAGCATAACAATTGGTCCATTTTATTTTGTATGGACAAAACATCTCATTTTGAGATAGGTGCTTGAAATTTATGATATTTCAACATTGATGATAAGCCTTTGGCTTTTTGAGCACCATAAAATTTACATTAAAAGAGTCGCTTTCCCTTTTTCCTAGTCAAATACTAGTATGTGCGACAGGCTTTTGCAGCTCAATATCTCTTTTCATTTTGAGATTTACATTTAGTGAGCTCTTTTTGCAAAAACATAAAAATAAAGTGGGAAGAGATATAGACACAAGACTATGCAAGTATCAAGACCAACAAGACTATTGACCAATCATTCATGACAAGCTTGAAGATCTATTTACAACAGTCACACATAGTTTTCAAGATTTCTTCCACATAGAAATAGGTGCATACATAATAAGCTAAGCTCGTAAATGCACTACGCCATTAGTACGAAGGTACTAGGCCAAACTCACATGAGATATGTGCTCAAACAAATACGATCAAACTTTTTGAATTTTTCACTTTTTATGTGGTTTTGGATTTTTACTCACACAAAACCAAAGCAAAACAGTAAGATCAAAAACAAAAACACAAACAATGCATATAAAGAGATGCATGATGCACAAATGCATGACAATGAAGCATCTAATGCATGAATGGTCCTACAAAGATCGAAAGAATTAGATCAAGGACCAAAAGAGCATAAGCTCAACCATAGGAACCCTTCCTCATCCAAACGGAATGATTGTTTGGAATGAGTGTCTCAAGAGAAGTGAGACGAGGGTTGGAAGAATGAGAACTGGAGATGCACATAGTCAAGGAGTTAAGAGCATCAAACACTTTCTTTAACAACATGCTATTTTCACTCAAATCCGGTTTATCATTTTTAGCACAACTTCCAAGAAGCTCAAGTTTCTCTTTTCTTTTGATTCTTTTAAAAGCTTGAAACTTAGAGCAATGAGGTCTAAGATGACCAAGGGCACCACAATGGTGACAAACAATGTGTTTAGGTCCATTAGGCTTTTTGGGAATGGATCTAACAACTTGGGTTTGTTCTTTCTTCAACTTAGAACATTGAGGCCTTATATGACCAATCACACCGCAATGGTGGCAAGTTGGAACAAATTTAGATCCACTCAATTCCTTAGGATTGGACCTAAACAGAGGCTTTGGCTTAATAGCCTTTCTCTCCACTTTTTGTTTTCTTTTATGTGGAGGAATGTACACCGATTTGTCCTTTGGGTTAGAACACACACCAGGCATAATATCGGGTACCACAACATGATTGCAACATATATTTTCATCATTTTCAACAATAGGTTCAGCAATCAAACACTTGGCATGCATCTTAAGAGATTCATTTTCAGATTTAAGATCATCAACAAGTTTGTTAGACACAACAAGTTTAGCATCCAAGTCCATATTCAAACATTCAAACTCTTTCAACTTTTCAAAAGAATTTTCAGCAAGTTTCTTATATTTTTCAACCAATTTGATGGATTCATTGAGCTTAGCAATCAAATCATCCTTTTCACAAAATAACTTGCTTAAACTCTTTTGAAACTTCTTAGCATTTTTCTTTAAGAGTTTGGTGTTAGGAATATCAACAACACCCAAAGATTCATGTAACATCGCATCACAATTATGAGGATTATCACTCATAGAGGCATTTTCACAAACACGTGGCATGTTACATTTATCACCAACCAAATCATACAAAGAGGTATACATAGCACAATCCATGACAAATAAACACAAGGGGTCAAGGATCACACTTAGGTATTTAAACCAAAACAAGTGTACCCGCTCTGATACCAATTGAAAGCTCGAAAACGTGTTGAAAACACAAGAGCTATTTAGACCCCCAAATTAAAAATTACGGCTCGATAGATTTTACACAACTTTAATACAAAGTGCGGAATAGTGTAAAAGCGAGCGGATGAACAAGTAAGCTACTCTAATCCATAAACTAAGCAACACAGCAGTATAATGGAATTAAACAAGAGTAGGGAAGAAGGATGCAAACACAGAAAACACCAAGACGTGTTCTCGAAGAGGAAACCGAAGAACTCGGCGAAAAACCTCTCCGCCGCCCTCCAAGCGGAAATCGATCCACTAGACAATCAGTTGGGATACATGGGTTAGCAAAAGACCCTCCAAGCCTAGTCTACCCGATGTACCTAAGCCCTCCAAGCTCCTACTCCAACAAGGCTTCTCGGAACCGTGTCTTGTCTTAGTTCTCCGGATCCCGCAACAAGCTCCATGTTGCATTTGCCATCCTTGGCTTCTTCTAATGCTTCCCAATAGCTCCAAAACACTCTCTACACTCTGAATGTGTGTGGGTTGTGTTTGGGTATAAATCTCCTCTCAAGGTATGATAATGGGAGAGGGATGGAGAAGAGGCTACAATGATTTCTCACTAAGGAGGAGTAGCTCTCTCTCAAAAGATGGGTGGGTGAGTTGTAGAAAACCTATCTAGGGTTTTTCTCTCTGAATAGCCACACCAACATATGTGGGTAATGAGGGTATATATATTGAGTGGGTGAAGGGTAAGAAGGTCACTCATAAAAATCCTCCAGGCAGAAAGTTTCGCGACTGTCTCGCGGGAAGGCCTTACCAGCGAGACAATCGCGAAAATGACAGCCTGGCATGACTCTTCAGCTTCCAACACGTGCAGGGCACATGCACCATTTCGCGGGATGCTTAGTAGCGAGATACCCGCGAAAACTCTTCAGTCTTCAATTTCTTGAGTCTTCACACACACTCTCTCTCACACACAACCCTTACAATAAATCCCACAATAAATACAGGGTATAAACGATTGAAAATAATTACAATCAAATTTGGCACGGAATAAAAGCCAACAAAAACACAGTTGTAAATTACAACTTTACAAATTTATTCACATTTTTCATGCATTTTCCATGAATTTTTAAACTCATGATTTTTGGGGTTTTTGAATTTTGGGTTGTTTTTCTTCACATTTGATCATTGGGTTTTTATCTTTAGATGATATAAACATGATCCTTATGCATTACGTTGATCAATTTTGTGAATTTGGAAAAGTTTGAAATTCTAGGGCTTGAAACTTTGTGAAATTGGGATTTTTGTTCAATTGGGCTTAAATTGGTAAAATTGACTTGTGTTATTGATTAATTATGACATTATATGATGTTGTTTAACTAGTATAATGTTAAATTGATCAATTTGGTTTACTTTTTGAAAAAGGGTTTTTCAAAATTTGGGGTTTTTGCTCTAAAATTCTGTGTTCAAGTCAATTGAAGGTTTATGAAGTAAATTTGACCAAAAATCAATGCATTAGAGCATGCATCATCTGTGCATTCATTACATGCATCATATAGATTGTTATTTATTGAGATTTTTGTGCTCTAACCCTCTCTAATGCAGTCTACCCTTGTGTTTCTTTCTTTGTTTCTGTTTTTCTTTTCTTCTAAACTCTTAGCATCATGGTTTGGAAAACTAGAGCAAATAAGAAACCCTCCTCTTCCTCTACCCTAGCTTTGAAGAGTCATAGGTTTAGATTTTAGAAAAACCAAGAAACCTGTGAGAAGTTTAACAAATTTAGGTCAGTCTAGACTGAGCGTAAGGTCATACTAGATGAGTTAAATCCGAAGATATGTAGGAACTTTGAGCGTAAGGGTTGGTTGCCTCTTTTGGATATAGATCATCCTCCTCCGGCTGCCTTGATTAGAGAGTTTTATTCGAACCTCTCTGTCCACTCCGATGATTCCAATGTCCAGTATGTGATGAGTTGGATAAGGGGTGAAGAGTATGTCATTACACCTCAGGTAGTGGCCTCTGCTCTTGGTGTACCTTTGGTATAGTAGCCTATGTACCCATACAATGAGACCCCTTCTCTTGATGATATTATGTCTTACATTACTGGTACTTCCATTCAGTGGGGTACTGATCCTTGTGTCACCTCTCATGAGCTTACTGAGCTCAATTATTTGTTCTTTTGGATTTCTTGTCATTCTATTTGGCCTATCTCTCACTTGCACACCATTCCTATTGAGAGATGTGCATTTTTGTATGCCCTTATGACTGATGCTCCTATGAGTTTTTCCACTCTTTTCATTCGATCCCTTGTTAAGGTTCATAGGAGTAGTTAGAAAGAGCATGGTCTTTTCTTTCCGTTGTTTATTCATAGGATTTTGTTATTGTAAGGTTGAATTTAATCAACCATTTTGTTGGCTTTATTCCATGCCAATTTGCTTGTAATTCAGCATTTAAAAACTCTGTATTTAGGTAGGAATCATGTAATGGTAGTATGTGAGAGTGTGTGAAGAAAAGCTCAAGTGTCTGCAACTCAGCAGGGCCTCAAGACTAGATCTCGTGGCTGGCTCACAGCTTGCAAGTCGCCAAAAGAGGCACATGTGTGAAGCATGCAGAGGAGTTGAAGAGTCACACCAGCTGGAGCACTACAGGAAAAAACTTCCGGTCTGGCCATTTTATTAGTTCGCGATTTAGACTTGCGACTCAGTCAAGTCGCGAGGCCAAGTCGCCAGACCACTCTGTTTGGGAAAAACTAACTTTTCGCATTCTAAACACACACCAGTATAAATACCCCTTATACCCACGAAATGTAGAGAGTTTCCAGAAAGAATTTTAAGAGAGAAACCTTAGAGAAAAACAAGATTAACTCATCCACAATTTTCATCATTTGATAGAAATTCCTCTACTCTCACCTTCTCCATTGATACATCCTTAAGAGGTTCATTTAGCCAAATCATTTTCTTACCATACCCATATCTGTAAGAAGGTTATTTGGTGCTTGGGAAGTAGTTAGAAAGGGACCAATTGATATTGGTTGATACTATAGGCTATAGCGGAATCCGGTAAACTAGAGAAGACAAAAGTTTGGCATAACCTCATTGGAGAAAGAAGTTTGGAGGGCTTAGGTACACTGGGTAGATTAGGCTTGGAGGGTCTTCTACTGTTCATGTATCCCAACTTTATTCTCTAATGGATTATTGACCGCTTGGAGCGCGGCGGAGAGGTTTTACGCCGATGACTTCGGTTTCTTTTTCGATAACACATCGCTATGTTATCTTTGTGTTTGCATCTCTCTTCCCTTAATCTTTGCCATTTAATTTCTGCAGTGGTTGTGATTTTATTTGGTTTAGATTGGTTTATCAATTTTTTTTTAGCTTATGTTCATATTCCGCACATACATTGTTTGATGATAAGCTTGAATCTGTAATTTGTAATTTAGGGGTCTAAATCTTCAAGGTGTTTTACTCACGTTTTGAACATTCAATTAGTATCAAAGCGGGTACACTTATTGTGGTTTAAATACCTAAGTGTAATTCTTGATCCCTTGTGTTTATTTGCCATGGATAATGCTTTGTATGCCTCTATGCATGTTTTGGATGTTAATGATTGTAGCATGCCACGTGTTTGTGAAAATGCCTCAATGAGTATTTATCCTCATGATTGTGATGACATGTTACTTGAATCATTGGATGTTATTGATATTCCAAATGAAAAACTCTTGGAGAAAAAGGCTAAGAAGTTCTAAAAGAATTTGAGCAAGTTATTTTGTGAAAATGATGATTTGATTGCTAAGCTCAATGAATCCAACAAATTGGTTGAGAAATATAAGAAACTTGCTGAAAATTCTCTTGAAAAGCTTAAAGAGTTTAAATGTTTGAATATGGACTTGGATGCTTAACTTGTTTTGTCTAACAAACTTGTTGATAAGCTAAAATGTGAAAGTAAATCTTTTAAGATACATGCCAAGTGTTTGATTCCTGAACTTACTATTAAAAATGATGAAAATATTTATTGCAATCATGTTGTGGTACCCGATTTTGTGCCTATTATGTGTTCTACCTCAAAGGACAAACCAGTATACATTTCTCCACATAAAAGAAACCAAAATGTAGAGAGAAAGGCTATTAAGTCAAAGCCTCCGCTTAGGTCTCAACCTAAGGCTTTGGATGGATCTAAGTTTGTTCCAACTTGCCACCATTGTGGTGTGATTGGTCATATAAGACCTCAATCTCATAAGTTGAAGAGAGAACAAAACCATGTTGCTAGATCCCTTCCCAAAAAGCCTAGTAGACCTAAACACATTGTTTGTCACCATTGTGGTGTTTTTGGCCATCTTAGACCTTATTGCTCTAAGTTTCATGCTTTTAAAAGAATCAAAAGAAAAGAGAAACTTAAGCCTCTTGGAAGTTGTGCTATGAAAGTTAAACCGGTTTTGAGTGAAAATAGCATATTATTAAAGAAAGTATTTAATGCTCTTAACTCCTTATCTATGTGCATCTCCGGTTATCATTCTTCCAACTCTCGTCTCACCTCTCATGAGACACTAATTCCAAAAAATTATTCTGTTTGGATGAGGAAGGGTTTCTATGGTTAAGGTTTTTGCTCTTTTGGTCATTGATCTAATTCTTTCGATCTTTGTTGGACCCTTTATGCATTAGATGCTTCATTGTCATGCATTTGTGCATCATGCATCTCTTTATATGCATTGTTTTTTTTGTTGTTTTTGCATTTGATCTTACTTTTATGCTTTTGTTTTTGTGTGTGTAAAAAATCCAAAACCACATAAAAAGTGAAAAATTCAAAAAGTTTGATCGTATATGTTTGAGCACATATCTCATGTAAGTTTGGCCTAGTACCTTTGTACAAATGGCTTAGTGCATTTATGAGCTTAGCTTTTTTTGTATGCACATTTATCTTTGTGGGAAAAATCTTGACATCTATGTGTGATTGTTGTAAATCGATCTTCAAGCTTGTCATGAATGATTAGTCAATAGTCATGTTGGTTTTGATACATGCGTAGACTTGTGCCTATATATCTTCCCACTCTTTTATTTTTATTGCTTAAAGAGCTCAACAAATGTAAATCTCAAAATGAAAAGAGATAATGAGCTGCAAAAACCGTCGCATATACTAGTATTTGACTAGAAAAAAGGGGAAAACGACTTTTATGAAAATGTATGGTGCCCAAAAGCCAAAGGCTTGTTCATCAAATTGAAATATCAAAAATTTCAGGCATCAATCTCAAAAAGAGATGTAAAGATCAAAAATGATTAAATGTTATGAATTGTAAAGAAGCCAAATGAAAAGTTTCAAAGATATGTAATCATTTTCTTGTGGGAGGTCATATATGTTCATTTCTATAATTGAGATAGACCACTTGTCTTAGTATTAGTTGTGTATGACTTGATTGAATTGATCATTGAAGTTTCACTCTAGACTAAGGACTATTCCACATTTGATACACACACACAACACACATGCCTAATGTTCAATGAATACCTTATTCATTTGTTCGATTGTACTTGTTTTAAATGTGATGTGTGTGTACTCAACTATATATGGATCAATCCAAAAATATTTTTGATCATTTTATATGTTTTTGGAAGTGATTTTTATCACTCTTTGTGTTTATATTTAGTGCTTACATTGTTTTTCATTGTTTAAACATGTTCTGTGTTGAAAAATAAGTGTTAGAATTTTTTGCGACTCATTCGTGACTGACTTGCCAGTCGCGAAATTTTTCGCGACTCATCTCATGACTCACCAGTCGCAAAACCCCAGTCACGAGTTTATCCAGAATCTTTTGCGACTCATCTCGTGACTTGCTCGTGACTCGTGAAATTTTTGCAACTCGCTTCGCTACTCACCCAGTCGCGAAATGCCCAGAAATAGCTTTTTAAAGAGCTTTTCATGGGAAAACTCTTTTAAACCTTTCCTATACTTTCTTAAACCCCTCTTTCAATATTTTTACATCAAAACCCAATCAATTTGAATGATTTTTCATTCCATTAACATCTCTAAGGTAATTTTGAACTTTTTTCATTGTTTTTGGTCCTTAAATTATGTTTTAGAGAGTTTTGTGCTCTTGGTTGGGATTTTCATCACAGGATTGGGAAAACTTAATTTTTGTCAAATTTTTGTATGGGATTGGTTTCTTTTGATGATTTGCTTTGGATGTTAGCCCCTTGTGGCATAAAGAACATGTATTTAGGGTGGATTTCATGATGTTCATGCATTGTTTTACATTGTTATTCATTGTGTGCACGTTAGGTGTTTGATAAAATGTCTCTTAGGCATTTTCTCACTTGTTTGGACTTCGATGAGTACCAAACTTTGGAGTTTCTCATGTTTTCTCACTAGGAACATATTTGGTTCATTGGTTGTGTATTTAACACACTTTGCCCCACATGTGCATTTTCAATACTTTGGTCATGCATTGCACATAGCCACCTCTTGCACATACCTTTGCTACCCTTGTCATGCATTGGTCTGTATCTTGTTTCTTCATCCTAGCATGTCATCTTTAATTTATGCTTTGTAGCATTTTGTTTTGTTTTTTGTTTGAGCTTCATTTTCTCATTCATCTTGCACCCATCATGCTTCTTTCTCCTTGTTCATACCTTAAACTTTTGCCCTCTTTTCTCCTTGATCCCTTTGTCTATTCATGTCAAAAAGGGGGAGAATATACTCTAGAGTAGTATACCGGAGAGTTTTGTCATTTTTATATGACTCTTATGCACATTCTTAGGGGGAAACTTTCTATTTCTTGTGCACATTTGGTGGGGGGGGGGGGGGGGAGGGATATTCCATAGGGGAGATGCATATACCAAGAGGCAAAAGACATTGTGTTAATAAGAAAACTTTGTTTTTTTTGTGTGTTGGACATGCATACATCCTTATGATATTGTGCTTTATTGGTTGCATGTTCGGATGATCATTTGCTTTGCTATATGATCATTGTAGTCATTTCTTTATGATTGTCATGTATTTGATCAAGGTGCTCATATGTTTCACAATATGTTTACTTGATCGCTTTTTACTTGTTACATTATACTTGTCCTTTTATTACTTGCTTTACCTTGAGGGTCTAATGTGTTTTGTGCAAGTGTTTCAAGTTACAGGTATATATGTTCCAAGTTCATCACAGCTCCTATGATTCATGATAGGGAGAGTGATATGATAGGGGGAGAAAGAGAGAAATAGCTTTGTGTTATATTAACTATGTTTTTGTCATAGTTCATGATTATGCTTAGCTATTTAAAATTATTTATATTTGTACCCATGCTTTGTAACCTAGTACTTGTTGTTAAATGTTATGCATTTTCTTTGTGTGCTAATTTGGCAAGTGCTCGACAGTTTACTCCACCACCTCCTTTTGATGATGAGCCTTGATTGCCCTTTGGCAATTTGTCACAAAAAGGGGAAGTACATTTTGATGCAAATAAGGGGAGTTTTGGAGTTTTTGGAGCTTTGGAGCTTTAGATTGTATATCTAGGAGCTTTATGTTTTTCTTTTTATTTGGCTCATGATGTATTTATTTGTATATGTTAGGGGGAGATACTTTGTTTTATGTTTCTTTTATTGTTTCTTGATTCACATGTGATACATTGGTTATTGATATATATTATGAGGTTATTCATGATATATGTCTTTTATTTTATATTTTATGAAATTAAGATTTTATTTTGTTTTACTTGTATTTTCCACACATGCGTTTATGTGTTTGTTGAGTGTTTTAAAAATATACAGGTTAATTCAGTCGTACTGCTGTCTACACTAGCAACTAATAGATAATAGTTAGGTTGAATTGTTTTTGGGCTTTCGAAATTTAAATGGGTTGTTTTGTAACTTTAAGCATTTCAATTTTGTGATGTGTTTTGTCACAGATTGCTAAAGGGGGAGTTTGTTAGGTTCTAAGACTTTAGGAACTAAATGTATTAGAACTTCAATGTGTAATGTGTTGGCAAACCATGATCAAAACTTAGAGTCTAGATTTAGGCTGCTCAAAGAGTGTTTATTTACATAGTTGGAATCGAGTGGTTGCAGAATATATTGGTCTGAATCTGCAAGGCTCAATAGATCAAAAATTAGACTCGATCGATCGAACCTCGTGCAGATTAATTTTCTGCAGAATTTTCCAACTTAGCCCAAGCCCAATTTGACATGTAGGGTTTTATATTTTACTCCAAATATAAAAGGAAAAACCATAGCTACGTTTTAGAAGTCTTTGATGTGCTGTGTGTTGAATCTCTTGTGAGATCTAGAGGTGTTTACCTTCATACACACTTAGGATTATCAAGATTCATGTCAAGAACTTGGTGATCGCTTCAGTTGCTGCATAAAGAATTTAAAGGAGATCTGAAACTTTTGAGTGGAGTCTTAAAGTCACAAGTGGGAGTACTTGTGGTTGCAGTGGATCAAGGAAAGAAGTAGCCTGTAGACTTGGAGCTATCACGTGGTCGTGGTAGTAAGTTTTCTACTCAAGGTAGCAATAGGATGTTAGCGGTCTAAGTCTTATAGTACAAACTTCAATTCTTTCATAATGGATCTGTTTTACTTTAAGGATAGTTAGGTTAAATCCTCCCTTAATTTTTTATCGATTTGGTGTTCCTGGGTTATCATATCATGTGTTCTTTATATTTCTGCATTATTTACATGATATGATTTGATTGTGTTAACCTAGATCTGAATAATTTATCTAAGTAATCACTTAGTTAAATAACTAGATTATACAACTTGTGTTTTGAAGGGTCTAAAAACGTACAAGATATTTTTTTTTTTTTTTTTTAATTATGTTTTGTAATTCCTTGTGTTCAAAATTAGTAATTGTATGGATGTGAAAGAAATCAAAGAATTTTAAAAGTTATAATAGTTATAACTATTTCCTCAAAAAAATAAAAAATAATAGTTATAATAACTTTGGATAAAATATAGGGCTTGAAGTTAGATGTATTTAGAAGTTTTAATTTCATTGGACCACTTTATCCCTTATCTTTTTTATTTTATTTTAATTTGTCTTTTAACTATTTGTCAAAATATTATTTTGTCCTTAATTTTTGTTATTTAAGACTGAAGTTGTTGTCTACTGTGAAAGACTAGAGAGCATTTTGAGCCAAAACTAGAGCTCGCTAGGGCAAAAAAAAAAAAAAAAAATAATAATAATAATAATCACACAAAAATTTTCACCGATCATTTGTTCGTCACTCACTCTAGCAGAACTATTTATGAACGGCCATGAACAAACCTAGATCTAGGCCAATTTTGTAACCAACCCTAATCTCTTCACATTTACATATTAGTCATTTGAGAATTGTGATAGGCCAAAAATGTATTAATCCCTTTGGCAAATTAATTAATCAATTAGCTAAGTTAATTAATTAAGTCAATTTAACATGCAATGGCGTGGTAGCACAAACAAATCACCAATTAAGTTAAATGCAGCGGAAAATAAATTTGACACAGGTGATTTGTTTACGAATGAGGAAAACCACCGAGACAAAACCCTACTGGGTGAATTTAAGGTTACCACTCCTGAAAATTCACTATTATCAAAATAAGCGGTTACAAGTAAAAGGAATCCCAGTACCCAATACCAACCTATAGTTGAACCTTTACCCTAATACCCAATTGGACTTGTGATGTAGCGACAATCTCTCCGTTCAATGCATGACTCCCAGTACATAACTAACCAATGATGCATGGATCCCAGTAGGTGACTAACACACCAACTTGAGAAGAATTTGTTAGGTTTTAGACCCCTTAAAACAATAATTGGATTAACTTAGTTTATTAGCCAAGTGATTAACTTGGTCAAATTATGCAAATCTAGGTTAACACAATCATATAAACATATCAAGCATATAGCAACGGAAATATAAATAACACAATGATATGATCACCTAAGAAAACCAAATCAGTAAAAAACCTGGGGATGATTTAACCTAGCTATCCTCAAGATAAACTTGAATCCACTATATGAAAGAATCGAAGTTCATGCAATAAGACTTACAAGCACTCTCGCTCGACTTCCTATTGCTACCTACCAGTAGAACTTACTGATACGACCATGTGCAAACTCCAAATCCACGGACTCCTTCTTTCTTGGATTCTCCATAAGATACAAGCACTCCCACTTGTGTTTCTTTAAGCTCCAATGGCAATAACTAAATTGATCATCAAGGTGTAGATAACATCTTTTCCTTGAAAACCCTAAGTTTTGTGTAACGGAAAAACTCCTCAAGAATCTCACAAGAGATTCACACAAAACCGCAAACATGAGCAACAAGAGCATCCATAAAAAGTGGCTACGGTTTGCCTTATATACTTAGCGCAAAAACATAAAACCCTAAATGTTTTAATGAGATAGGGCTGAGTTGGAAATCTGCGGAAAAACGCAATCTGGCCAACTTTTGATCGATCGAGCCTAAAATTTGATCGATCGATCCCAACTTTACATGAATTATACAACTTTGAGCAAGCCTAAACAATACTAAACAAACTGTATTGATCATGGTTTGCCAACATTACATATTAGAGTTCTAAATACATAAAATCCTAAGTCTTTAGAACCTAACAAACTCCCTCTTTGGTAATTCGTGACAAAATACAAATTAAAAGCTCAAAGTTTACAGATAAAAACCCTTTACAAAAATAATGCTCATAACAACAAATTCAATCCTAACTACTATCCATCAGTTGCAAGTGTAGACAGCAACTCAATTGAATCAACCTGTATATTCCTGAAACACTCAACAAACGCATAAATGCATGTGTGACAGAAAAATAGTAAATCAACAAGTATGTAAACTAACTCTCCCCCTAAGTTAGATACATCAAAAATAAAGCATTCTTGTATTTTTCACACAACACACAATAAAGACATATATCAATGAATAACTCATAAATATAAATCAATAAGCAGTGAACACAAGAATCAAGAATCATATATATCAGAATAAATGTATCTCCCCTAACATGAATAGCCCAAAAAAGATATCAAATGAAATTATACACAGTGAAGCACCTAGATACAATCTAATATTTCCACTAGCACCGCAAAATACAAAAGAAAAACTTCCCCTAACTACAAAATCTCCTCTACAAGAATCAAAACTCTACTCCCCCTTTTTGTGACAGAATGCCAAAGGACAATAACAAGCCATCATCAAAAGGAGGTAGTGAGGGTGAACGACGAAAAATGCACCAAATCAGCTCTCAAAGCACATAGCTCATCAAGCAAGTCCACCAAAATCTGACCATGAGCCGTCTGGACGGTCATGACAGTCTCCAAGGTACAATGTATATCAAAGCATCTGAAGGAGGTGGAGGAACATTAGCAGTAGCAGCATCACCAACAAGATTAATAACATCCTCACCAGTAGGACCTGTAAAAGTAGAATGAGGGGGTGCAGTACCAGAAGGCTCAGACCTAGGGTGTTTAGAGCCAACTCGAAGATGAGGAGCCCTCTGCCTAAGAAAAGATGCACCTATAGGAGCAATAACATGAACAGGCTCAAAGGAAGGGAAATCATCTAGACCAAGATATAACAGAATCCTATGAATAAAAATAGGATGGACAAGAGCATAAGCTGAAGATGAACTCCTATAAATCTCGTTCAAAGAACAAAGAAACAAGTGAGGAAAACTGATGGGAGCATTAGTAACAAGAGCTTACAAAAATACACATCGCTCAAGAAGAATGGTGTGAAGATGAGAGATGGGACATAGAGAATGGCAGGCAATCCTAAGAAAAAGAAAAGTAGTCTCAAGAAGCTCAGCAGACGTGATTCGAGAATTAGTACCCACTGGATAGAAGACCCAGTAATGTATGACATAACATCATCCAAGGGTGGAGATTCATCATACGAGTAGACAGGGTGCTGGACCAAAGGTACCCCTAGAGCATCAGCTACTACCGTAGGAGTAATGGTGTACTCTACACCTTGTATCCAACTCTTTACCAAAGTGTTGGAATCATAGACATGGATAGAAATGTTAAAAAAGAACTCTCTAATCAGGGTAGCTGGAGGAGGGGGATCAGAAATATCCAACAGAGGTAACCAGCCCCGACGCTCAAAATTTGCCCTAATGGCAGGATCAACCTCATCTAACATAACAGAATGCTCAGCCTAAATCTTTCTCTTAAGGTTCAGAGTGTCAAAGATCTCTTGGTTTTTCTCACTAGGAAACTTCTCACGGTCAAAAGGAGGTGGGAGAACAGACCTATGAGCTCTAATCTTCCTAGGCATGATGCTAAGGAAAGGACAAAGACAAAGTAATAACCAAAAAGAACAAAACAAAAACACAAACCAAGAGCAGACTTCAAGTTAGCACAAATAAATATATAGAACAAAAATCTGTATGATGCATGAACAATCACAATGTCATGATGCATGTTCTAATGCAGTAAAACTAAGTTCAATTTCACAAAATTGACTTGAGCATAGAGTTTCTAACAAAAACCCCAAAATTTAAAAACCACTTGTTAAAATTTTAGGAAAATTTTGACCAATTGATCATCACACAAACTAGAATACACGTTATAATAATCAATTACATCAATTCAATAAGCCAATTGCATCAATTGAACCCAATTTGAACAAAATCCCCAATTCAGATTAATTACAAGCCCTAGAAATTTTAATTTCTCACAAAACACAAAATTGATCAGATTAAACCAACAAGATCATGTTTATATCATATCCCAACAAAAACCCATTGATCAATTTCACATAAAATGGCTTGAATCATCAAAAACCCCAAATAGGAATAGGTCCGAAAATTTCAATGAAAAATGCATGAAACATGAAAATAAAATGCAAAAGAAAGGGTAAAATGGTCTTACCGGTGTTGGGAGAGGAAAACCTTGCAATAAATTCGAAGGAAAACGACAAGAATTTGATGATTGAGCCTTGTCCAAGTCGGAGAGAGAGAGAAGAAGGTTTGAGACTTTTAAAAAGTGCTTTGAACAAGTCAAAAACTGAGTTTTAAAAAAACTGATTCACGATATTCGATTGATCGAAAATTATTTTCGATCGATCGAAACAGTCTGAGACTCCTAAAAATTTTAAGCACAATTTCGATCGATCAAAAAACAGACTAGATTGATCGAAATAGACAGAGGCTCACTAATTTTTTGGAAAAAACACAGTTTTGAAAAAACAAACACATTTTGGGCAGCAACTCCTCAAAGCATTAAAATTGATGAACAAAATCATGAGTATGAGATGAAATGCTTTTTCAAAAACCCAAGTTTTAAACCCAGTTTTTTCCAAAAAAAAATTTCAAACATTCTCCTTTTAAATTCTCAAACAACAAATATGTTGTGCATAATTGTTAAGATATTTTCAAACTTGGTTGTTCAGACCAAAAACACACACAATAACATGTACAAAGTTTAGCAAAGAGTAACTTGTGTAGTGTATGTAACTAGAAAAGACTTGAGATACATGTGAGGTGATATGTGAACAAAGTTTACAAAATTCATCACATAGAATTTGAAAGAGACTATAACCAAAAGAGTTACATCATATAACTCTCACATCTTCTAGAACAAAAGCTTGCAATCATGTAAATT
Source organism: Quercus gilva (assembly GCA_023621385.1). NCBI lineage: Eukaryota > Viridiplantae > Streptophyta > Magnoliopsida > Fagales > Fagaceae > Quercus > Quercus gilva. The sequence goes on along the minus strand of CM042476.1, from coordinate 95,035,458 downwards.
TCTTGAATTTTGCCTCATAATATACACACCAATTTTAATTTATTCAGAAACTTATTAAAAACCAGGATAATGTACACACCAATTTTAATTATGTGATTTGGCATCAAGCCTAATAGTACACACCAATTTTAAGCATTAAGAAATTAAATCGAGACTACACCTTATGTTCTTTTTGTGCATGTGCTACACTTTTTCGAGTACAAAATCTTACGATATGCACTAAGGTGTTCATGATTGGCTAGTGAACAGTGGTGAGATGGTTATTTATGTATTTCTCAAAAGGATCAAGTCCGACAGTCAAATAACATGTGACTTCAAGATTAAGACAAAGTGATAAAGAGCATAGACATCTTTCCCATCCAACATGTACTACAAAGTTTCAATTAGTAAAGTGCAATAAATAAGCTCATCAAAACTAAATAAGGTACACAAGATATGTTATGTGAAAATAAATTGACCAACTTTGTTTTCAAAACCAAGAAAAATAATGCCAAACACAATTTGCTTCCTTTTTTTTTAATTTTAAAAGAGAAAACAAAAAAAAAATCTAGAATGAAATGCATGAATGTTATGAAATGCAAATCCTAGAAAAAAAAAAAAAAAAAAAAAAAAAAAAAAAAAAAAAAAAAAACAACAACAACAACAACAACAACAACAACAAAAACCAAAGAACAATGATCACAAGGAGTAGAGCAACGAAGCACAAGGATCATGAAAGAAAGACTCAATTAGATTGAGTCTTTTGCATCCAAAACCTTTTAAATGCACCATGAGCATTGGAGTTCCTATTCATGTTCAAATGATTTCAACTCCAAGATTGGAATAAAGGTTATTCACCAATTAGTGTCATAGGATCTTGTGCTTGAGGCACAGACACTTTTGGTTTATTTGTTCTCTTAGCAGCTTGAAGCTTGTAACAGTTAGGACGAATGTGTCCAGTCTTTCTACAAAAATGACAAACCGAAGCAGGTTTACCATGCATCTTTTCCTTAGAAAGGGTAGACTCCTTAGGTTTAGACTCTTTCAAATCAACCTTAATCTTCCTAGATAGTGAAACTTCTATGGGTTTGACAACCTCACTCACAGGGGGTTTGACAGTTTCACTCACAACGTCACTCACAAAAGGTTCAGAAGAAGATGAAGGAACAAAATTTGTAGAATGAGGTGCAGACACAGAGATGCTTTCAACAAAACTTAAACCAGATTTGTCATAAGGATACTTTTGAACACTCAGCATTTGATCAAGTTTAGAACTAGCAGATCTAGCAACAGATAAATCAAGTTCTAATTTCTTAACCTTATCAATTGCAAAAGTTCATTAGCATCAAATAGTTTAACAAGCAAATTCTTCTTATCAAGCTCAAGAGATTCAATTTTCTTCAGGCCAAGTTCAATATTTATAGCATCCTTTGTAGCAACTTTGCAAAGTTTATTATAGGCCTCTTGAAGATCTGCATCCTCAGAGAGTTCCTCATCAGAAGAGTTCTCTTCAACAGACACGCTTTCATTGACTACAACAGTAGCAGTGAAAGCAATGAAGTTTCCATGCTCGTCACATTCAGACTCATCATCAGAAACCTCATTATCACTAAGGGTTGCAGCCATAGCTTTGCCCTTAGACTTCAAGAATGTAAGACATTCAGATTTCACATAACCATACCCTTGACATCCAAAACATTGAGGACCTAAAGAATTATTGGAAGATTGACTTACTTTTTCTCTAGGTTTTTCAGTGTTGCTAATCTTAGTGAGATCATTCTTCCTAAAATTTCTAGGTTCAACAGTGTTTGTATTTCTTACCTTTCTGTTACTATTCCTGAGAAAGTTTCTAAAGTTCTTAGCAAGGTAAGTAATCTCTGTAGTAGAGAGCTCATCATCAAATCCACCAACCTCAACATCATTAACTGACTTAAGAGCCATTGACTTGGATTTGCTAGCTTTCGATAGGTCCAACTCATAGGACTGAAGAGATCTTACAAGTTCATCAACAGGGATGGAGTCCACATCTTTGCTCTCAGTAATGGCAGTCACTTTGGGTCTAAAATCTTCAGTTAAAGATCTAAGAATCTTCCTAACAATTCTAAGTTGATCATAGATTTCATCCAGATTATATGCAAAATTAACAATATCATTCAGCTTAGCATAGAATTCATCAAAAGTTTCATCATCAAACATCCTAATGGTTTCAAATCTAGTAGTTAATTGCTGCAATTTATTGATCTTAACTGCCTTTGTGCCTTCATGCATAGTCTAGAGGATATTCCAAGCAGTGTGAGCAACCTCAACATTTGAGATTCTCTTAAATTCCTCCATTGAAACAACGTTAAAGATAGCATTCATAACTTTGCTATTGAACCTAGCTGCTTCTTTTTGAGAAGTTTGCTACTCACTCACACGAGTAGTGGGCTTCTCCTATCCGTACTCAACGGAATTCCAAACCCTCTCATCAATTGATTTTAAGAATGCTTTTTTCCTTACTTTCCAATAAGTATAGTTATTCCCATCAAAGTGAGAAGGAATAACAAGAGAGTGTTCGTGTTCCATGATAACAAGGGTCAAGGATCAACTCAAAGATCAAAAGATCTACAACAAGAGAACAACCCGCTCTGATACCACTTGTTAGGTTTTAGACCCCTTAACAACAATTGAATTAACCTAGTTTATTAGCCAAGTGACTAACTTAGTCAAATTATGCAAATCTAGGTTAACACAATCATATAAACATATCAAGCATATAGCAGCGGAAATATAAATAACACAATGATATGATCACTCAGGAAAACCAAACTGGTAAAAAACTTAGGGAGGATTTAACCTAGCTATCCTCAAGGTAAACTTGAATCCATTATATGAAAGGATCGAAGTTCATATAATAAGACTTACAAGCACCCTTACTCGACTTCCTATTGTTACTCACCAGTAGAACTTATTGACACGACCACGTGCAAGCTCCGAATCCACAGACTCCTTCCTTTTTGGATTCTCCACAAGATACATGCACTCCCGCTTGTGTTTCTTTAAGCTCCAATGGCAACAACTGAATTGATCATCAAGGTGTAGATAACATCTTCTCCTTAGCTTTGTGTAAAGGAAAACTCCTCAAGGATCTCATAAGAGATTCACACAAAACCGCAAACATGAGCAACAAGAGCATCCATAAAACGTGGCTAAGGTTTGCCTTATATACCTAGAGCAAAAACATAAAACCCTAAATGTTTTAATAAGATAGGGCTGAGTTGAAAATCTGCAGAAAAACGCAATTTGGCCGACATTACATAAAGCCTAAGCTTCGATCGATCGAGCCAGGCCGAAATGCACAGTAGCTTCTGCATTAGCTCGATTCCAACTTTACATGAATTACATAACTTTAAGCAAGCCTAAACAAGACTAAACAAACTGTTTTGATCATGGTTTGCCAACATTACATATTAGAGTTCTAAATACATAAAATCCTAAGTCTTTAGAACCTAACAGAATTGTTGGCTGCAAAGTTCTTCAGTTCATCAACGATGAAAATCAAGAAGCTCTCATTGGTCACAAAACCCTTGACATAAAGACGCAGTAACTTCTACAGAGAATATGATGAACTAAGGCAATTTTTATCTCCGGTTATAATATGCGTGTATCAAAAATTGCAACAACCTTTGCATCACTTGTGACGGCTCTTAAAATAATTCTTATATATGTCTAGGGTTGTGAGAAAGGAAACCCTACACAAATACTCAAGGATATGCGTGTAATTAGATCTGAAAAGTCTGATTTCATAATTCTTGACAGATTCACCTTCTGTCAAACTTCAACATTAAACCTCGATAGAAAGGATTCTGTTGAGACATCTGTCGAACTTTAATGAATAGTACTTCTTCACTTATTTCTTGGTCAGATTTGCGTGGCTTCAATACTAAACGTGAACACTTGTTTCTTGAAGTATTAAACTCATCCTAGATCTACCCAATTACAAGTAAAGTGTATTTTGTCAAAGGATTAGCCAATTACATAAATATGTCCCCAACAATCTCCCAATTTGGCAATCCGTGACAAAACCATAACAAAACAAATGAATCATGAGAGAAGTCTTAAATCACTAAACTCATAATCACTTGTTGAATTACAAAAAAAATCTAACCCTAACATAAAATCTTGAAAAACTTTACAAAAAGAGAGTTCATGACATAGTAGACTTTAACAACTTGTCTTTCTGAAACACATAAACGAAACTCATTAAGGCATCATGTGTGAAACAAAAATAAAGGATTGCATGCATAAAGAAACATGTGTATAAAGAGATAAAAGAAACAATACATGGAGAGATAGGTGAAGAAACATACATCATCATATATATATATATATGAAAATAAAGTACAATGTATGTCAATAAATGAATGGTCACAAGACTAGCATACATGAGGCCAAAGTAAAAGGAAGGAAAGAAAAAACATGAAAACCTCACTACATCCCTTAAGATATATAAACACTCCCCCTAACAAAAATGTCCTATACTAACTTTACCCCTAAGTACAAGACTACTCTTATTCTAAAACTCCTCCTCCTTTTTGTCACGAATGACAAAGGGTAAGTCACTCAGAGGTCGTCATCTTATCATCACTAGAAGAGCTAGCATCGTCTTCATCACATCACCAATCGAGGAAGGAGCAAAGGTGGAAGGAATAGCAAAAGTTGCAGGACTGGTGGACTCCACACTTGGCCGCTTCGATCATAGCCAAGCCTCGCTCCGTCAAATAGAACTGGCGTCGATGACACCCATAGTGGTGTAGTAAGGAGAATCAAGAATGGGGATGGAAAGAAGTGATAAAGTGAAAGGGGAAGTTAATAGTAAGATCCTCTAAGAAGGATAAAAGAAAATGAGCACAAGGCTCTGTGATAGAGTTATAGTGAGACAAAGGAGTAAGAGTGAATGTCATCACCATATTAAGGAATTTCGGATCTTTTGCCAAGCCTGAGCATAAAGTGTTTTGCTTTCCACCCCGTATGGAAGGCGTCTCACAAAAATGAGATAGAAGCTCGTCTCTGGACACAATCCTAAGACATTCATAGCCAGGATAGTCAGGATGCGTTACCCTCAAAACATGTAGTACCTCTGATATAGGATCCAGAGTAACTACGATATGTGTACCTCGAAATGTCGTGGCAAACTGAGGTACAGAGGTATCAATACCGTATATATTGGAGTAAAACTCTGTATAAACACGATGGGACACCTCAAGGGTCTTTCACAAAGAGATTCCTAACCCTTAGTCTGAAAGACACTAGGGAAAGGAGTGTTAGTAAACTCCGACAGAACAACATGACGCTCCAGATGAATGCCACGTTTCAGAAAGTTCTCCAGGAAGTCCTTTTGGGCCTTCCCATCACGGAACCGAACATGAAGATGAATGGGGGGATAGGATCAGAAGAAGAAGAACCAGAACCTTGAAGTGGATTCTGACCTGGAGTAGATTTACACGCTTTAGGTGCCATGCGTAGTCTATCCAAAAGAGAGAGAGAAAGAGAAAGAGAAAGAGAACGCATCACAACCAGATAAAGAGAAGAAAGGAAAAGAAATTATGTATGCATGAAATATGCATGAACATGTGATGTGAAAAATTTAAATTGCATCATGGGTAAAAACCCAATCCAAACCTACTAGCACACATTCATTAATATCAAACACACATCTAAAAGCATGAAACATTGTTAAAATGCAATGAGAATGCAATGCATGGGCATATAATATCAAAACATCAACACCCAACCAAACAATTTCACAAAATTTCAAAAACCCAAAAAAAAAAAAAAAATCAGAAACCCCAAAACCTAGGTCTAAAATGCATGAATGCATGTAAATTAAGGGTTTAAAACACATACCAAGTAATCTGAGCTTGATATAGGCTGAATATGTAGTGGATAGAGAGATATAAGTGAGGGAGAAGTGTTTGGGGCGAGAGAAAAGATTTTCTGTTGAGAGAGAGAAGTGAGAAATGAATCTGATTCGCGCTCAGACTATATAAGGAAATCGCATCTCAATGGATCGAAACATCTGTCGAGCACTAAATCTCGACAGAAATGAATCTACCGAGGTGCTGTCGAGGATCTATCAACGACAAAAGTACCTCGATGGATTGAGAAGCTGTTGAGAATCTATCGGCCAGATAGAATGATTAGAAATTTAGCTTGATGGATTGAAGAAGCTATCAAGATTCTATTGAGAAGAAACACAGAAACCTCGATGGATTGAAGTTCCATCAAGATATGTTGAGAAAAGGAGAAAGAAGGGCTCGATAGAAAAGAATCTATCGAGAAGCTACCGAGGTTGAAGAAAAGGAGTTGTTCAAGTAGGAAAAACACATAAAGATGAATGCAACAAACAAGCAACCCAACCAAAGATCCAATCAACATGTTAAGCTCTCAAAACATCTCTCAACATATATGCAAAGCATTCATAGATCCAAAACACACACACACACACACACACACACACACTCACTAAACAAGTCTAACTAATTTTATATTTCAAAAACAAGTTAAAACAGTTTAGTGAGCTTATATTAACACATGTATTCCTTGTGATGGCCAAATCACATTGTACCTGCACATGCATCAAAAGTAGCAAAGAATTTTGCGTGTTGTGTGTGAAAATATAGCAAGAGTGCATAAATGTCTTATATTATGAAGATTTGAGATATGAGAAAATCAATTTCACTCACACACAATCATAACTTCTTGATAGGGACTATCACCTTCAAGGTACATCTTATAACTCCCACATCTCCTAGAAACATGCTTACAACCATATTTAAAAGCATTTTGATTCTTTTTACTTTTGTTTTTCTTTGCATATATATTTTTTTTTCCTTTTTTAGCATATCATGCATGGGCATATAAGAGAAAGAGAAGAAATATTGAATTATGTAAGCTTAAACATCACAATTTTGCTATGTCAAATCACACAAATGTTATACATGATTGGTGAGCTTTAGTGATGAGATGGCTATTTATGCCTTTCTCTTAGGATTTTCTAGTTCTTCCCGTCAAAAAGAGTGATATAAGTGTTAAGTATAAGAAATCACTTAATCGTACTCATCACAAACATGAGCCACAAAGCTCACTTGCTTAGTTATGCATTGAGATGCCCATCTAAGCTACAAAAGATACAAAATTTAGCAAATTTTGTTTCAATGGCCATCCAAGGTACACAAGTACCAATATACACAAAACACACTGTTTTTGTATTTTCCTGATTTTTCAAATTTTTATTTTTTTTATTTTTATGAAAAACAAAATAAAGCAAAACTGAAAACAAACAAACAAAAACATGTTAAACAAAACAAAGCATAAAACTAGACTAACTCAAAAACAAGAAAGCAAAACGAACAAATAATGCATAACCATAAGGGGAGAGAAAGAAAAAGTGACTAAATCACTTTGAACCTTTTTCCTTCCACACCTTTGAAGAACCTTTCCTTTGCACGAACCTTTGATTCAGAGGTGAGGGGGAAGAGTTAAAACTGTTTAAGTTCGAAAGGAACATAAAAGCCTTGAGAAGATCTCCAAGAGGAGTAAAAGAGGATGAAAACTGATTCTGATTTCCAGACAAGAGCATACTATTGCTTTATTGAGTGGCTAACCACTTGTAACAATTTGGATGAGCATGCCTTGAAACTCCACAATGATGACAGAGATACAGTTTCTTCGGTTGAAACTTTTTGTTGTTTACCTTCTTAGTCCTAGGGTTTCTAGTCTCTTTCTTTTCAACTTTAGGGGGTGCTCCTAGAATAGATTTGCCTTTATCTAAGTTCTCATTAGCTATTTCAGTTTTAGCTTTATCATTCTTAGAGTTAACATTATTAGCAGGTGAGACAAATACAGTTGTACTAGAGGAGGCAATATTAGGAGAAGAGAAATCATACCCCAAATTGGTTTTATCAAAAAATGCTTTCTGAAAGCTTAGCATCTCATCGAGCTTTGCACTGAAAGTCCTCTCTAATTGAGCTCTGACTTGGAACAACACCACTTTAAGATTCTTGGTCCTTTCAGTAAGGAAGTTGTTCTTGAACCGCAAAGCTCCAATGGTTTGATTTTCTTCATCAACCTTTGTAAGGAGCTCCTTTCGATCTAGCTTAGCATCACTTAGCTTCTTGGTGGCCAGTCTATACAGTCTCTCATGCTTCTCGGAAACCTTGTACAACTTAGCATAGACTGTATGAATGTCATCTTGTTCATCCATTTTCTCAAACTTAGACTCCACCAAGTCCTCTTCTTCATCTACCTCTTATATGATCCCCTCAGTAGGATCCACTGTGGCAGTGAAGGCATTCAAGATTCCCTTGTCATCATTGTCATCTAACTCATTCTTAGGCTCGATGTCATTCAAGGTAGCAGCAAGAGCCTTGCTTTTCTCAATTTTTTTGAGATATGTTGGACATGCTTGTTTCATGTGCCCAAAACCTTGACATTCGAAGCACTTTGTTTCGGAGGGAATAGTGTACTGAATGTCATCCTTAACATCCTTCTTTCCTCTATCTTGGCTTTTAAACTGAAACGAATTGGATTGCTTACGATCTTTATCAAATTCTTTCGCATTGGCATTCTTCATGAACTTTTTGAACTGCCTAGTGATGTAGGATTTAATCTTGGAGTTTTCATCATCAGAAGACTCATCAGTCTCATTGCTTTTGGCCTTCAGTGCCATGCTCTTACCCATGCTCTTACTCTTGCTCCCTTTCCTAATTCTAGTCAAACCCAATTCATAGGTTTGCAAGCTACCAACCAGCTCCATCAAAGGAATTTTGTCAATGTCCTTTGATTCTTCAATGGCAGTGATCTTGGCATGGAATCTCTCAGGTAGAGATCTTAGCACCTTTCTTACAACCTTGGGTTCGGGAATAGTTTTTCCAAGATTAAAGGCTGAGTTGACTATGTCCTTCAGCTTGGCATAGAACTCATCAAATTACTCATACTCCTCCATCTTAATCTCTTCAAAACTCGTAGTAAGCCTTTGAAGCTTGGAATCTTTAACGGTCTTAGTTCCCTCATAGGTTGTCTGGAGAATGGTCTATGCTTCCTTTATAGTTTTTGTTAAGGATATTTTCTTAAACTCCTCATTCATGACCACATTGAATAGGGCATTCAATGCACTATTGTTGAAGTTCGCCGCTTTGATCTTCACCTCATCCTAATCAGTCGGCGTTTCCTTTGGCTTAGTCCAGTCAATCTCCACAGCTTGCCACACTTTCTCATCTAAAGACTGCAAGAAAACACTCATATGCACTTTCTAGTATACATAGTTAGTGTCATCAAATAAATGAAGTATAATAAGAGATTGTCCTTTATCCATAACAAACAAGGGTCAATGGATCACATAGTAAATATTAAACCTAATCAGAGTGTGCCCGCACTGATACCACTTGATAGGCCAAAAATGTATTGACTCATTTGGTAAATTAATTAACTAATTATCCAAGTTAATTTATTAAGTCAATTTAACATGCAATAGCATGGTAGCATAAATAAATCACCAACTAAGTTAAATGCAGCAGAAAATAAATTTGACACTGGTGATTTGTTTACGAATGGGGAAAACCACCAAGGCAAAACCCTACCAGGTGAATTTAAGGTCAAGAATCCACTATTATCAAAACAAGCGGTTACAAGTAAAAGGAATCCTAATAACTAATACCAACCTATAGTTGAACTCTTACCCCAATACCCAATTGGACTTGTGATGTACCAGCAATCTCTCCGTTCAATGCATGACTTTCAGTACGTGACTAATTAATGATGCATGGATCCTAGTACGTGACTAACACCACTCAATATTTTTTAATTGAATGCAAATTTTGATAAATTTATTGTTAGATTGCATTATCTTTATATATTCTCTATACTTGCAAAATTTCATGGTAATAAAAAATTAATAGTCATGTCATCTATTAATTTTTTAAATTCAAGTTTTTGTAATTTAAAATAATGCATAAAGGATGAGTTTATGGATTAAATGGTAAATAACATCCAATTGACTTGAAAATTAGCATGATTGTTAAGAACATATAAAACATGTAATTCAACGATGGGATTTTCAAAATATGAATTCTATAATAAGTTATTGCGTGGTGTAACTGTTAGGATTAGTGTCCTTAAATCCTATTGTATGATACTATGTATTATATTATGTATGACATTATGTATGACTTAATATTGTAATTAATAAAGTTGTTTTATTATTATTTGAAATAATGGTAATATGAATATTTGGACATTATCATATAATCCATGAGATGCATAATATGTGATTTATGTGAAAAGTCATAGAAGATATTAATCACAAGTTCTTTGTAAACTCAGAATTTAGTTCGTAGTCAGTAATGAAATTGGGCGTTTCATCTACGAAGACTATAACATATTAACTAAGATGATTTTTCTTGATCATGGAAGTGGTGACTTCTAGTTGACATGTTAATATGTTTTAAGAGTTAAAACATATTAAACAGGACCGTTGTGAGATTTATTATTCTCCTAACAATTGTCAATTGAATAATAAATCTTACGACTTATATTTGCATGAACTCTTAATCCTGAGAAAATAATGAACCTGATCATGAAGTGTAGGTTACTTTGATATATCAGGAGTGAGATCTAAAGTAACAATCAAAATCTCAGTATGTTAGGCAACCACATTTAATGTTGATGGAACATATATTCTCAAGATGGAATTCATAGTCTCTTAATAGAAATACAAAATATTCACCTGAGATAAGTTTAATAGGTTTGTTATTCAAAATGTTAGGCCTAACTACTTTAGTAAATAATTACTAAAGTATATATTTATGAAATTGGATTTCATAAATATATAATGAATAACTTAAAGATTAAATCGGGTACTCAAGGATTAAGATGTAGTAATTCACAAAGTGGCAGTCTTCATTCATGACTTTGTGTTACTATGAATATTTTATGAAAGGGTTGCATGTATGTTAAAGTTTTTTGATATAATTTATTAATAAGGTCTAGAGTGCAATTATATTTATATAGTGGTATTAAATATAATTAATGGTAACTTTGAACTTGTCAAGAATTGACAGAAAAAGCTCAAGGCTCATTGGAGCTAGTGTCTTATTTGTTCCCTTTTGGTCCCACTTCAAGCCACATACTAGAGCCCAATTGGAAAAGCCCAAAAGGCTGGCCCAATTAGATAATCAGTTATTAGAAGAGAAACATACATAATTTTTTGTAACAATTACAAGTGCATTAAATGTTTTGTATGTGAGTGTTGGACACTCTCTAATTCTCTCAAGAACAAACTCAAATAACTGATTGAGAGACCACACATCTTGGGTGTTAGTGGAATTGGAGTGAAGATTGAAAGTGTTCCCGAGTACTTTTGATCTTTGGTTTTGAAATTCATCATACCAAGGTACACTTTCTTGTTCTATATTCTGAAACTTACATAGTGTATGTTAACAATTGTGAATGAAGTAGATCCATTTGTTTTTCCGCTACGTACATTTATATTTTCAATAGCAACATATATACATATATATATATATATATATGTATGTATGTATCATACAGTAAATAATATCTGATTGACACAAAATTCAATACTGTGTATTAACAGAGTAAAAAATATGCAATTTAACGGTTAGTTTTTAAAATATATAATAATAATATTTATTTTATTAAGTAAGATTGTAACTTTAAGTTACAACAAATTTTGTAACTAAATTTTGTTTTATATTTAGTTAGTTGTTATAGTAAATTCCAAAGAAAGTTTTCAATTGAAGAAAACAAACCTGTGTTGACGTGGGTGGAGCAGCCACTACTGCCGTCAACAAAGACCTCAGATTCAACACTTGCTACCATTGCACAGGCAATACCACTTTCAACTTTGATAATGTTTGTAATTATCATTCATCAGTACACGCTTGAAGTCTGGTTTTCAACGTCAAGAAGGGGCCCAACTCATCAAAGAGGACTAACCTCGTGAAAGCTCTGTGGCTGTGGGTGTACTTAGATATTTCTTTTTCTCTTTTCTTTTTTGCTTTTTCTAATTATATTTTGTAATTCCTTGCATTCGAAATTAATAATTGTATGGCTGTGAAATAAATCAAAGAATTTTAAAAATTATAATAGTTATAACTATTTCCCAAAAAAAAAAAAAAAAGTTATAATAACTATGGATAAAATATGGGGCATGAAGTTAGATCTATTTCGAAGTTTTAATTTCATTGGACTACTTTATCCCCAATCTGTTTTATTTTATTTTAATTTTTCGTTTAACTATTTGTCAAAATATTATTATTTTTCCTTAATCTATATATTATTATATATATAAAACCGAAACTTTTGAAACTCCTACAATTTTCCACGTTAGCAATATTTATATAAATAATAATAATTTTTTTTCTTCAACCAAATACAAATTAAAGCCCAATTCTTATTAAAACCCAACTAATACTATCTCTCAAACAAAAAACCCTAAAAGTCTAAAGCCAACCGTTCTCTCTGCCTCTCTAGGCCGTTCTCTCTGTATCCCTGATAGTCCACCATAGCCATCTCTCCCACCCATGACTGAGCCGTTACCCATCATAGCCATCACAAAATCTCCAATGTCGTAGGCCCAGTTACGCAAGTGAGATGCTCTTAATATCATGTATCTAATCTTTCCCTCTTTCTTTCTCTTTCTAAATATTTGTTTTTTAATGTTCGTTGGCTTTGCTTCTTTTTGTTGATTCCTTGAATGAATTATTGTTGTTGCATAAGTAATATTTTGATTTTTTATTCAGTTCTTTTGCAAATACTGTTGTTGGGTATTGTTAGGTTTTTTTTTTTTTTTTTTTTTTAATTTTGTGAATTCTTATCTGGGTTCATGTGGCTACCACTTAGAAACTTGATTTTAGTGTATAGTTTCTCTATAGGCATTGATTTGTGAGCCTTTTAATTCTTGATACAAATTCGAAATTAATAAGGAATTTTAAATTCTAATTCTTTGGGATTGTGTATTTGAAATTTTAGTGGAAACAGAGCTATGGGTTTGAATTTTTTATGATTCATATGTCAGATATTGGGATTGGTATTGATGGTGAGATAGGTTGAGGAGAAAGAACAGAGTAGCCTTGCACCACCGATCTGCCAGCAAATCACTACAGTAAATTGATTTCTTTCATTGTTCCCTTTCATTGTTTACTTTCACGCTACTGTTATTGCTCAATCTCTTCTTCATTGTCACGCTACTGTCTTTTTGGTTCCTTCCACTAATTTGATAGAAATATTGTTTTTCCGTTGTATGTTTTGATTTAGACAACTTTAGTCAATTTTCCAAATTACACCACATTTGCTTTGGCAATATAAAAACAAATGTTAGACATGTTGGTGAGAAATATAAAAGCCATGGAAGAGTTGGGTTTCTGGCTTTAAATTATTCATGGCAGAATTTGATTAGTTATGTAGTTCCATATATTTAATACTCCTCAATTTGTTTGTTCTGCCTGTTTGTTGTGTTATTTGTTGCATTACAGGAACTGTTCAATTTGTCAATAGGATGTGTATTTCTGTTTTAAATTTATTTTTTTTTTTATAATAATAAACGTTAATAACTAAGACATTGAAATTTTGTGCACACCATGTGTTTGACAAAATGCCTTACTTACTCTTGCATTAGTTTATAGCCACTTTATGGTTTGTGACTCCTGGTTTTAGTTGCTATTGGTCATTGACTACTTTTTGTTACTTATCAATCATAAGTCATGATGATATGAAAAATGAGTAGAATTTATTTAATTCAGCAACCTACTTATTTTAAGAAAAGTGTTAAATTTAAAAGTTACACTTATTAGGCCAAGAGTAGCAACTTTTGTGTTTAAATTTTTTGAGATTAGTGTGGAGCATTTCAGTTAAAAAGAAGCTTGGATCTGTCACAAGCCAAAAAATATATTAATACATCAATAAAAAACTTTGGCTAAAAGTAGCTTTTGCGTTTTGATTTTCCTAATTGTAAAAATTGACTCTGTCATAACTAAACAACCATATCTTATAACAAATTGATGACATTTACTTGAATCTTCTTTGTTCATGAAGGTAGTAAATAATGAACTTTTTCTGTGATCATACTTGTGTTTTTTCTTAAATGGAGGAGGAACATTATAAAATGCAAAAAAAGGTGAATGTGCAGTGCATGATATTGCTCCAATATTTATGTTGACCCTAAATAATTAGGAGTTAAGTCTTAATTTTGGAACCTAAGAACCTATTGTTGATGAGAAAAATAAACTAAAGAATTTGATGCTTGTGACTCTTGGAGAATATATTTCCGTACCTCTCCTCCTTTATAATTATTATTATAGCATTCATCTGATTGAAAAAACATAGTTTAGCTTAAGATTGTCTAATATTCATTCTTTTGATATTTGGGTGTTAATGAACAATTAGATTCTTGGACTGCACAAGATGCAACTATTGTTAATGATACACCATATACTGAATATTTGCTTTCTACAAACACCGTAGTCTGTGAGATCATATTAACTGCAATTTCATTCTCTAATTCATTATAAACTGTGTGTATGTGAATGTGAGGTCTTACCTTGGAAATTTTTATTGATTTTTTTGACCATTGGTTATGAGATTGATATTGAACTTGGACTTGGTTCTATCCATTTGGTATATAATTTATGAAGATAATTTCAAGCTTTGTGAATGAGGGGTTGGGAAACTATGAAGTGGGTCTAATTTGATTATGATTTATTTCATGGCATGATTAGGAATTTTAGTGTGATTTAAAGGTGACTTGGTGTTTTTCAATATATTATTGGAAATGAATTGTGAGTCTACAATTGTAAAGTCTCATTACATTAGGGTTTTGCTGATTTGATAGGGCATTTTGTGGTGGGGTTGGTATTGAACATTGAATTTTAATATTCTTCTTTTGAGTTTTAATTTCGTGTTCTTTTTTAGTATTTTTAGTTTAGTTGGATTTGAAGTTTCATAGGAAGGATTTTGTCTAGGTTTCAACAAAAAATGATTTCATGATAGTGGGACCAATAAATTTTTTTTGGAAGAACAGTGGGCCCTTTTTTATTTAATTTTATTAAATTTGCTTGAATTATTTGAACATTTACCCCCAAAAAAAGCTCTTTAATTTTGCGTTTTCCTCATTTAATTTTTTTTTTTAAATTAAGTTGTAGACTTGGAGTTGACCATGGGAGGAGACTCATTTCTGATTCTCCCTCTTTGATTCCTTAATATTCAGAATGTAGACTCAGTATTTCGTTTGGTCTTTCTTTCCTTCTTTTTATTCTTCTTTTTCTTCTTTACTCCTTCATTTATTTTATTTATGAATTTCTAAATTTAAGATAATATTAAAATTAAATTACTTTTCACTTAAGTATGTTAAAAAAAAAAAAATTTTAGTGTGAAACAATTAAATAGATCATTTACTTCACTATATATATATACATATATGTACAGAAAGTCAATATCACTTAAAATTTACATAGACAATTGTTTTTCTTGGGCTAAATGAGTTGTTTACTCTATTAAGGTTACAACTGAGACATTATATAGCACTTACATCCATTCAAACAAACACGTAAAGCTGTACATTGAGGTTTATACAAATAAGACAAAGGCAAACGACCACGTCAATTAACACCAATCACTCACACATGAACCATTCTTCTTTTTTCCTTGCCTTACCCTCTTTTTCTATTTGCTGAGATAGGGTAAATTTGTGGTTTGGTAAGAGTACTTGTAGCACACAAATGAGAATTACTATAGTTCACAATCGAATGAGTTTTACTATAGTTCACAAATGAGTGTTTTTTAGAACATGCGACTCCTACTGCTAACAGTCTGAAGCCATGTCATATCTGTAATACAGTAAAGATAAAAAGCAAATGAGTGTTCCCAAGTAGATCAAAGATGACTTTTGTTAATCATGTGGAACTAACAAAATTGTGAAAACCATAAATGCAGGGTTCCAAACTGATCATTAACATATTAAAGGGAACAACAATAGTTAAGGCCACCATATGCCAGTCAAGTCTTCACAGTTTTGCTTTTGTTGGAGGATTACTAGCAAGTCCACAAAATCAGGTAAAGGTAAAGGCAAAGGAATAGAAGTGAGCACACCAAATGAACATGCATGGATTTGGGTGTACATGGCTTATGATTTAAGAAATTGTATATTAATTGAATACATAATGCTACCTTCAGCAAAATTGATGAAATAATGTAGTATGAAGTCCCATAAAATTGTGCCACTTCTTTTATTAGGTTATTACAAGCAAGATTCCAAGCATTGCCATTGCATAATTTTGATTTTATTAATCAGTTAGATGCAAGACCCTAATTGATAGTTTAAATTTTAAAATTAAAACAAAAGAACATATTCAATGACTATTATGAAGCAACAAAGGAAGAAGATACAAAAAACACTTTAAAGTTTTTTTTTTTTTTTCTCAATTTATTTGAAATATTGATTATGTAGTTCTTTAAATTTGTGTTTTATACATTTTATGGATAGCTGAGGATATCAAAGATTTAATTCTTCATTTTATTTTAAACTTAAATTTGTGTTACATACATTTGTGTTTCATTAAATTTATACACAATAGCTTTCTCGTGCATCGCATGGGTTTTCGACTAGTTTTTGTTAATAGTGCAATCAATTTGAACTAAATAGTAAGGGTAATTTTGAAAATACGGAAAAGTGAACATAAATATACATATGTAAGAACTAATTAAAAAGCAAATAAAATAAAATAATATGCAATAATGTTTCTCAATGCCTCTAGGAGAAACATGCAATAAGGGGCCTTTGTTAGTGTAATATTCTATCTCCTTCTCCCATTTCTTTGATGAGATATTTTGATGATAGCAATAATTAAGATGATTCTAGCTAGTATGTGATTACATAGCCCACAGGACCCTCCATGATCATCTTTACAACACCAATAATTCACTTTTTTTTTGTGGAAACAATT
Organism: Quercus gilva; assembly: GCA_023621385.1. NCBI lineage: Eukaryota > Viridiplantae > Streptophyta > Magnoliopsida > Fagales > Fagaceae > Quercus > Quercus gilva. Next base: position 95,018,479 of record CM042476.1, on the reverse strand, counting down.
GCTCGAGATTGGTATTATTATGGATAAAGAGAAATAGTTCATTCCAACAACCAAGTGGACTTATTGATTATTACGAAATATCTATAATATATGTAGAATTAAAAAAGTTTAACTAAGATTTTGAGAGCCCACGTGTTTTTACATCATTATTTTAATATATATATATATATATATATCTGTGTGTGTGTGTGTGTTAATTGAGTTTAAATTCAATAAGAGTTCCTATAAAACCTCTTATATTTAAACCATTTATTACAATCTTGTCAGCTCATATTTTTATTAAGGTCACATTGATGTTGGTCCTGCTCAATATGAGTCTAGAATTGTCAAATGTAATATTAGCCAGCTATCTACTTGTGAGTATAGTGCCCTCAAAAAAAGGACACTAGAGAATTACCTTCTAAATGCTCGTTTATTATCTTGTTAAAAAAAATTTCATCAATTATCACAAAATTTTGTCATAAATTTTGTATTAACTTTAAAAAAAAAAATTCGAAAAAGATATTGGATGAATTGAAATCAACCCATTCACAATTAGGTAAATTAGTCCAATTAAAAAGGTAAGAATAATATATTTTAATAAATAAATAAAAACTTATAAACTAAATATTATGTAAATAATATTTAATATAAAAAGCTCATTTAATGTAATTACATTAAGCCTTAATTATATAGAGTCGGTCTTGCTTTCAATAATTAGCATTAACTAGAGTGATCATAAGTTCTTTTTAGCTCAGTCATGGGCTCACTTGCATTATCTTTTTAGCTATTGATGACGTATATGAGCTTGATTATGAAGATTGGGTTGAGTCAGAGTTCAGTGTAGGTAGTGGATTACAAGACACCTCTTGAAATGGTCTCTCATGTACACGGTAGATGGATTTAGAAAAGAAACTGTGTTATGGGCTTATAGGTGGACTTATGTCTGGGTTTGCACATTGTTGCGGTCAAGAGACTCAAGACCCAGTTCCGCATCCTAAATCCTAATCTACGCACCGCAGCGTTTGCTCTGGTTTCCAAGTATTTGGAATTCATGAAACCTATTCGACGAAAAGTCTGAACCAAGTCAAAGAAGTTTTAGTCCATCCGAAGAACTCTATCGAAGTTTTAAGGAAATGGGGTTGTAGTGATAATTGAAATTTCGAAATTATTTGTAGGCAGGCTTTCTTTAGGGGAATCTGGGTAACTAACACTAATTATCTAACTATGTAGTTAGTTGGCTCAGTTTTGTAACTATGTGACTTTGTAGCATCTCGAGACTCAAAGTCTCGATTTTCAGACTGTAAATCGAGCATTTGACACTTTGTTTTGATGTTCTGAGTTGGCAAGGAGAACACATGGAACTCGAGTCTTAGAGACTCGAGTTCCACGTGCACGACACGTAGGCTCCTTACAAATCAAGTCTTAGAGACTCGATTTGTTAAAAACAAAACCGAGTCTCTAAGACTTGATTTTTGAATAAGCCTTTCCTCCTGCAATGCTCAGGTCTGGTCATGTCTCACTGGTACCTTCACTGTTGCTTCTCATGTTTTGTCTCACTGGCACTGGCATGTCTCACTGGCCCTTCACATGGCACCTTTACTATTGCTTCTCATGTTTTGTAATACTGGCTTCACTGGCACCTTCACTGTTGCTAGTCATGTCTCATTTTGTTTTGTAATAAAAAAGTAATCCTCTCACATTTTGGAATGAAAAAGCAGCCCTCCTCTCAGCAAAAATTCAATAGTCTTCTCTCTACATTGGTCTTCTCTCAGAACTAAAAAACACATCACATATACACTACTCATCTCTCAAATCTCATACACATTCAGTAGCAAAGCAGAACATTGCTCCTCTCTTAACTTTCACACAAGCTCAACATTCATTGTAGTCTCAGTCTCATACAATCCCAGCAGTACATTTACACATCCTAATGTCAAGTAAGGGTCTCCTCACTCTCTAGTTGGTTGTTTAGTGTATATAATTGCTTTAGAAAGTGTTGGTTGGATTGAATTTTTCATGATATGAAAATGATAAAATATTTGTTTGTATTAAATATTTATATTCATTTCCTAATATATATATATATATATATATTTATATATATAAATATATTTGGTTGTTTAGTTTATATAATTGCTTTAGAAAGTGTTGGTTGGATTGAATTTTTCATGATATGAAAATGATAAAATATTTGTTTGTATTAAATATTTATATTCGTTTCCTAATATATATATATATATATATATTTATATATATAAATATATTTGGTTGTTTAGTGTATATAATTGCTTTAGAAAGTGTTGGTTGGATTGAATTTTTCATGATATGAAAATGATAAAATATTTCTTTGCATTAAATATTTATATTTGTTTGTATTAAATATTTATATTCGTTTCCTAATATATATATATATATTTATATTTATATTTATTTATATAAATATAAATATAATATAAATATATTTATATATATAAATATAAATATATTTATATTTATATTTATATTTATATTTATATGTATAAATATATTTATATTTAGATTTATATATATATATATATATAAATCTAAATATATATATATATATATTAGAGAAATACACGAATCCACCAACTAATAATTCATCCACGTAGAAATGGAGTTCAGACATGTACGAAGATAAATATGGAGAGATTTTTTGTTAAAAGATGATGAAACTATCAAAATATGATATGTTGATGATTTTTTGTTCATAGCTTTTTCACCATCTATATATAATGAATTTTGCAGTGAAATTATTTCATTGAAAAGTAGGCATATAGGACTTCAAAATGAATATAATTTGATTCAATTTGGATTTTAAATAAGTGAAAAGCGACTGTTTGAAATTGGCACAACTATATTATTTTCAAGATTTTCACTTGAGTAAAATGTTCTTGTTCACTATGTAAATTTTTAGGTTGTGAATTCTCATTTGTAGAAAATCTAAACAACCTATACAAGGTACAATAACAACAACTTTTTGGTGAGAGGGTGGCAGTCACGAAATGAAGATCTTGAAGCCTTTCTCTTACCTAAAATAGAAACAAAAAATAATTGAAAAAAAAAAAAAAAAAACTCATTTATGTGCTGTGATCCAAAAAAACAAGTTATTTAAATTCTTGACAACACCTTAAGCCTTAAACCTTTAGTAGTTGAATCTCTAGAGTTGTTTTTCCTTTGAAGAGTTTTAAAATTTGTAATGGGGGTGAGTTTTGTCTTTAGTTTTTTTATTTGTTTAAGTCCGAAATGATAATAATTAAGTGTGTTTGTATGTGATGTGGGGTGAGTATATGCAATTGTTACACTTTTATAAGTTGTAATTTGTGTAGTTTGAGTAGATAGAAAATGTTTTGTAATTGATGTTAAATGCATTAGATAAAGTATGTCACTAACATATTATACTTGACTTTCTAATAGGTTCACAATCTCTGAAAAACATTAATATAAATGTATACTTTGGTGGACCCCTTGACAATCCTGAAGGGATTGACGGATTCCCATTTAGAAGGGAGGGTATCCCCCCTTGACATATAACTTTTACGGGATGTGAATCCCCCCTTGACATATAACTTTCACAATACCATCAAGCCAGCTATTTTACCGTATGAAGATATAACGCGTGTAAGTCGATACAGGATAGGGACCCAATGATGAGGGCATTGAGGAGAGGCATTTGCCCACCAGGTGCTCCATTTTTGGGCCCTGAAATCTAATATCATTCTCCTTTTTGTGAGCTCTTTGCATGCAGCGGCCTTGTACCATTGTAGTTTTGTTGTTTAAATTATCTGTTTTAATGCATATCACAGGCAGAAAACTCTCTCTAATACTTGCATGTACACATGAGACATTTGTTACCATAATTCAATATGTTCTCTACTTATAATGTCTTAAGAATGAGTGCCACAAAAGGTCATACTCTTGGAATACATGTCTATCATTCATTTTGTTTTTGTTCCTAGGCATTTAAATTGTCTATTTATCATGCTCATAACCTTGCTCACTTGTCTATTTTTTTGTAAGTGGGATGATACCATCACCATCTCTCCTCTCCCTATCTAGGTTCTTGTCCTGGAGGATAGAGATGGATTGGGAACCTGTTCCCTTCTTTCTCAGTAATAAATTATTCTTAAATTTTTTAATTTTTAATTTTAAAAGAAGAGTAGCTAATGAAGATAATATATTTAGGAATATTCCTGATTGCAGAAAGATGTCTAATGATTTTATATTAAAAGTTGTTTGTTTATTTCTGTTTGATTGATTCTTCTAAAACAGAGAGAGAGAGAGAAAAAAAAATCACGGTTATCTCTCTGTATTGTTCGGAAGAGCCACCCTTCTGGCTGAGGAAGGATCGAAAGAGTGGTGAGTTCACGTCGTAAATCATTGTCTTGAATTGTATTGTATATTTGTATTGTTCGGTTAACACAGCAAAATTGCAAACTATTCCGCTTCCAGTCTATCAATGCACAAAGAAAATGAAAACCCTAACTCATTCACTCATTCTTTTGTCTCTTTTATTTCAAGTTGGGGGCGGCTTTTCTATTTGGGCTAAACAATCTTAGGCCCAATGCTAGGTAGGGCCAGGCCTGGGTTGACATTTTTGGCCCGACCCATGGCCTATGGACACCTTTGTAAGCTTGCTAGCTAGATTCTTAGGATGAGTGTGCAGCCAAACTAACAATGCACAAAAACTGACCCAATTTAATCCAGCGGGTTTTGTCAGTTATGACTATAACTTTTTTTAAAAATTATGTTTATTCCTTGTGTAATAATAAGATTGATATGTTTGCAGTAAATAACTATTCATTGGTTATTTTCATGATTTAAAATAACTTCAAGATCTATTTTGATATATAGTTGAGTTAAAATATACTAGCCTCATCATACGTGCTTCACGTGTGCGATAAATTTTTTTTTTTTTTTTTTTCTTAATGTGATGTGGGTAGTTTTTTTATTTTTATTATATATATAACGTGGGAATGGATAGTTTTTGCTTTTTTTTTTTTTTTTTTTTTTTTTTTTTATTGGGGGGGGGGGGGGGAGGGGTGGTTTAAGTTACTAGTTGTAATGCTTATCTCTCTCTATTGCTTGCATGTATACATGGTAACCTTAGTTATCACGGTTCAATATATTCTTTTGTGCCACATTCTCATATTCTCTCTTTGTCTTAAGAATGAGTGCTACAAGCGTTAATGCTCTATGCATACATGTCTATTAGATTCAAAATCTGTCTGCCAACTTGTCAAATAGTTAATGGATACTTTTTTTTAATTAAAATTTCATTAAGAGTATTATTGTTGATGCTCTAAATTGGGTTAGATCGACTTGGGAAAACAATCTTCCTATGGCTTGACCATTGACACCTAGTTGGAATACTTCTGCTTAAATTTGGAAATATATAGGATTATATATGATGCAATAATCTACGAGGTTTTGGTGGATTCAGTCATAGAAAATAGAACATGGTTTAGTCATACTCCAAAGCCAATAAGTCTTGTAGATCCAAAGTAATGGATAAGGCTACATGGATCAAAACTAAGTTAGGTTGCTTCTCTTGTGTAGCCACATATACAGAGCTTTATATGCTTTAGGGAGGTCCTAGACTATTTGCTTTGTGTCATATCTGATTCATCAAATATTGGGTAGTGATGGGTGATTGGTCTTCTGTTGGTTTAAAGTCTTATATAATAAATTGAAACTTAGATTGGTTGTTTTATTCTCTACAGCCACAAGCTACTATAACCTAAAACTTTGAGTTAAAATGGAAATTAAACGAAACATCCATTTTTATTTGTACACTAAAATAATGTTGCATAAAGCAACTAAAATTCTAAACTAACGTGCATCTTTGATACATTCCTTCCTATAAAGACTTTTAGGAATTGAATTGATTATTAGTACAAACACATAATCATACATTAGAGTAGTAGAATCCAGCACAGTAAATGAAGACAACTCCTACACTTGAAGAGAAAGAAAATCATGATTCCTACACTAGAAGAGAAAGAAAATCATCCATTGATCATTTCAACAAGGGATATTAAACTAGCTTGAAATTACGATCACAACTCCAAATCCCTTGTATAATCCAAGCATTATTAATCACATTTAATCTCTTCTAGTTGTTCTAGGCCTCTGCAATTCACAAAAAAGTTCATTAGGTCACCATTTTATACCTTGATAATACAAAAAACAGTAACTATTACAAGGTTACAAGGTTGTGGAAACTAATAAGATGACAATTTTTGTTTGGCAATATGACCATGAGTGAGAAATGAAAATCTAATTTTAAAATCAGCTTTGACAATCTACTCAAGAATAATGAAAAGGTAAACATAAAATTTACATGCTTTTTGAAAATAAGTATTTGGAAACTGAATGAAATCAACGTAAATGACTAGGACACATTGCTCAAAGTAGTCTTATAGTAATTAAAATGAAATGCCTCTTACTTGAGCTCTACTTGGTCTACCTCTGCGAATCCCCAAACCAACAAAAGTACTTTTTATCAATTGTAGTTCCTTAATGACTTCCTCCATATTGATTCTCTCTTTTGGAGATTCTAGTGAACATAAGAGTCCAATATTAAGGATTGAGAGTAAGCATTTTTGCATATCCACATCAATATGCCTAAAGTCCTTAGTATTATTAGCTTCTTCTACTTCAATTTCATTGTCATTGTCATCTTCTTTTGTTACCATCATTGCTGCAGTTGCTACTCCCACTTCTTCAACTTCTCTTGGCAAAAGCATTGGGTCGACAACTTGAATGAGCCTTTTTGGTAAGGACATCTTAACAAAGTTATGGAGATTGAGACCATCTTTAAACATATCATCAGTGGGTCTCCTTCCTGTAAACATTTCCAACACAAGGACTCCATAACTATATACATCCCCCTCAGTTGATGCCTCACCACCCATGCCATACTCTACAACTCATAAAATGAAGGGAAATTAAGCAATATTCTATTGATTACAAAAATATGGATTTAGGGTCTACATAATGCAAAGTCAAGAAAATAAAACAAATCTATATTAAAAAAAAATAATGACATATGCTATTACTTTTGAAATTAAAGGAAACAGTAATAACTTTATCCAGAGGGTCCTAATCACTTTTTTCCCCTCTTATTGATTTATTTTGATTAAGAAAATAAATCTGTACAAAGAAGGTACAAATCTTAGTCAAAGAATATCAAATTTAACATTTCTCAAAGTTTAAATCATATTTGAATGTTATTTTTGAATTAAAATTTGCAGTTTTATAAAAAAAAGGTAATTAAATTAATTACATGCTTGCTTGGTACAAATGTGAATGTGTTTTAACTTCTAAAAGAAAAAAAAAAAATACCTAGCGAGAGTTACTTAGCAAATAAATAAATAAAAATTACTAAGTCAGAGTTTATGTTAATATGCTAATTATGTGTACACCCATGCGAATATGTTGATGATACGAAAATTAAAAAGCATATATGACAAGAAAAATAAAGGAGTTAAAAATCCTATCATTTGATAAAGTGACAAAAAGAAAATAAATACATTAGAATAATTAAGGATTTAAAACAAAAGATGAAAGACAATAATACCTGGAGCAGCATAACCGATAGATCCCTTTAATCCAATTGTGCTACTACACTTTTGGGAAGAATCATTTGAAGTTGTGAGGAGCCTTGATAAGCCAAAATCACTTACATGAGCAATCATATCACTATCAATAAGAATATTGCTTGGCTTTAAATCACAATGAATGATTTTTTGCTCACAATGATTGTGAAGATAATTTAAAGCAAAAGCCACATCAATTGCAATAATTAATCTTTGAAGAACGCTCAATTTTTTTGATTGATTGTCGCCATCTGTCATCGGATGCAGCCACATTTCCAAGCTCCCATTTGTCATGAATTCAAAAACTAGAGCTTTGAAATCATCACCATTATAATTTATACTGGAGCAACATGTTAAGATCTTTATAAGATTTCGATGCCGAACGTTTCTTAATACATTGCATTCTGCCATAAAACTCTTCGAAGCATCTTTGTTTTGAAGGTTAAGAACCTTGACAGCAACAAATCTTTCCTCTTGATCAAGAACTCCTTTATATACTAATCCAAAACTGCCAGACCCAATCAAATTGTTCGGAGAAAATCCATTAGTTGCTTGATGGAGCATTTTGTATGAAACTGTTGGAAGGAGATCCATCTTTGAGACTATTGAAGATGGTTTCTTTTTTGATCTTTTCCTCCAACAAAGAGCAAGAAAGGATGAAACTAGAAGGATACATACAACCACACAAATAATTGTGATTGTTACTTTGGAAGTAAAGGACTTTCTCGATTTTGTAACAATGTGGCATGTCGTCAATTGCAATTGTGGAATGCCCCCGCAAAGCTTATTGTTTCCAATAACTGATATTGCATTTATATTTCTGAAAACTCCCTGTGTTGGTAGCTCACCCTCAATATCATTGAATGAAAGGTTCAAATAATTCAAAAATAAAAGTTTCTCTAGGCCTTTTGGAATTAATCCTGACAAGTTGTTTCGTGAAAGATCTAAATGCTCAAGGCCTTTTAAGGAAGCCATGGATGAAGGTATGACCCCTTCGAAGGAATTCCCTTGCAAGTATAAGTGATCTAACTTCAAGCAACTTCCAATTGTCTCAGGAATTTCACCAGACAAATGGTTTTCAGAGACATCAAGTGAATATATGTTTTTCAAATTGCCTACTTGAACTGGTAATTTGCCACTAAATAAGTTGTGTGCTAAATTGAGTAATAGTGACAAGGAGTAAAGATCAAAAACCTGCCAGGGTATGACTTCACTTAGGTAATTTTGTGAAACATCTAAAACTTGTAAATTTTGGCAATTACCAATACTTGAAGGTACGCTTCCCTCTAAATTGTTTTGTGACAAATTGAGTAGAATCAATTGAGTGAGGTTTCCTAAGTTGTTTGGGATTTGTCCTGACAAATTGTTTCCCGCTAAAGAAAATATTTGCATCTTTGGAAACTTCCCAATATAATTAGGTATCACGCCTGAGAACAGATTCATATCCATATTCACAACAATTAAGTTCATAAGATTTTCTAATGTTTCAGGAATAGTTCCAGATATTTGATTGCCTTGAACATATATAGAATTGACTTGTGTTGAAAAGTTTCCTATAGAATTGGGAAGAACACCTTCAAATTGGTTTCCATCTAAACCCAACTCTTCTAGTTTGCTACAATTTCTTAGAGATGTTAAAAAGTCCAAATCCCTTCCAAGGTGATTTTCACCTAGAGATAGCACTGTAAGATCTAGTAGATTTCCAAGATTAGTTGGAACTGATCCCATGAAGTTGTTATATATGATTTCAAATATTTGGAGTTGAGATGCATTGCATAAAGAAATAGGAATTGGCCCAAAAAATTCATTAACACCTATTTCAAATAATTGGAGATTAGGGAGAGTAAGGCCTATCTTTGTTGGAAGAGTGTCACTAAGTTGGTTGTTTCCTAATCCTAACACACTGATAGATGATATATTGTAGAGAGAGGAAGGGACCGTACCGTCCAGTTTGTTGGATCTAACTGCAAAAAATCTTAAGCTTTTCAAATGGCCAAAGCTCTCTGGAATATGTCCCTCTAAATTATTATAGGTTGCCGAAAAAACTTCGAGAAACGAAAGATTTCCCAAGAAAGGTGGGATTTCTCCTGTCAAATTGTTAGAGTTGACCCCAAGAACTAAAAGCTTGGTTAAAAAGCCAAGCTCCATGGGGATTTTCCCAATAAGTTTGTTCCACCTTATGCTCATTATCCTGAGTTCAGAGATGTTGCTCAAGCTGGCTGGAATTTCTCCTCCCAACGTGTTATTTGAAAGATTGAGATGTCGCAGTCGAAGCAAATGACCAACTTCTTTTGGAATTTCCCCATATAAGCTGTTGTTTTGGAGGTTGACAGCTCTAAGAAAGGTGAGGTTTCCAATGTAAGGTGTAATGGTTCCATGCAATTTACGCCCTTCTAGTTCTAGGGCTGTGACTCTTTGATGGCGATGGCCGCATGTAATTCCATGCCAATTGCAGAACTGGATAGAATCATTCCATGAGGTCAAGATTCCATATGGGTCATTAGCAATGGATTTTTTAAATTTGAGCAAAGCCAAACGATCAGTCTCGTTTGTTGAAGTGGCAGAAGAAGTGGCAGGTTGCAAGCATAGTAGGGTTATAGTAAAGAGTAGAATCATATGAAGGTGTGTAGAGCTTAATAATGCAGGAAAATTGGGGTTGTGAAGTTTCATTGGTTTGGGCAAGCAGGGAAGAAAGCTGGTGTGAAATTTGAGTACGAGGCAGAGCTGGATACGCGAGTTTGTATTATATATAGGCTCATTTAGTTATGTTGTAGTAAATTGCAAAGAAAGTTTTCAATTGAAGAAAACAAACCTGAATTGACGTGGGTGGAGCAGCCACTACCGTCTACAAAGGCCTCGGAGTCAACACTTCGTACCATCGCACAGGCAATGCCACTTTCAACTTTGATAATGTTGGTAATTATTATTTATCATTACACGCTTGAAGTCTGGCTCTCAACATCAACAAGGGGCCCACGTCTTTTCGTTATATTTTTGTTACTTTAATTTATTTTTTATTTAAACTTTTTATTATTATTGTATTTAAATAAAATTGTCGAGGAATATATATATATATATGGAAAAATTATAACTTACTTACATGTTACTTGGTTAAAATTTAAGTTACTTACATGTGATTTGAAATTTGACACTTTACCTACCTGAAATTTGACTGAAATTTAAATTGTCTTCCTATAATTTAAAATCTTATAATAAACGTGTTCTGCTGGGTTCTTCTGGATCTTGTATTTTTATGTTTTTTGTATTTTTGTAGGAAAGAAATATAAAAGTAAAGCAAAATTAAATATTTAGTCATGTTTTTAATAGAAATATGTTAAGGAATTCTAACTGAACTAACCATAGGTGGGTAAAGTGTCAAACTTCAAACTACAAGTAGACAACTTAAATTTCAATCAAACCAAACGTGGGTAAATTGTAATTTGCCCTATATATATATATATATATATTTGTTACTGAACAAAGTTATACACATATACAGTACTAAGAAATCGATTCAGTAATACTACCATACATTAATTCATGGGAATTATAATATGATGAATTTTCCAATGGGAAATAGAATGCACTGAACTTGATCGATGTTGATGAATTACTTTCACATTATTCATACATAGACATGAACTCCTTCATTCCGTGGACATAATATTTTGAATAAATAAAGCTTATGCTATGTCTCAATGCAGTATCTAACTTTGAAGGTTGCAATTGTAATAATCCGTATCAATTGTAATAAAACACCATATTTACATGTGTGAACTGATTGCAAGCATTATGTTAAATTTGAAAGGAAATAGAATTTACTATAGACCATTTTAGTGATGGCCACACTAATATTGCGTACTTCTTCTTTTTCTTTTTTCTTTTTTTAATACAAACTAGTAAGTTATCCATGCGACGCACGGATAATGTTGTAATATTTTATGTAAGATAGTTTTAGAAAATATTGTATATGTATTATAGAATAATTTTTATAGAACTTTATTAGCAATGAGTTCATTATAAAATACAAAAATTATAAATTGCACACACATATCTATTATAATTATTCAATTGAAGTAATGAGAAATGATTAAAAAAAAAAAAAAACTTTGGAGGACTATTATAGCTATTATAGAATAAAAGTTGATATAAAATGTATTTTTCTCTTTCTCCTTAATTCTAAAACAAAATACACATCTCAAACACCCACAATCAATCACATTATTTAGAAAATTCACAAATCCACAACATTCAACCTTAACTTCAAAATTGTAATTGTCGTTGTAACTCAATATAAAATGCAAGCGCCCCCTTCCTTTGTTGTAGCTAACCCATACAGGATAGGATTAGATGAAACAACAATGTTAGAGCTAGGTAAGTGTTGTCGAAAGATTGAAAGTAAATGACATCATTTTTTGTCTATGTGTATTTGACATAGGATGGCATGAAGGGTGTTAGGTTCTAAGGTCTTAGGATTTTATGTATTTAGAACCTAATTTGTAAAGTTGGCAAACCATGATCAAAACAATGTAATTAGTCTTGTTTAGGCTTGCTCAAAGTTGGTTTAATTTTGTAAAGTTGGAATCGAGAGACTGCAGAAGCATTGGGGCTTCTCAGCCTGGCTTGATTGATCGAATGTAATTCTCGATCGATCGAAAGTCGGCTCAGATGCGTTTTTCTGCAGAATTCCAACTCAGCCCAAACTCTTTAAACGTTTAGGGTTTTATGTTTTTGCCTTAGGTATATAAGGCAAACCCTAGCTACGTTTTTCAGAGTTGCACAAGTTGTATTGTTGCTCATACATTGCGGTTTTGTGTAAATCTCTTGTGAGATCTAGAGGAGCTTTCCTTTACACATAACTTAGGGTTTTCAAGATTAAGATTCTTCTACATCTTGATGATCAACTTGGTTGCTGCCACTGAAGCTTAAAGATAAACAAGCGGGGAGCTTGTACCTGATTGAAGGAAGACAAAGAAAGAAGTAGTCCGTGGACTCGGAGCCTGCGCGTGGTCGTGTCAGGAAGTTTTACTGGTGGGTAGCATTAGGAAGTCAAGCGGGGAGCTTGTAAGTCCTTTTGTAAGAACTTCAATTCTTTCTTAGTGGATTCCGTTTTGCCTTAAGGATCGGTGGGTAAAATCCTCCCCAGGTTTTTCCGTGTGGTTTCCTGGGTGATCATATCACTGTGTTATTTATTTTTCGCTGCTTTATATATTTTACATGCATGATATGATTTTGTGATTGTTTTAACCTAGAATTGCTTAATTTGACTAAGTAAAAACTTGGCTAATTAATCTAGGCTACGCAATTTATTTGTGGTTTAAAGGAGTCTAAACCCTTACAAGTGGTATCAGAGCAGATTGCTCTTTTGTTTGAGATTTTCATCTCTGAGCTGATCTTTGACCCCTTTGTCATGGAGTCTTGGAAAATCTTTTTGCTTATTAGTCAACTTATCTACTTACTGTCTTTGCCATTTGTTGTTTGTGTTAAATCTTTCCTTAAGTATTTTGGCATAATCACATGTGATAAGAATTATGTTTGTTATACTGCTTTAACCGCCTTAAAGGCACATGATTCTTGTCATTGGTATTTGGATAGTGGTTGTTCTAGGCACATGACAGGAAATAAAGATTTGTTCAAAACACTTTTTGAAGGAAAGATTGGGACAGTCACCTTTGGAGATGGAAGTAAATCTGTGATCAGAGGCATTGGTACTGTGGATATTCCAGGTTTGCCAATGTTTGAAGATGTTTGATATGTTGATGGATTGAAGGCCAATTTACTCAGCATTAGTCAGATTTGCGACAAGGGTTTAAATGTCCTCTTCACCAAGTATGAATGTGAGATACTTGATGGAGGAGGTGATTGTATGAGTGTTGGTGTGAGGACAGCTGACAACTGCTATGGAATAACACCAAGTGTAAACAACAAGTGCTTTAGTGCAAAGATAGATCAAGTTGATCTGTGGCATCAACGGTTGGGGCATGCCAGTCATAAGCAGTTAGAAAAGATTTCCAAATGTGAGGCAGTTATAGGTTTACCTAAATTTGAGAAAATAGAGAAGTGCATTTGTGGACCATGTCAGATAGGTAAACAAGTAAAATCCAAGCATCCATCTGTGACTGGTGTTCAAACGTCAAGACCTTTAGAGTTACTACACATTGATCTCATGGGTCCTGCAAGAGTTCAAAGTCTGGGTGGAAAGAAGTATATTCTAGTTGTTGTGGATGACTTTACTAGATATACTTGGGTTATACTTTTGAAAGATAAAGCTGAAGCTCCTGAGAAGATGATCCATCTGTGCAAGAAATTGTAGGTTGAGAAAGATACTGTGATAGCCAGAATCAGAAGTGATCATGGAAAAGAGTTTGAAAATACCAAGCTGGCCACTTTCTGCAATGAGCAAGGCACTCACTAAGAGTTCTCATCTCCTAAGACTCCTCAACAGAATGGAATTGTGGAAAGGAAAAATAGGGTTGTTCAGGAAATGGCACGACTCATGCTTCACAACAAAAATTTGCCAAAGTCTTTCTGGGGAGAAGCAGTCAACACTGCTTGCCATACACTCAACCGGGTGTATTTTAGACCTGATTCTAAGAAGACTCCCTATGAACTCTGGAGAGGGAAGAAACCTGTTGTCAAATATTTCAGGATATTTGGCAGTGACTGTTACATTCTGCGTGATAGAGAGAACCTAGAAAAATTTGATGCCAAGAGCGACAAAGGATACTTTCTAGGATATTCTACCACCAGTAGAGCTTATAGAGTGTACAATCTGAGAACCAAAACAGTCATGAAATCTTCAAATGTTGTGATAAATGATGAAGTGTGTTCAGAAAGCACTGTTCCTGCTCAAGATACGTCTTTAGAAGTGGATGACACTCTTCTTACTGAGGATGTTATCAAACATAGTGAGGAAGAGCTGTTGGTGTTAAATGATACAGTCTCAGTACCTTCAAGTTCAGAACCATCCACTCCAGTTCGTGACACTCGACAGGCACAAAGTCAACTCAGTCCCCTATCTGCACAGAAAGGAACTTCCACTTCTTTAGTCAAAGGACCATCCTCTAGAGTGAGACTGAATCATCCCTCCACAAATATATTGGGTAGTCTAAATGATAACATGAGGTTAAGATCAAAAGCATTGAATGTGATCACTCACTCATGCTATCTGTCCCAATTTGAACCGAAGAAGGTGGATGAAGCACTTCAAGATGCTGATTGGGTAAATTCTATGCATGAAGAACTTCATCAATTCGTTCGGAATGATGTGTGGGAACTAGTTCCTAGACCAAAGGATGTAAATGTGATTGGAACTAAGTGGATCTTTAAGAACAAGTCAGATGAATATGGCACAGTGATCAGAAACAAATCAAGACTTATTGCACAAGGGTACACACAAGTGGAAGGAATTGACTTTGATGAGACATTTGCACCAGTAGCAAGGTTAGAATCCATCCGGATATTGTTGGCTATAGCAAGTCACCTAAACTTCAAGCTATATCAGATGGATGTCAAGAGTGCTTTCTTGAATGGAATGATACAAGAAGAAGTGTATGTTGAACAACCTAAAGGCTTTGTAGACCCTCATAGACCGGATGACGTCTACAAATTGAAGAGAGCTCTCTATGGGTTGAAGCAAGCTCCTCGGGCTTGGTATGACAGATTGACTGCATATCTCACTGAGCATGGATTCAAAAGGGGATCTGCAGATACAACACTCTTCATAAGAAAGGATAAGACTGGCTTTGTTGTAGCTCAAATTTATGTTGATGACATTGTTTTTGGTGCTACTAATGATTCTCTTGCTCATTCTTTTGCAGATGAAATGAAGGCGATGTTTGAAATGAGCATGGTTGGAGAACTAACTTACTTTTTGGGATTGCAGGTAAAGCAAACTAAGACAGGAATTTACATCAATCAAGCTAAATATACAAGGAATTTGGTTAAAAGATTTGGACTGGACAAGGCTGCTCATGCTAGAACGCCGATGGCAGCTAATGCAAAGTTGACAATTGATTCATCAGGTGAGTCTGTTGATGTTACTTTGTATAGAAGCATGATAGGCTGTCTTTTGTATTTAACTGCTAGTCGTCCTGATATATCTTTTGGTATTGATGTTTGCTCTAGATTCCAGTCTAATCCTAAGGTTTCTCATTTAAATGCTGTTAAAAGGATTGTAAAATATGTAAGTGGAACCTGTGATTATGGTTTATTTTATAGCAAGGAGTCAAACTTGTCTCTTGCTGGCTTTTCTGATTCTGATTGGGCTAGGAATGCTAATGACAGA
Source organism: Quercus gilva (assembly GCA_023621385.1). Classification (NCBI taxonomy): domain Eukaryota; kingdom Viridiplantae; phylum Streptophyta; class Magnoliopsida; order Fagales; family Fagaceae; genus Quercus; species Quercus gilva. Next base: position 95,002,591 of record CM042476.1, on the reverse strand, counting down.
AAAAGCACCACTAGAGGGTGTTTTTATGTAGGAGCCAATCTTGTGGCTTGGATGAGTAAGAAGCAAAATTCTGTTTCTCTATCCACTGCTGAGGCAGAATATATTGCTGCTGGGAGTTGTTGTTCACAGCTTCTTTGGATGAAAAAACTTTTGGGTGATTATGGGATTCCTCAAGATACCATGGTGGTCTATTGCGATAACTCTAGTGCTATAGATATATCTAAGAATCCGGTTCAACATTCTAAGACCAAGCACATTGAGCTTAGGTATCATTTCATTAGGGATTTGGTTGAAAAGAAAATAGTTGCTCTTGAATATATCCCCACTGATCGTCAAAACGCTGACATCTTTACCAAACCACTTGATGGAAGTAAGTTTGAGACACTTCGTCAAGTGATTGGTGTGCTTCGTTGTCCCTAGCTGTTTTGTCTTCCTTGGTCCTTGTGCTTCATTGCTCTATTCAGTTGTGACCATTGTTATTTGGTTTTTGTGTTTTTCTTTTGTTCTAGGACTTGCATTGCATTACATTCATGCATTTCATTCTAGGATTTATTTGTTTTCTCTTTCAATAAAATAAAATAAAAAATAATAATAATAAAAAAAAAAAAAAGAGAAAGCAAAATCTTTGTTGAACACTATTTTTCTTGATTTTTTGAAAACAAGGTTAGTCATTCTTTTTACACATGTCATGTCTAGTGTACCTTGTTTAACTTTGATGAGCTTATTTACTGCACTTGACTAGTTAAAACTTTGTAGTGCATGTTGTGTGGGAAAGATGTGTGTGGTTCTTAATCACTTTGCCTTAATCATGAAGTCACTTGTTTTTTACTGTCGGACTTGATCCTTTTGAGAAAAGCATAAATAACCATCTCACCACTGTTCACTAGCCAATCATGAACACCTTAGTGCATATCATAAGATTTTGTGCTCGAGAAAGTGTAGCACATGCACAAAAAGAACATAAGGTGTTGCCTCATTTAAAATTAAAACTGGTGTGTACTATTAGGCTTAATGCCAATTCACTTAATTCAAACCGGTGTGTACTATTAGGCTGAATGCTAATTCATATATAAATAAGAGGCAAAAATGAAAGAAACTTACATGATTGCAAACTTTTGTTCTAAGAGATGTGGGAGTTATAGGATGTAACTCTTTAGGTGATAGTCTCTTTTAAATTCTATGTGATGAATTGTGTAGACTTTGTGTTTGATTGCTATTCGCATATCACCTCACATGTATCTTAAGTTTTTGCTAGTTTCACACGCTACACAAGTTACTCTTTGTTAAACACTGTACATGTTAGTGTGTGTGTCTTTGGTCTGACCAACCAAGTTTAAAAATATCTTGAGATTTGTGCACAACATAATTTGGCTTGAGAAAATTAAATGGGAGGTTAATTGAATCTTGTTTTTGATGAAATTGGGTTTGAAAATTTGGGTTTTTGAAAAAGCATTTCACTTCATACTCATGCATTTTGTTTTCATTGGTCAAATGCTTTAAGGAGGTGTTTTTAAATATTGGACTTGCATTTTTCAAAACTGTGTTTTTTTCAAAAATTTAGTGTGCCTCTGCCCATTTCGATCAATCCAACCTGATTTTCGATCGATCGAAAAAGTGCCTCAGAATGTGCTAAAATGACTGTCACATTCGATCGATCGAATGTAATTTTCGATCGATCGAAGATCGTGGAGAAGCTTTTTTAAAAAGAAGAAATCTGACTTTTTCAAAGTATTCAAACTTTTTAAAAAAACTTTTTCTTTCTCTCTCCGACGAGGCAAGACCAAAACTTCAATTTTTTGTCGTTTTCTTTCGGATTCTTTGCACAATCTCTCTCTTCTCAAGCCGGTATGTCTATTATGCCCTTTCTTTTCAATTTATTTTCACATTTCCTTTCATGCATTTGAGGGAGTTATTTTCGGAACTTTTCTTTTTGGGGTTTGTGTTGTTTCGGACCAAATTGTTTGCAATTGATCAATGGGTTTTGATGGGGACACCCTATAGACATGTTCTTGATTGTTTAATTTGATCAATTTTGTGTTTTGTGGAAAATTGAATTTTCTAGGGTTCATAATTGATCCGAATTGGGGCTTTTTGTGAAATTGAGTTTAATTGATGAAATTGGCTTGTCTAATTGATGTAATTAGTTATTATAAACTGTTTTCAATGGTGTGTAATGATTAATTCATCAATTTGGTACAAAAATTTTCAAGTGGTTCTCAAATTTTTAGGGTTTTTGTTAAGAAACTCTATGTTCAAGCCAAGTTTGTGAATTTGAACTTAATTTGATCCTGGTTACTGCATTAGTTCATGCATCATAACATTGTTAATGTTCATGCATCATATAGAATTTTATTCTATATTTTTTTTGTGCTAACTTGCAGTCTGCCCTTGGTTGTGTTTTTGTTCTTTTTGTTTTTCTCTTTGTGTCTCTGTCCTTCCCTTAGCACCATGCCTAGGAAGACTAGAGCACGTAGAACTATGCCCTCTCCTTCTCCGCCCCCTCCTTCTTTTGATAGTGAGAGATTCCCTCGTGAGAAAAACCAAGAGCTTTACGAGACTTTAAACCTTAAGAGGAAGATTTGGGCTGAGCGTTCTGTCTCTTTTGATGAGCTTGATCCTGCCATTAGGGTAAATTTTGAGCGTAGGGGTTGGCTTCCTTTGTTTGCTGTGTCTGACCCTCCTCCTCCGGCTACCTTGATTAGAGAGTTCTTTTCGAACATCTCAATCCTCATCTATGATTCCAACACTCTAGTTAGGAGTTGGATACGAGGCGTAGAGTACTCCATTACTCCTCAGGTAGTGGCTGATGCTCTTGAGGTACCTTTGGTACAGCATCCTGTCTATCCCTATGATGAGTCACCAGAGTTGAGTGATGTCATGTCATACATCACTGGGTCATCTATCCAGTGGGGTTCTAATCCTAGGATCACCTCCGCTGAGCTTCCCGAGACTACCTATCTTTTCTCTAGGATAGCCTGTCACTCACTCTGGCCCATTTCTCATCTGCACACCATTCCTCTTGAGAGGTGTGTTTTTCTGTACGCTCTTGTTACTGATGCTCCTATTAGTTTTCCTCATCTTTTTCTTCGTTCTTTGAACGAAGTTTATAGGAGTTCATCTACTGCTCATGCTCTTGTCCATCCTATTTTCATTCATAGGATTTTACTGTATCTAGGTTTAGAGGATTTCCCTGCTTCTGAGCCTGTTCATGTTATCGGTCCTATAGGTGCGTCTTTTCTTAGACAGAGGGCCGTTCATCTTCGAGTTGGTTCTAAACACCCTAGGTCTGAGCCATCTTCTAGCGCTCCTCCTCATCCTTCATCTTCTACAGGTCCTGCTGGTGAGGATATTCCTGATCCAGTTGGTGATGATGCTGATGCTGCTGCTGCTGCTGCTGTTCCTCCACCTCCTTCGGCCGACTTCGATGTTCGTCGTACTTTGGAGACTGTCATGACCGTTCAAGCGGCTCATGGTCAGATTTTGATGGATTTGTTCGATGAGATTCGAGCTTTGCGGGCAGATTTGGCGCGACTTCATTCACCTTCACCACCACCTTTTGATGGCGACTTTTGATTGCCCTTTGGCATTCCGTCACAAAAAGGGGGAGTGGATATTTTTGACTTGTAGAGGAGTTTTGACTTTATGAGGAGATGTTTTGTAGTTAGGGGGAGATATTTTTAGCATGGGATATTTTTTGTGTGGAGTTCATCAGATTGTATCTAGGTGCTTCACTTTGTATTTCATTTTTGGGGATATTCATGTTAGGGGGAGTAACATTGATATTTTTTTTTTTCTTATATGATTCTTGTTGTCTCATGATTCACTGCTTATTGATTTATATTTATGAGTTGACTCATTGATATATATCTTTATTTTGTGTTGTGTGAATCTTACAAGAATATTATACCTGTTTATATACTATTTTCTGCCACACATGCGTTTATGTGTTTGTTGAGTATTTCAGGAATATATAGGTTGATTCAACAAAGCTGCTGTCTACACTTGCAACCGATGGATAGTAGTTAGGTTGAACTTTTGTTTATGAGCATTATTTTGTAAAGGGCTTTTTACTTGTAAACTTTGAGTTTTTGATTTGTGTTTTGTCACGGATTGCCAAAGGGGGAGTTTGTTAGGTTCTAAGGTCTTAGGATTTTATGTATTTAGAACCTAATTTGTAAAGTTGGCAAACCATGATCAAAACAATGTAATTGGTCTTGTTTAGGCTTGCTCAAAGTTGGTTTAATTTTGTAAAGTTGGAATCGAGAGACTGCAGAAGCATTGGGGCTTCTCGGCCTGGCTCGATCGATCGAATGTAATTCTCGATCGATCGAAAGTCGGCCCAGATGCGTTTTTCTGCAGAATTCCAACTCAGCCCAAACTCTTTAAACGTTTAGGGTTTTATGTTTTTGCCCTAGGTATATAAGGCAAACCCTAGCTACGTTTTTCAGAATTGCACAAGTTGTATTGTTGCTCATACATTGCGGTTTTGTGTAAATCTCTTGTGAGATCTAGAGGAGCTTTCCTTTACACATAACTTAGGGTTTTCAAGATTAAGATTCTTCTACATCTTGATGATCAACTTGGTTGCTGTCACTGAAGCTTAAAGATAAACAAGCGGGGAGCTTGTACCTGATTGAAGGAAGACAAAGAAAGAAGTAGTCCGTGGACTCGGAGCCTGCGCGTGGTCGTATCAGGAAGTTTTACTGGTGGGTAGCATTAGGAAGTCAAGCGGGGAGCTTGTAAGTCCTTTTGTAAGAACTTCAATTCTTTTTTAGTGGATTCCGTTTTGCCTTGAGAATCGGTGGGTAAAATCCTCCTCAGGTTTTTCCGTGTGGTTTCCTGGGTGATCATATCACTGTGTTATTTATTTTCCGCTGCTTTATATGTTTTACATGCATGATATGATTTTGTGATTGTTTTAACCTAGAATTGCTTAATTTGACTAAGTAAAAACTTGGCTAATTAATCTAGGCCACGCAATTTATTTGTGGTTTAAAGGGGTCTAAACCCTTACAAAGGGCTATGGGTAGGCACATATAAAGGGGTAGAAGTGTAAGAGATGAAAATTGTGAATTAAAATGCAAAGAGTTTTGTGTGTATGTGTGAGGGATGAAATGTTTTGAAATATTGAACCAAAGTATACAAAAAATATTTATTTTTTAGATAGAAAAGTCTTGAAACATTAAACCAAATGAAACAAAAAGTCAATATTTAATTTGTTCTTATCTCTAATATGGCACTTGAGAATATTCAACTCTCTCTACATAGAATGCGTCACTTGGTAAAATCTCATACTTTCCCACATAAGGTCTCTGCTTATATATATATATAGAGAGAGAGAGAGAGAGAGAGAGAGAGAGAGAGAGAGAGAGAGAGAGAGAGAGCCAAAATTGAGAGAAAATCCAATTAGATTTCAAATTAAAATTCAATTAGAGTTTAATTTTGCGCCAAGTGAGTTAATTCGGTGTAAAAAATGAGAAATTCAATATAAATTGTTAGGTTCTGAAGACTTAAGATTTTATGTATTTAGAACTCTAATATGTTATGTTGGCAAACCATGATCAAAACAATATGTTTAGTCTTGTTTAGGCTTGCTCAAAGTTGTATACTTCATGTAAAGTTAGAATCGAGAGGCTGCAGATGTATTAGTGCATTTTGGCCTGGCTCGATCAATCGAAGGATAGACTCGATCGATCAAAAGTCGGCCAGATTGCGTTTTCTGCAGAATTTCCAACTCAGCCCTACCTTATTAAACGTTTAGGGTTTTATGTTTTTACCTTAGGTATATAAGGCAAAACCCTAGCCACATTTTTGGAGTTGCTCCTGTTGTATTGTTGCTCATAATTTTCTGTTTTATATAAATCTCTTGTAAGATCTAGAGGAGCTTTCTTTTATACAAAGCTTAGGGTTTTCAAGGTAGAGATTACTTCAACATTTTGATGATCAACTCGGTTGCTGCCATTGGAGCTTAAAGAATAACAAGCGTGGGTGCTTGTAGCTGATTAAAGAATCCAAGAAAGAAAGAGTCCGTGGATTCGGAGTTTGCACGTGGTCGTGTCAGTAAGTTCTATTGGTGGGTAGCATTAGGAAGTCAAGCGGGGAGCTTGTAAGTCCTTTTGTGTGAACTTCGATTCTTTCATAATGGATTCAGGTTTACCTTGAGGATAGTTAGGTCAAATCCTCCCCAGGTTACCGTGTGGTTTTCTAGGTCATCATATCATTGTGTTCTTTATATTTCCGCTGCTTTATATCTTGATATGATTGTTTGATTGTGTTAATCTAGAATTGCATAATTTAACTAAGTTAATCACTTGGCTAATTAATTAGGTTAATCCAATTGTTGTTTTAAGGGGTCTAAAAACCAATATAAAAAAACCTAATCATATATCTAGCTCTATATAAAATTAGAGGAATGGAGAGTTTAAATGATTTTATATTTATAAGCTATTTTTTTGTGTAACTTAAAATAATTTAAATTTATAAGTCATTTATATAACATACTATGACTATATATGGTCAGTTACTAACTAGATAATATATATATATATATATAACCACTGCGTAGTGAAAATTCAATTAGATTCAAAATTGAAATTTTCTTTTATTAACTTTCCATATAAATTAAATTGTTTAGATTTTTACTGTTATTTTTCTCTGAACTAATGAGTATATTTTTTATACTATTTCTATTCAAAATTTTGTATGCCAGGATCTCGAATGTAACAAATCATAGTTGAGCTTAACAATCCCATGCACCTATCCCCATTCAATTTAAGAAATACTATTGGACCAATTTATTCTTTTATTTTGTGGTGTATTTAGTATAATTTCACGGACAGTGATTGTGAATTGATATTGTATATATAATAGCAGTCTAATGAGAAACTTGGCATAACCAATATCATAAAAATTTCAAGAAAAAACTATTTTACTACCTCCAAATATCCTAGTCGAACTAATATTCTATATGTTTTATAATCCAAGCTAACATCAATAACACCACTGCAATTCATCATTCTCGTGTGTAAGCACATGTTACGTAATAGTCTATATATCTATATATTACTAAAAGCTGAAATGTGGCATTTAATGTAGCTACACTCCCATTGAGCCACGTCAGCAGCCATGTCATTATCAATTTTTTTTTTCCAATTTTTTATACAATTTTTTAACATTTAAAGTGAATTAAAAACTCTATTATATTACAATCAAAATATCATATTTAATTTATCTTATTTTTAACTATTCTTATTTATTATTAAATTTTCAATTCCATTTTAACTTTTCATATCGCCACTACTCTCTACCTTAACTTTTTTCAACGTTTCTCATTCCATTTTAACTTTTCATATCCCCACTAGTCTCAATATAACTATTATTCTATCTTATTATCTTCTTTTATTTTTGAGTCTTCTTATTCTTATCCTCATACTATAAAATTGTCACTCCCCCTCTTATTCCATGCATAATTTCTATTTTTCCACACACAAAAGCCTTTCTCTCTCTCTCTCTCTCTCTCTCTCTCTCTCTCTATATATATATATATATATATATTTCTTTTTTCAATTTTTGGTATATATATTTTTAATTTTAGTGTAATAGGTTGACCATAGAAACATACTGATGCAGTATTGAAAGCTCCACCAAATGTGTCGCGGAAATCAGTTTTAGACTACTAGAAGTCAGTCAGTTTGCTAAAATTGTAATTGACAGGTAATCCAGCTTGATACGATTGAGTTTTATGTTTTATGTTGTTATTTTTTTTTTTTTTCTCATTGGCTGTTAAATGTTATATTATTGCATTATAAAGATAGTATATAAAAATATAATATTATTTTATTACATAGCATAACTAAAATAATATGGTGTTTATTGCTATACATTTCATTTTTACTATTTTTCTTCTCATCTTATTTTATTTAACATTTAAATTTAGCAACATCCTCCATATCATAATTATTTATATTTTGTCTCATTTTAAAAAAAATTAAACATATAATATTTTATTCAATAAATAAAAATTGTTCTTATAAAGTCTTCCCATGAAATGTTACAATGCATCAATGGAAAAATGAAATACAAAACAAATATCAATTTAGAAACACTCAATTAAAAACTTAAAAAAAGAATAAACAATTTTCTTATAAAGTATTCCTATAAAACTTTACAATGCATCAATAGAAAAAGAGAATACAAAACACATGCTATTTTAGAAACACTAAATTTATAATAATAATAATAATAATAATAATAATAACTAGTCGCTAACCCGTGCGATGCACGGGATAGTCAAATAAAAGAACAATTAACTAACATCACGTTAAGGTAAAAGAATTAGTGAGAGACTGATTTGCCTACCAAGAATTTAAAAGAAAAAAAGATTGATATAATAAAATCTAAGAAATTTAGAAATAGAAAATTGGGTTAATAATATGCATATTTTAGATATTTTGCTAGTTAGCGTTTAAAAAAAAATGGATCTGTCATAATTAAATAAAATACAATGGGAATAAATATTTAACTTCTATACTTTTCTATAGTTTAGAAGTGTTGTCTATCGTAGAATATTATTGGGTTGTAAAAAAGATTTTTATAAAATGTTAATACCATATATATATGTTTATATTGTCAATGTCTCACTGCAGGTGCATAATTACTGAAATCTACAAAGTAATTTACAATTCTCAAATTAATAAAGCAAAATTTCCAAAAGTTATATATATACACACACTCAAAACTGATATAAATTACAAAGATAAAAACAAATCTTATTAATTTAGTCGTATTAATAACAATATAAACAATTCAAAACATGGAACATTATCAAATTTATAACACATAATTCCATTATCTTTTATGTTGAATCTAAATAAATAATTAATTGAAATTAATCTAAACAAATAATTAATCAACCAAAAATCAAAACTTTAATTAAGAAAACAAAAAATCAGATGAACCCAAAATAAAAATTCTCAATAAAGAAAAAACATATAAGGTAAAGAATTAAGATCAACCTACTAAGACGCAAATACCAAAAACCCCAAAACTTAAACCTTCCAAATTTTATAGAATCCCCAAATTCTACTTCAAAACCAAACAAAACCCTTCAAATTCAAAAAATTCATATATAATATACCAAATAAAATTTTTTCCACACCTTGGGTTCGAAGACATAGGTTGCAACTTTGATTTTTCTCTAAAAAATAAAGATGCTTCATCTACCTTATACAATATAAAATAATTATTAGAAATTTCAACCCAAAAACCAAACCCACAAAAACACTATCAAAATATAGAGATTAACCCAAACACTTAGAAGAAAATAAATTCTAAACATAACAAAACAATAAGATAGAATGAAAATTTCAGGCGCATATGAAAGCAAATAAAAAAGACAAAACCTACGTTTTTTTTTTTTTTTAGTTAAGTCTCTCTCCTTCTTATTTTTTTAATTTTAAAGTGAAGTTAAGTTTAGGGTTTTGAGATGGTAATTGCTAGGGTTTTAAGGAGAGAAGAGAGAGTCCTACTAGGAGTCTAAATAATATAAACAATTCAAAAAATGGAACATTATCAAATTTATAACACCTAATTCTATTATATTTTACGTTGAATCCAAACAAATAATTAATTGAAATTAATCCAAACAAATAATTAATCAACCAAAAATCAAAGTTTTAATAAAAAAAATAAAAAATCACATGAACCCAAATAAAAATTCTCAATAAAGTAAGAACATATAAAAATTTACCACACCTTGGGCTGGAAGACATAGATTGCAATTTTGATTTTTCTCCAAAAAAATAAAGATGCTTCATCTACCATATACAATATAAAATAATTATTAGAATTTCAACCCAAAAACCAAACCCATAAAAACACTATCAAAATATAGAGATTAACCCAAATACTTAGAAGAAAATCAATTTTAAACATAATAAAACAATAAGATAGAATGAAAATTTTAGGCACATATGAAAGCAAATAAAAAAGACAAAACCTATGTTTTTTTTTTATTTTTTTATGTGAGTCTCTCTCCTTCTTATTTTTTTAATTTTAAAGTGAAGTTGAGTCTTTTGAGATGGTAATTGCTAGGGTTTTAAGGAGAGAAGATAGTCTTACCAGGAGTCTCTCTCTTTTTTTCTTAATTCTAAAGTTTTTTTTTTTTTTTTTTTTTTTTGGTGAGTCCTTTTTTTTTTTTTTTTTTAAATTCAAACCTAAAGTGAGTAATTTTTTTTTAATTCCAATGTGAGGTATCTTAAAAAATTATAATTAATTTTTAATCTTCAATTTTATATTATATATAGATAATAATAATGATGTGATAGGCCAACAAAATATATCTAATAGAGTTTTACTTAAACTAAACTATTGTAACACTAATAAATATAAGAAGATATAAAACCTAGAATAAAAAGAATCTAAAATAAAAAGAAACTATTTGGTATTTTTGTGATAAGTTGTTGTAGGATATTGTTATTTTGGTATTTTTATGCAAAAAACGTTATTTTAGGTCTAGGTGATTTATTTCCTTATTTTTAGGTTCTTTTAATGTTTTTTTAGGTCAAATTTGGTTCCTATTATGGTTAGGTATTAATTAAGACTTATTTTAGAATATATTTCCTTGTCCATCAAGTTTTATGGAGCCCTTAAATAGGCCTCCAAGTTTGTATACGTTTTTCAATATTATTGATATTAATAAAAATTCAAACTTTTGTCTATTGTTTTTCTGGTAGATTCTATATAAAATATAAAACCTAAAATAAAAAGAATCTAAAATAAAAAGAAAAAGAAAATAGTGATGATGTGGAAAATTGTGAGAGTTTCAGAGGCTTCGGTTTTATATGTATATATAGATAATAATAATATCATCAAACCAAACATATTATAAAATAAACTAATAGTTATGGATATACTAACTTCATGGCAGTAAAATGTAATAAAATAAAAATAATGATAAACGTTAAAATATGCAGATTTAGTACATTAGAATTATCATCAAATTTAGGAAAACAATAGGATGTTAACAAAGAGGGAGAGAAAGAGATTAGTAAAAGAAATCAAACGTCAATTAAATAAATTAATTAGTAACCATTAATTGGAAAACAAAGAAACTGACAGCTAAAGGAGTAAAAAATTAATTAAAGAGGACCTTACGAATGTTATTATAAACTTTACAAAGCAAATAAATAAATCGTTAAATTCACTTAATTAAATCATATAATCAACAATTAAATAAAATCATAAAAAATTTAAACTTGAAACTAATAAAATTCTAATCTAGAAAATCATATTTATTATCAAAACTAAAAGGAAGACGTTCTTCAATAATAATAGAAATATATAAGAAATAAAGATGAAAATTTTCAAAATCATTTTTTTGACATTTCACTTAAAATTATTTATAAATAATAAAATATAAAAAAGTACTTAAATGCTTATATTCTTCACACACCATGACTTTTAAATCTAGTGAAAGGTTCTAAGAATTTAACTCTCATTTAATGCCTCTATCATGAAAATCAACAGCTAGTAAAATATGATAATAGTAAGAAACGTTATAAATGAGAATATGAAAAAACTAATTAGCCACTATTATTATGGAATAGATGTCTTTTTCTATACATCTAAGAAAATATAATGTATAGGGTTTACTTATTAAGGTATATGTAAAGATTTACGTTAAAAAAATATATAAAGGTTTTTTTGAAAAAAAAAAGTATATGTAAGGTTTTTATTAACTTAAAAGACAATGAAAACCAATTTTTAATTACTACAACCATCGCTATTCTATAAATCACACACAACACTATATTTAATATCCTAAACAACAAAGTTAGACCCTTTTAGATATACACCACCATATTTAACTTATAAATTCCAACCCAAATCAATCATACAATTATACAATCAAAACATGAACATGTAACATGTATTACCTTCTGAATTATTGCTTGGAATTTTCATAATTATTGAAAGAGAATCGCCAAATTTAATTTTTATAAAACATCAAGACAAGGTGAATTTTAATTTTTTAAACTTCCGTAGAAAAAAATACTACCCACATTATTTCAACCCTTATGGAAAAGAAGGTTTACATGTAGCATGCAAAACATGTTTAATTGACTTAAAAATGTAAAAATTAGTCAACCGACTATGGTAGAATTAAGGTTTCAAATTTTAAATAAAACAATTCTACAATAATAAAAAATTATTTTGTGATAAATATGATTATGAAATGCATTAATTTTCATTAAATTAGTTCAAATTACAAAATAATAATAATAATGAGACCACCATAAAAAATAATCACGCACAACACATTGGTCCGTGACTAGTTATATCTAAAAGTTAAGACATAGAATTTAATGTTGCTATACTCCTATTGAGCTACCTCATCAGCCATGTCATACTTTAAAAAAAAAAAAAAATTCCTGAATAATTTTTCTATTTTATTTTATATAAAAAAAAATTAAATATAGTTCATGGACAAACTTGTTAATGCATTCCATTATTATTCAACATGTTACTATTCATTTGTTTTAAATGCAAATATTTGACTATTCAGCTACCCAAATTGATTTCAACTTTTCATTTTCTTCTTTCTAATTTTAAGTAATTGTTAAAATTGAATAATTCATTATCTTTTTAGTAAATATATGCACATGTTTGACTATTCATTACAAACATTACTGTTTGTTAGATGCAAATGTTTGATTATATTCAATTACCCAAATTGATTTCAAATTTTCATTTTCTTCTTTCTAATTTCAAGTAATTATTAAAATTGAATTTTTAAACTTTTCATCTTCCTATTCTTAAAAAAAAAAAAAAAAAAAAAAAAAAAAAAAAAAAAAAAAAAAAAAAACTCTTCTTCTCTTCCTCCAACCTTTCTCCTCTCTCTTTACTTCTTTATCTCCCTACTACTCTTTACTTTATCGTTAAACTTCTTTCATCATTTCCTTTCTCATATTTTGACTCTTCTTCTCCCCATCTTATTTTGTATAAATTTGATATTATTAATTCCATTCAATCCATATTTTTTCCACACAAAACTATGAGTGCTCTCTCTCTCTCTCTCTCTCTCTCTCTCTCTCTCTCTCTCTCTCATTTTGTTCTTTCTTATAGCTCTAATTTAGGTTGATTTTTTTTTATTTAATTTTTTTGTGTTGTAATTTTTAAATTTCCCATCATAAATCACTATTATAGCTTTGGTTGAATTTTGGTTTGAGTTAATATGTAGTTCTTTTTTAAATAGAAATTTGAGTTTATACATGGCTAAGAATTTGAATGCGCCTACCAATAGACTTCCATTGAACATAAATGTATTCACAATATTTTTAGCTTCATATACTTATTTGGTAATGTGAATTTGAGAAAGAGAAAAGGGTAGGTAAAGGACGTATGGTCTTTTATAATCTTCTATGTCTTGAAGAAAGTGGAGGGCCTATTAGTCTCCCTTCTACTAGAATTTTGTATAGAAAGAATTTTGCTATAAGTTTCTTGACTTTTTGTTATTTTTTTTTTGGCCATTTTATTACAAATAATTAGCATCTCCACCATCAAATTTTTAGTTAATTTGAACTTTCTTGGTAAGGTTTTACTTTGCTTAGTTGATCATCTTTACTAAAAATGCCAAAAAGAGAATAAGATAAAATATAATTTACTTTATAGCATTATTATACTATTAATGTTTTTATGTATAGATACTTAAGGAATTTTTTTTTTTTGCATTTTATTTTATTTTATATTTCCACTTTATGATATATGATTTATTGATAATGATCTATTGCATAGTTATCTTTATTTACTTTTTCACTTAGTTTCAATTGTGAGGAAAAAAGAGATATGGATCTATGTTTTGGAGAAAAATATACCTATAAGAGTTGAATCGCATACATCTGTATCTTAATAAACAAAGTATACATAGTTACAACTTGGTCTAATAGTTCTCACACTATCAATTTAAAAAAAAAAAAAAATTATTGCATTGTGTTTTCATAAATGTCTCACTATATATAATACATCACTACAAAAAGCTTCTTATTTAAAATATAATTTCAAATAACACATATTGAACTTTTAAAAATATACAATTTAATATATTAATTCAATAATTATCCAATAAAAAAGAATCATGTCAAATTTTCCCGCGCATCGCGTGAGTTTGAGATTAGTTATGTATAAAATATGGGGTTTGAATTTTGATCTATTTAAAAGTTTTTATTTAACTGAACTATTTTATCCCTTATCTTTTTTATTTTATTCTAATTTTTCTTTTAACTATTTGTCAAAATATTATTTTGTCCTTAATTTTTGTTAATAAAGCAGTCAATTTGAACTAAATAATAATGGTAATTTTGAAAATACGGAGAAGTGAACACAAATACACATATGTAAGAACTAATTAAAAAGCAAAAAAAAAAAAAAAAAAAATTAGATGGCCAAGTTAAAATGCAATAATGTTTACCTTTGCCTCTAGGTTGCAAAGCTAATAACAAAATCCTTTCATTTCCTCAAATATAAACAAGTTTGAACTTCTTACCACGAAGTTAGATTTAGAGAAAGCATATAATCAAATATAATGGAATTCCTTTTGAGAAAGAGAGAAAAAAAAAAAAAAAAAAAAAAAAAAAAAAAAAAAAAAAGGAATTCCCTTCAAAACGTATTTTGAAATTTGACAATATCTTGCATCTCTACCTTATCCTTGTTCATGTAGTGGAAGGGTGCCATTGACCAATTCAACTGTCCTACAAGGGGCCTTCGTTAGTGTAATAGTCTATCTCCTTTCATTTCTTTGATGAGATATTTTGTTGATAACAATAATTAAGATGATCATCCATGATCATCTTTACAACACCAATAATTCACCTTTTTGTGGAATGATTGCACGAGATTGGTATTATTATGGATAAAGAGAATTAGTTCATTCCAACAACCAAGTGGAATTATTGATTATTATAAAATATTTATAATATATGTAAAATTGAAAATTTTAACTTTTAGTTGACCTCTTAATATGTTTTTACATAAGATTTTGAAATCCCATATTTTTTATGTCATTATATATATATATATATATCATACAGTAAATAATATCTGATTGACACAAAATTTGATACTGTGTATTAAGACAATAAAAAATATGCAATTCATCGGTTAATTTTTCAAAATATATAATAATAATATTTATTTTATTAAGTAAAATTGTAACTTTAAGTTACAATCAATTTTGTAACTAAACTTTGTCCTATATTTAATTACATTGTTATAGTAAATTCCAAAGAAAGTTTTCAATCGAAGAAAACAAACCTAAGTTGATGTGGGTGGAGCAGCCACTACGGCCGTCAACAAAGACCTCATATTCAACACTTTCTACCATCGCACAGACAATACCACTTTCAATTTTGATAATGTTTGTAATTATCATTCATCATTACACGCTTGAAGTCTGGTTTTCAATATCAAGACGGGGCCTTACTCATCAAAAAAGGATTAACCTCATGAAAGCTCTGTGGCTGTGGGCGTACTTAGATTTTTTTTTTTTCCTTTTTCTCATTCTATTTCGTAATTCCTTGCGTTCGACAATAGTAATTGTATGGATGTGAAACAAATCAAAGAATTTTGAAAGTTATAATAGTTATAACTATTTCTTCAAAAAAAAAAAAAAAAGTTATAATAACTATGGATGAAATATGGGGCATGAAGTTAGATCTATTTAGAAGTTCTAATTTCATTGGACTACTTTATCCCCTATTGTAAGGTTGAATTTATTCAATTATGTGTTGAATTTATTCCGTGCCAAATTTGCTTGTAATTTAACAATTAGATACCCTATATTTAGGTGGGATTTATGTAAGAGTAGTGTGTGAGAGAGTGTGAAAAAAACTCAAGATGTGTGCAATTCAAAGGAGTCTCGCGACTAGATTTCACGACTGGCAAGTCGCTAGAATGGCACACGTGTGAAGCATGCAGGGGAGCTGAAGGGTCATATAGCTGGAGCACTACAGGACAAAACTTCCAGTCTGGCCAGACAGTTAGCTCACGACTTAGACTTGCAACTCGTTCCAGTCGCGAGGTTGAGTCGCCAGAATGCCCTGTTTGGTTGAAACATGACTTTTCACATTCCTCATACACCCTACTATAAATACCCTCATACCCACGAAATGTAGAGAGCTTCCAAAGAGAATTTTGAGAGAGAAACCTTAGAGAAAAACAAGATTGACTCATCCACAATCTTCATTACTTGATTCTCTAACTTCCTTGACTCTCACCCTTTCCATTGACATATTCCTGAGAGGTACATTTAGCCAAATCCTTATCTCACCATATCCATATTAGTGAGGAGGTATTTTGGTACTTAGGAAGCAGTTCAAAAGAGACCAATTCATTTGGTTGATGCAATAGGCTATTCCGGGAACTATTAAGTTAAAGAAGACAAGGGTTAGCGTAACCCTGTTGGAGCAAGAAACTTGGAAGGCTTAGGTACACTGGGTAGATTAGGTTTAGAGGGTCTTCTGCTATTCATGTATCCCAACTTCATTCTCTAGTAGATTATTGATTGCTTAGAGGGCGGCAGAGAGGTTTTTCGCCGAGTACTTCGATTTCCTCTTCGATAACACATCGCCGTGTTATCTTTATATTTGCATCTCTCTTTCCTTTCTCTTTACCTTATAATTGCTGCTGTGTTCATTATTAATTATGGTTTAAAGTGTGTTATCAATTTGGATATAGCTTATACTTTATATTCTGCACATATACTGTTTGATTATAAGCTTGTGTTGGTATTTTGTATTTAGGGGTCTAAACATCCATTGGTGTTTTATACGCTATTTGAACTTTCAATAAACATATACCAATTTAAGAGCAATAGTAGATAAGGAACGTTTGGGATCAATTTAATATTTATAGCTGATATTTAGGGGGGTAAATTTTGCAAAATAATATTATTTTTAATGATAAGTAATTATATAAATTGATACAATTACCAAATTATTTTGAAACTTTCTAAAAAAATAAACAAATAAACAAATAAGACATGGAAAGGGAACAAAAAGGGAAAGAAAACACTAGAGTCAAACGGTGCGTTTTGCCGTGTTTTTTTTTTTTTTTTTTTAAAACACTTATTTCAGCCCAAATTAGCCCATATTGGGCTGAATCGAAAATCATAAAAGGATTTTGTTAGGTTCTAAGTAATTAGGAACTTATGTATTAGAACTTTATTTTGTAATGTTGGCAAACCATGATCAAAATAGATGTTAGTCTTGTTTAGACTTGCTCAAAGTATAGGTCATTTATGTAAAGTTGGAATCGAGTTAATTGCAGAATTAAGTGTGCAATTCTGACTGGGTTGATCGATCAAGAATTAGACTTGATCAATCGAAAGTCGAGTAGAATGTTTTTTTTGCAGAATTTCCAACTCAGCCCTAAGCCATATGACATGTAGGGTTTTATGTTTTAACCTAGGTATAAAAGGGAAACCCTAGCCACGTTTTTGAGGTTGCTCTATTTGCTCTGTGTGTGAATCTCTTGTGAGATCTGAGAGGTGGTTGCCTTCACACATGTTTAGGATTATCAAGAAAGAGATTTCATTGAGAGCTTGATGATCATTCAGTTGCTGCACTAAAGAGCTTAAAGATACACAAGTGAGAGTGCTTGTACTTGCTAAAGAATCCAAGAAAGAAGGAGTCTGTGGTCTCGGAGCTTGCACGTGGTCGTGTCAGTAAGTTTTCTACATGAGGTAGCAATAGGATGTTAGTGGTCTAAGCCACTATTGTAAAACTTCAATTCTTTCATTGTGGATTCAGTTTTACCTTAAGGATAACTAAGTTAAATCCTCCCTAGGTTTTTTTACCGGTTTTGGTTTTCCTGGTTCATCATATCTTTCTGTTCTTTTTTTTCCACACTTTACATTGTTATGATTATATGATTGTGCTAACTTAGATCTGGAATTTGGATTAAGTAATAACTTGTCTTGTTAACTAGGTTAATCCAATTGTGTTTTAAGGGGTCTAAAAACAAACAAGTGGTATCAGAGCAGATTGCTCTCTTGTTGTAGATCTTTTGATCTCTGAGCTGATTCTTAACGCCTATTATCATGGAACATAGATACTCTCTAGTTATTCCTCCTCACTTTAATGGGAATAATTATGCTTATTGGAAAGTAAGGGTGAAAGCAATTCTGAAATCTATTGATGAGAGAGTCTAGAACTCCGTTGAATACGGATGCGAGAAGCCCACTACTCCTGTTAGTGAGTGGTAAACTTCTCAAAAAGAAGCAGTCGCATTCAATAGCAAAGCTATGAATACTACTTTTAACGCTGTTTCTATGGAGGAATTTAAAAGAATCTCTAATATTGAGGTTACTCATACTGCTTGGAATATCCTCCAGACTGTGCATGAAAGTATAAAGGCAGTTAAAATTAATAAGTTGCAGCAATTAACTTCTAGATTTGAAAGCATTAGGATGTCCGATGACGAATTTTTTGATGAATTTTATGCTAAACTTAATAATATTGTTAATTTTGCATATAATCTGGATGAAATCTATGATCAACCTAAAATTGTTAGGAAGATTTTTAGATCTTTAACTGAAGATTTTAAACCCAAAGTAATTGCCATCACCGAGAGCAAGGATGTGGACTTCATCCTTGTTGATGAACTTGTAGGATCTCTTCAATTTTATGAGTTAGACCTACCCAAAATTAGCAAATCCAAATCAATGGTACTTAATTCAGTTGATAATGTTGATGTTGGTGGATTTGATGATGAGCTCTCTACTACAGAGATTGCTTATCTTGCTAAGAACTTTAGAAATTTCCTTAGAAACAACAACAGAAGGGCAAGAGGTAAGAACACTATTGAATTTAGAAATTTTAGGAAGAATGATCCCACTAAGGTTAACAACACTGAAAAACCTAGAGAAAAAGTAGGTCAATCTCCTAATAATTCTATGGGTCCTTAATGTATTGGATGTCAAGGGTATGGTCACATGAAATCTGAATGTCCTACATACTTGAGGTCTAAGGGTAAGGCTATGGCTATAACCCTTAGTGATAATGAAGTTTCCGATTATGAGTCTGGTTCTGACGAGGATGGAAACTTTATTACTTTCACTGCTACTGCTGTAGTCAATGAAAATGTGTCTGTTAAAGAGAACCCTTCTGATGGGGAACTCTTTAAGGATGCAGATTTTCAAGAAGCCTACAATAAACTTTGCAAAATTGCTGTAAAGGATGCTATGAGTGTTGAATTAGGCTTAAAGAAAATTGCATCTCTTGAGCTTGATAAGAAAAATTTGCTTGTGAAACTGTTTGATGCTAATGAACTTTTAAACAATGTGAAAACTGAGAATTTACTTTTGCTTGATAAAGTTAAGAATTTGGAACTTGAACTATCTGTTGCTAGAGAACAAACTAATAGATCTACTAGTTCCAAACTTGATCATATGCTGAGTGTTCAAAAGTCTCATTTTGACAAATCTGGATTAGGTTTTGTAGAAAGCATCTCTGTGTCTACACCCCATTCCACAAACTTTGTTCCTTCTTCTTCCTCTGAACCCCTTGTGAGTGAGGTTGTGAGTGAGATGTTAAATCTGTAGAGCTCATACCTCCTAGGAAGATTAGGGTTAATCTAAAAGAGTCTAAACCTAAGGAGTCTACCCTTTCTAAGGACAAGTTGCATGGTAAACCTGCTTGGGTTTGTCATTTTTGTGGAAAGTCTGGGTACATTCATCCAAACTGTTTCAAGCTGCAAGCTGCTACTGCTGTAGTCAATGAAAGTGTGTTTATTGAACAGAACCTTTCTGATGGGAAACTCTCTAAGAATGCAGATCTTCAAGAAGTCTACAATAAATTTTGCAAAGTTGCTACAAAAGATGCTATGAGTGTTGAATTAGGCTTAAAGAAAATTGCATCTCTTGAGCTTGATAAGAAAAATTTGCTTATGAAACTGTTTGATGCTAATGAACTTTTAAACAATGTGAAAACTGAGAATTTACTTTTGCTTGATAAAGTTAAGAATTTGGAACTTGAACTGTCTGTTGCTAGAGAACAAACTAATAGATCTACTAGTTCCAAACTTAATCATATGCTGAGTGTTTAAAAGTCTCCTTCTGACAAATCTGGATTAGGTTTTGTAGAAAACATCTCTGTATTTGCACCCCATTCCACAAACTTTGTTCCTTCTTCTTCCTCTGAACCCCCTGTGAGTGAGACTATTAAACTTGTAGAGCTCACACCTCCTAGGAAGATTATGGTTGATCTGAAAGAGTCTAAACCTAAAGAGTTTACCATTTTTAAGGACAAGTTGCATGGTAAACCTACTTGGGTTTGTCATTTTTGTGGAAAGTCTGGGTACATTCGTCCAAACTGTTTCAAGCTACAAGCTGCTAAGCGAGCAAATAAGCTAAAAGTGCTTGTGCCTTAAACACAAGGTCCTATTGTACTTATTGGTGAATTGGTAAAAACTCTTAACCTTTATTCTAATTCTGGAGTTGGAAATCATTCTAATGTGAATAATAACTCTAATGATCGAGGTGCATTTAAAAAGTTTTGGATGCAAAAAGCTCAATCTAATTGAGTCTTTCTAACATGGTCCTTGTGCTTCATTGCTCTACTCTTTGTGACCATTGTTCTTTGTTTTTTTTTTTTTTTTTTTTTTTTTTTTCTAGGATTTGCATTGTATAACATTCATGCATTTCATTCTAAGTCTGTTTTTGTTTCTTCTTTTCAAAATTAAAAAAAAAAAAAAAAAAAAAAAGGGAAAAAGGGAAGCAAATTGAGTTTTGTATTTATTTTTCTTGATTTTGAAAACAAGGTTGGTCAATTTATTTTCACATAAATTGTCTTTGTACCTTGTTTAGCTTTGATGAATTTATTTATTACACTTTACTAGTTGAAACTTTGTAGTGCATGCTGTGTGGGAAAGATGTTTATAGTTTTTGATCACTTTGTCTTAATCTTGAAGTCACATGTTTTTGACTGTTGAACTTGAACTTTTTGAGAAAGGCATAAATAACCATCTCACCACTGTTCACTAGACAATCATGAAGATTAGAGTTGTGAGTGAGACTGTTGAACCTGTAGAGGTCACACCTCCTAGTAAGATTAGGGTTAATCTGAAAGAGTTTAAACCTAAGGAGTCTACCCTTTCTAAGGACAAGTTGCATGGTAAACCTGCTGGGTTTGTCATTTTTGTGAAAAGTGTGGGCACATTTTTCCAAACTGTTTTAAGCTGCAAGTTGCTAAGCGAGCAAATAAACCAAAAGTTTCTGTGCCTCAAGCACAAGATTCTATGGTACTTATTTGTGAATTGGTAAAGGCTCTTAACCTTTATTCCAATCCTGGACTTGGAAATCATTCTAATTTGAATAAGAACTCCAATGCTCGAGGTGTATCTAAAAAGTTTTGGATGCAAAAGGCTCAATCTAATTGAGTCTTTCTGACATGGTCCTTGTGCTTCATTGCTCTACTCTTTGTGACCATTGTTCTTTGGTTTTTTGTTTTTTTTTTTTGTTTCTAGGATTTGCATTACATAAAATTCATGCATTTCATTTTAGGTCTATTTTTGTTTCTTCTTTTCAATTTTTTTTTTTTTTTAAAAAAAAAAGGAAAAAAAGGGAAACAAATTAAGTTTTGTATTTATTTTTCTTGGTTTTGAAAATAAGGTTGGTCAATTTATTCTCACATAACTTGTCTTTGTACCTTATTTAGCTTTGATGAGCTTATTTATTACACTTTACTAATTGAAGCTTTGTAGTGCATGTTGTGTGGAAAAGATGTTTATAGTTTTTGATCACTTTGTCTTAATCTTGAAGTCACATGTCTTTGACTGTTGGACGTGAACCTTTTGAAAAAGGCATAAATAACCATCTCACCACTATTCACTAGCCAATCATGAATACCTTAGTGCATATCGTAAAATTTTATACTTGAGAAAGTGTAGCACATGCACAAAAAGAACATAAGGTGTAGCCTTTAAATGCTTAAAACTAGTGTGTACATTATTGGACGTAAAGTTAAATCAAACAACTAAAATTAGTGTGTACATTATCCCGACTATTTTAATAAGTTTCTGATCAACTATAATTTGTGTGTATAATATGAAGCAAATCAAGAAACTTACATGATTGCAAGCTTATGATCTAGGAGACGTGGGAGTTATATGATGTAACTCTTTAGGTGATAGGCTCTTTCAAATTCTATGTGATGAATTTTGTAAACTTTGTGTTTGATTTCTATTCACATATCACCTCACATGTATCTCGAGTTTTTGCTAGTTGCATACACTACACAAGTTTCTCTTTGCTAAACTTTGTACATGTTATTGTGTGTGTTTTTGGTTTGACCAACCGAGTTTGCAAATTCCTTGAGCTTTATGCAAAACATAGTTGTTACTTGAGAATTTAACAGATTGTATTAAAAATCTTATTTTTGGGAAAACTGAGTTCAAACCTTGTGTTTTTGAAAAACATTTCATTTTATACTCATGCATTTTATTCATAAAATTCAATGTTTTGAAGAGTTTTTACATAAAAATGCTTTGTTTTTCAAAAATGTGTTTTTTTTCCAGAATTTCAATCAATCAAGTCTGTTCTTCGATTAATCGAAATTGCGATAAAATCTTTTGGTCAGCCTCTATCTGTTTCGATCGATGCTCGATTGATGATGGATCAATTAAAGCATTTCAATCTATCGAACCTAAATTTCGATCAATCGAAAATTATATAGAGAGTTTTTTTTTAAAGGCTGATTCTCACGTGTTCAACTTACTTTTCAAAAAGTTTACAAACACTTTCTCTCTTTATTCGATCGGTCAAGGCTCCAATTAAGATTTTTGTCTCTTTCCCTCAAATTTCTTCAAGGGTTATTCTCTCTCAAGGCCAGTAAGACCTTTTTGCCCCTCCTTTTGCTTTTATTTTGAAGTTTTATGCATTAAATCATGCATTTTGGGGATAATTTTGAACCAATGAATTTTTGGGGTTTTTAATGATTCAAGCCTTAATTCTTGAAATTGATCAATGGGTTTTTGTTGGGGGATGTTATACACATGATCTTTGGTGTTTAATTTGATCAATTTGATGTATTGTGAGAATTTGAAAATTATAGGGCTTGAAATTACCCGATTTTGGGATTTTGTTCAAATTGAGTTTAATTGATGAAATTGGCTTGTTGGATTGATTAATTTGATCATTATAAACTATTTTCTAACTTGTGTTGTGATCAATTGGTCAATTTAGTACAAATTGAACAAGTGGTTTTTCAAAATTTTGGAGTTTTTGTTATAAACTCTATGCTTAAGCCAATTTAGTGATTCTAAACTTAAATTGAACTTGTTATCACTGCATTAGAGCATGCATCATGACATTTATCTATTCATGCATCATATAGATTGTTATTTCTATATATTGTTTTGTGCTAACTTACAGTCTGCCCTTGGTTTTTTTTTTTTTTTTGTTTCTTTTTGGTTCTGTCTTTGTGTCTTGTCCTTACCTTAGCACCATGCCTAGGAAGATTAGAGCTCATAGGTCTACCCCTTCTCCTCCTCCTCCTTCTTTTGATTGTGAGAGGTTTCTGAGTGAGAAAAACCAAAAGACCTTTGAGACACTGAACCTTTAGAGAAAATTTTGGGCTAAGCATAAGGTGTTATTAGATGAGCTTAATCCATCCATTAGGGCTAATTTTGAGCATAGGGGCTAGCTACCATTGTTGGATATTGGTCATCCACCTCCAGCTACCCTGATTAGAGAGGTTTACTCGAACCTATCTATCCACATCTATGATTCCAACACTTTAGTAAAGAGTTGGATACGAGGTGTAGAGTTCACCATTACTCCTACTGTAGTAGCTGATGCTCTTGGGATATCATTGGTCCAGCACCCTGTCTATCCCTATGATGAGTTTCCTCCCTTGGACGACATCATGTCTTACATCACTAGGTCTTCTATCCAGTGGGGTTCTGATCCTCAGATCACTACTGCTGAGCTCACCGAGTTACACTATCTTTTCTTTAGGATAGCTTGTCATTCTTTGTGGCCTATATCTCATCTGCACACCATTCTTTTGGAGCGATATGCATTTTTGTACGCTGCTCCTATTAGTTTTCCTCATTTGTTTCTTCGTTCTTTGAACGAAGACCATAGGAGTTCATCTACCGCTCATGCTCTTTTTCATTCTATTTTCATTCATAGGATTTTGTTGGTTTTAGGTTTAGATGACTTCCCCACTTTTGAGCCCGTACACATAGTTGCTCCCATCGGTGCCTCATTTCTTAGGCAAAGGGCTGCCCATATGAGAGAGAGCTCTAAACGCCCTTGTGTTGAGCCTCCTGGTACCGTACCCCCTCCTTCTTTTATAGGTCCTACCTCTGGTGAGGTGTCTGTTGATCCTGTTGCTGCTGCTGCTGCTGATGTTCCTCCACCATCTATTTCGGATGACTTTGACATTCATTGTACATTGGAGATTGTCATGACTGTTCAAGCTGCTTATGGTCAAATTTTGGTTGACATGCTTGATGAGCTCCGTGCTTTGTGAGCAGATTTGGCGCATCTTAGACGTTCGCCTTCGCCACCTCCTTTTGATGATGGTTTCTGATTAACCTTTGGCATTCTGTCACAAAAAGGGGAAGTACATTTGGATTTGGACACTTGTAGAGTTTTTTGTAGTTAGGGGGAGAGTTTTTTGTTTGTTGGAGCTTGTGGAGTTTAGATTGTATCTAGGTGCTTCATTGTGTATTTACATTCTTTTTGGCTCTTGATGTATTGTTTTTGAGCTATTCATGTTAGGGGGAGATACTATGTTTCTTATTTCACTGCTTATTGATTTATATTTATGAGTTATTCATGATATATGTCTTTATTTTGTTTTATGTGAAATCAAGAAGTTAGTTGTGTTTTATTTGTATTTTTCACACATGCATTTATGCGTTTTGTTCAAGTGTTTCAAAAAATATACAGGTTGATTCAGTCGCGTTGCTGTCTATACTTGCAACTGATAGATAGTAGTTATATTGGATTTTTTAATGGGCTTTATTGTTTGTAAAGGGCTGTTTTCCTTGTAACTTTGAGCATTGTGTTTATGTTTTGTCACGGATTGCCAAATGGAGAGTTTGTTAGGTTCTAAGTAATTAGGAATTAATGTATTAGAACTTTATTTTATAATATTGGCAAACCATGATCAAAACAGATGTTAGTCTTATTTAGACTTACTCAAAGTATAGGACTTTTATGTAAAGTTGGAATCGAGTTAACTGCAGAATTGAGTATGCAATTCTGACTGGCTCGATCAATCGAGAATTAGACTCGATCGATAGAAAGTCGGGAAGAATCTTTTTTTCTGCAAAATTTCCAACTCAGCCTTAAGCCTTATGATGTGTAGGGTTTTATATTTTAACTTAGGTATAAAAGAGAAACCCTAGCCACGTTTTTGAGGTTGCTCTATTTGCTGTGTGTGTGAATCTCTTGTGAGATCTGAGAAATGGTTGCCTTCACACATGCTTAGGATTATCAAGAAGGAGATTTCATTGAGAGCTTGATGATCATTCAGTTGCTGCACTAAAGAGCTTAAAGATACACAAGAAAGAGTGCTTGTACTTGCTAGAGAATCCAAGAAAGAAGAAGATCGTGGTCTCGGAGCTTGCACGTGGTCGTGTCAGTAAGTTTTCTACATGAGGTAGCAATAGGATGTTAGTGGTCTAAGTCGCTATTGTAAAACTTCGATTCTTTCATAGTGAATTCAGTTTTACCTTAAGGATAGATAGGTTAAATCTTCCCCAGGTTTTTTACCGGTTTTGGTTTTCCTGGGTCATCATATCTTTGTGTTCTTTTTTTTTTTCCGCACTTTAATTGATATGATTATATAACTGTGTTAACCTAGATCTGGAATTCAGACTAAGTAAACTTTACATTGATATGATTATATAACTGTGTTAACCTAGATCTGGAATTTGGACTAAGTAATAACTTGGCTTGTTAACTAGGTTAATCCAATTGTGTTTTAAGGGGTCTAAAAACAAACAAATTCACCACGGACGCACGTGCAGCCATGTCGACGGCCGCATGGCACATCCATGCTTGTTGGACATAGGTGCTCCACCCTTGGAGGTGCACCCGTGCTTTCTAGTAGTGAAGTCTAGAACAAGATTCGTATTGTGGTTCTGTCAAGTGTCATCTTCTCTCTTGCAAAATAACAAATGTTGAATTGTATCAATAAATAAAACATTTTTTATCTCAATTTCCTTGAGTAGAATTTGGTTTCATAACTAAACTTTTCATATTCGAATTAATATGCCTGAACATAAGAGGCTAACATCTATGATTTTCACACTCACATGTGCGTATGCTATATTTAACCAAAACACAATTAAAATGGGGCAAATTTCATATTAAACAAAAAGGCCCCAGTTTATTTTAACAATACCTTTTAATATCATTCACATTTCATGATTTGTAAGAGTTTTTTTTGAAAATACAATTTTATTTATTCATTCCAGTCAAATATCTTTACATAGAAGCTTAGAATTGTTAGCCAACTAAGTATAGGAGAACAAAAATATCATTTAAGATATTAGGAGAATGATAAACAATAAATATTGTTTAGAGTTTTTTATGTTTTCTATAAAAATTATGTCAAAACTTTCCTATTATGGTTTATGAACAACCAAGGTATGTGGTTTGGGGCTATCTACTTATCTAAACAGGACACGCAAGACTTTTATTTACATAAAATTTATAAATTTAATTTGAAGAAGTCCATAAAAATATCTAAAGACTATATATAACTTAATTCAGCTTAACAGTATTTATTTAAACTTTTAGATTATAAATACTTTATGTAAAATCCATTATATTTTCTTTTAGATATGCAGAAGTACTAATGATTTTTTTTTTTTTTTTTTAGGTTTTCAATTGATAAAATGATTAATGAAGTAAATCTTCATGTAACAATTGATTTGAAGTTTCTCTTTCATTTAGTTTTTATCTTTTAAATAAAAATATTAATATACCTGTAGATAATTTCATACTATAGACATGAAAAGAAAAAAATAAAAATAAAAAATAAATCTCCTTTTGAGATTGTATTGAAACGCTGATGGGTCAGGTTGTTCAGGTCTTTACTCAGCCCTTCTTTGAATTTATGCAAACTAGTTACAAGAGGATGTGTATTTTCCAAACACCTCTTAGGAAATTCAAGGCGGTCCTATATATCTTTAAGATGGTTGTTTCCATAATGAGATATATTGCAAGTCAAGTCTAGAGAAAGAGATTCGTGTTGTGGCTCTATCAAGTCTCTCATCTTTTCTCTTGCAAAATAACAAATATTGATAACCACTTTACTTTATGGAGTTGATGATTTGACTAATAATTTGACTCCCATTTTATAAGATAGCGTGCACTCATGAGAACTCGATCACTAGGGCCCTGTTTGATTATTATTGGAGGTGGATTCATTTTCTCTTTTTATTTTCTAAAATCGTTTTTTGTTTCTAAAATCTTGTATTCATTTTCTCTACCCATTTCATTTCATGTTTGGCATTATTTTCTAGTCTAGTTTTTGCTTCTTCTTTTTTTCACTTTATATATTTCAATTAAAAATTTATCACAATTGAGAGAGAAAGTGTTTTTTTATGGGACAAATCAATGCTAGAGGGACCCATAGATTTGGTTTTTTACAAAAATTTTACTATATTCAATTTCAAGAAAATGAAAACACCAAAAAGTTGTATTTAGTTTTTGTATTCAAATCCTATATTTTTTTTATTTGAAATTGAAACCTAAATATAAATATAAAGTCAAACAAGTTTTTTAGTAGTGGATCCCACGAAAAACTGAAAATGAATATAGAATACACCCCTTTTTTGCTCAAACTAAACTGGCCCTAGATTTGGGTATTTTTGTCGTTTTTACCTTCTTCTTTTTTCTTTGCATGAGAAGTTGAATTATTAAAATAAAGGAAAAAGCACACAGGTTAAACAGAGTCATTACAACAAAACACTGGAGCTAGACTACCAACTACAACAAACTATTCGACTAAAACAGACTGAACTTCCAACTACAAACAACTAAACATAAGAAAGATAACTGGAGATAATTTATTTGCCGTTTTAACTTTTAACTTACTTCCCAACATTTGATTTGTTTTGTTCATTAATTTTTGTTAGATAATATGCTTGACAAAGATTAATTCAAATTCATTTTAGAATTTGCAATCCTTTGTTAGTGCTTATGTATTTCAATGATTTCAAACGAATTCAGATTTTTGAATCCAATAGTTGTAGAGTGGATTCATTAAAATTTACTATAAAAAAAATTGAATATTTCAGCATTAAAAGAAAAAAATAATAAATAACTTGTAAGCACATGAAATTTTACAGTTTCTTTTACTGACAAAAAAAATGCAAAAAGTTACTAATAAGAGATAAAGTGAGAATTAATAAAAATGTTGAAATAAGAGTAATAAAGTTAAAGAGTCTAATCATGATGAGAGATAGAGAGAGTTGCGGATGATAAGCCGAGTCATCGAGGAGAGTAAAGCTTTAGCGATTGCAAAGCTTAGGAGAACTCACTACCACAGTATCTCTCTCTTGGTATCAATTTTTTTTAGGAAAAAAAAATGAAATTATAGATTATTTTAATACAATGGTTTTAATGGATTATTAATTTCAACAATTTTATTTTTATTTTTCAATGAGTTTTATTGAAAATTTTGTTCATTTATTCTGTTTAGTCTAATTTTGTTGTTGTTGTTTGAACTATTTTTATTATTATTTGGACTAATTTTTAAAGTTATGTCTAGGTGCATTATCAATATATTGATAGTGTTGACTTGGGTGGAGCAGCTGCTACCGTCAATGAAGACCTCAGAGTCAACGCTTGGTACCATCGCACAGGCAATACCACTTTCAACTTTGATAATGTTTGTAATTATCATTCATCATTACACACTAGAAGTCCGGTAATTTTTAGAGTTATGTCTAGGTGCATTATCAATATATTGATAGCGTTGACTTTGGTGGAGCAGCCACTACCGTCAATAAAGACCTCAGAGTCAACACTTGGTACCATCGCACAGGCAATACCACTTTCAACTTTGACAATGTTTGTAATTATCATTCATCATTACGCACTTGAAGTTTGGTTTTCAACATCAAGAAGGGGCCTAACTCATCAAAGAGGACAAACCTCATGGAAGCTTTGTAGCTGTGGGTGTACTTAGATATTTCTTTTTCTTTTTCTTTTTTCTTTTTCCATTTTTCTAATTCTATTTCGTAAGTCCTTGTGTTCAAAATTAGTAATTGTATGGATGAGAAAGAAATCAAAGAATTTTGAAAGTTATAATAGTCATAACTATTTTTTCAAAAAAAAAAAAAAATAGTTATAATAACTATGGATAAAATATGGGGCTTGAAGTTAGATCTATTTAGAAGTTTTGATTTCATTGGACTACTTTATCCCTTATCTTTTTAAATTTTTTCTAATTTGTCTTTTAACTATTTGTCAAAATATTATTTTGTCCTTAAATATATATGTAAGAACTAATTAAAAAGCAAAAAAAAAAAAAAAAAAATGCAATAATGTTTCCCTTTGTCTCTGGGATGCAAAGCTGATAACAAAATCCTTTCATTTCCTCAAATTTAAACAAGTTTGAACTTCTTACCACGAAGTTAGATTTAGAGAGAGCATATTTTGAAATTTGATAATGTCTTGTACATGTAGTGGAAGGGTGTCAATGACCAATTCAACTGTCCTACAAGGGGCCTTCGTTAGTATAATATTCTATCTCCTTCTCTCATTTCTTTGATGAGATATTTTGATGATAGCAATAATTAAGAAGATCCTAGCTAGTATCTGATTACATAGCCCACAGGACCCTCCATGATCATCTTTACAACACCAATAATTCACTTTTTGTGTGGAAACAATTGCTCGAGATTGGAATTATAATGGGTAAAAATAAATAGTTCATTCCCAACAACCTAGTGGACTTATTGATTGTTATGAAATATCTAAAATATATGTAGAATTAAAAAATTTTAACTTTTAGTTCACCTCTTAATTTTTTTTTAGATAAGATTTTGAGAGCCCACAGGTTTTTACATCATTATTTTAATATATATATATATATATATATTAATTGAGTTTAAATTCAATAAGAGTTCCTATAAAACCTCTTATATTTAAACTATTTATTACAATCTTGTCACCTCATATTTTTATTAAGGTCATATGTGATATTAATACTGTTCAATGTGAGCCTAGAACAGTCAAATATAATATTAGCAAACTATCTACTTGTGAGTATGGTGCTCCCAAAAAAAGGCACTGGAGAATTACCTTTTAAACACTCGTTTATTACCTTGTTAAAACCAATTTCATCCGTTATTACAATAATTTGTTTGATTTTGTCATAAAATTTGTATTAACTTTAACAATTTTTTCGAAATTGATAATGGATGAACTGAAATCAACCCAATCACAATTAGGTAAATTAGTTCTATTAAAAAGGTAAGAATAACATATTTTAAATAAATAAAAAAACTTATAAACTAAATATTATATGAATAATATTTTGTATAAAATACTCATTTAATGTAATTACATTAAGCCTTAATCATATTGAGTCGGTCTTGCTTTCAATCATTAGCATTAACTAGAGTGATCATAAGTTCTTTTTAGCTCAGTCATGGGCTCACTTGCATTATCTGTTTAGCCATTGATGACATATATGAGCTTGATTATGAAGATTGGGTTGGGTCAGAGTTCAGTGGAGGTAGTGGATTACAAGACAGCTCTTGAAATGGACCCTCATGTACACTTACATTTACATGTAGGCTGGTAGACGGATTTAGAAAACAAATTGTGTTATGGGCTTATAGGTGGACTTATGTTTGGGTTTGCACATTGTTGCGGTCAAGACCCAGTTCCGCATCCTAAATCCTAATCTACGCACCGCACCGTTTGCTCTGGTTTCCAAGTATTTGGAATTCATGAAACCTATTCGACGAAAAGTCTGAACCAAGTCGAAGAAGTTTTAGTCCATCCAAAGAACTTATCAAAGTTTTAAGGAAATGGGGTTGTAGTGATACTGAAGTTTCGAAATTATTTGTAGAAAAGCCTTCTTTACGCAAGGCTAACATTACATGGTTTCTTAGTTGTCGAATCAATCATTGTTTTGATGAGAGGCTTGAGTTCTTCTGGACATTGTTTATGTCAAGGGATGTTCTTGCCAAAGACATTCTTAGGAACCCTTCACCCTTGACATATAACTTTCACAATACCATCAAGCCAGCTATTTTACCGTATGAAGATATAACGAGTGTAAGTAGATACAGGACACTGAGGACAGGGACCCAAAATGATGAGGGCATTGAGGAGAAGCATTTGCCCACCAGGTGCTCTTTTTTTGTGAGCTCTTTGCAGTTTGTTTATTTCTGTTTGATTGATTCTTCTAAAACAGAGAGAGAAAAAATATATATATTTAAATGATAGTTAGTGCGGTAGAATTGTATGCTTTACAAATCCTGGCCATTGGTTTTGGGATTTTGTTCTCATTTTTAAATGTGCCTGTCTTGTTATCACATTCAGTATATATTTTCTAATGATCTCATGCCCTAGTCGATCCTATTTTGCAAGGAAGCACCCATGAAAATATTTTCTAGTTCCCTTGGAAGTAAATTAGACTAGGAATTCTCTAGAAATAAATTTAGTTGAACCTGGATCCTTGAAGATTTAATTCTAGGCAATGAAGGATATTGTTCTTTTAACTGTTTGGTTAAAGTATTATAAAATAAATTGAAACTTAAATTGATTATTGTACTCTCTACAGCCACAAGATGTTATAATCTAAAGTAAACCTGCCTCTCCTTCCCACTCTCTTTCTCCCATTCTATTCTTATCTTATGACAGATATCACATGAATGAAATCCAAGGGAAAAAATTGCCAAATGCCATTTTTGGGCAAACTAAGTAGCGTTTTGCCATATTTTTCAAACTAATTAGGAAAATGCCCTTCTTTTGAAAATCAATTTTCTCAAAATTAAGTTAGGCCCTATAGCAGCGTTTTTAAGGAGCCTATAGTAACGTATTCAGGACCTATAGTGGCGTTTTGTAACTCGATTTATATGAAATCGAGTTATAGGTAAAAAAATTGCCTATAACTCGATTTAATGGAAGTCAAGTTACAAAACAT
Source organism: Quercus gilva (assembly GCA_023621385.1). Classification (NCBI taxonomy): domain Eukaryota; kingdom Viridiplantae; phylum Streptophyta; class Magnoliopsida; order Fagales; family Fagaceae; genus Quercus; species Quercus gilva. Next base: position 94,970,408 of record CM042476.1, on the reverse strand, counting down.
CACTATAAGTCTTGAAAACGTCACTATAGGTCTTTAAAAACGCCGCTCTATGGCTCCAGAATTTTTTTTTTTTTTTTATAACTCAATTTTGAAAAAATCGAGTTTCAAAAGAGGGGCATTTCCCTAATTAGTTTGAAAAATATAGCAAAACGCTGCTTAGTTTGCCCAAAAAGGGCATTTAGCAATTTTGTCCGAAATCCAAGCACTACCAGGTTAGTTATCTCAAAGAACCACCATATTTTCTCTTTGATGAGAAAGGCAATGCTAGGGTAATTTTGTCTGAGATGGGAACCCCTGATGCAAGTATGAATTGCTTCAGTTCTAGGGGACATTCTAGCCTTTTGCCCTTAATTTTTAAAAAATTTAGCAATATGCCCCTGTTTTGAAACTATATAGGTAAATGCCCCTGTTTCGATTCTCGATTGCCATAAAATCGAGTTTCAACGCAAAACTCGATTGGTTTAAAATCGAGTTATGCCCGATCAAACTCAAAAAAAAAAAAAAAAATTTGCATAGAACTCGAGTTTCATGTAAATTTTTTTAAATTTTTTATAAGTTTTTTTTACAAGTATGCAAATCAGTTTCAATGGCCTTATAGCGGCGTTTTTTCATCCCTATAGCGACGTTTTTTCATCCCTATAGTGACGTTTTTCTGGAAAAATTTTTTTATAAGTATTCAATATCAGTTTCAGTGGCCCTATAGTGGCGTTTTTTAGCCATATAGTGACGTTTTTAAGTCCTATAGTGGCGTTTTTGTACTCTATTTCCATTTTCTCGAGTTTTATGCATTTTTTTTTTTTTTTTTTTTTTTTTTTTTTTTTTTAAGTTTGATCGAGCATAACTCAATTTTAAACCAATCGAGTACTTTAAGTAACTCGATTTTAGGGTCATCGAGTATCGAAACAGGGGCACGAACCTATATAGTTTCGGAACAGGGGTATATTGCCAATTAAAAAAAAAAAAGGGGGTAAAATGCCAGAATGTCCTCAGTTCTAGGCCCAAATTTGTTTGGCTGAATCACCAAGTGAGCAAACGTATAAAAACACTGCAGGAATTATTGTTCATACGGATGGTTTATGACACAGTTGGAATACAAAACAAAAGAAATAGGTAGGATATTTTTATGAAGGTACATCATATCATGGTAAAAATTTAATACCAAGTATATGTTGTGCTCGTTTATTTCAATTTGTGATAAGCTATGTGCATGTTAAAGTATGTTGTTTATCTAGAGCTAGAAGAGTTTATAATAATATTAGATGTATGTACTATGTGATAAAATCAGACATCAGTCTAAAAACTATAACCATATAAACAAGAACCAACTATATATCGTTTGTTGTTTGAGTGAAGCTTGGAATTTAGCGTATAACAAGAACCAATTATGCGGGGGGGATTCACTCATAACAGTTCCCTTCCTTATTTTATAGAGTCGTTGATTCTAGAAATAAATTTGTTCTTTTGTATTCTCTAGACTCCTCTGCGTCCATTTTACATGTAGTAGTCTTTTTGCAACAAAAAGGAACTAATTATATACGGTTATCATTTCAATGCAAAAAGCATATTGTAGTAGTTAAGAGTCAGAAATGTGCCATGCGGTTGAGGTGCCTCCTTTGTAGGAGTTCTAAGTTCAGACACAATAGGCCTTATTTATTTACAATTACATTACTCTGCTTGGGCTGCTTTTTGGTGTATAATATTAATAACTGTTTTAGAGACTTCTTTAATTAGATTGTCCCAAACTAATCAGAAAATAAACCATAGACAAATTATCAAAATATATATTTTAGACGAGAATTATTACCGTGTTTTGTATATGTGACTGCATTTCATTATTCTACATAAATCTCTGCTTTTCTTCACAAGAGAATGCAGACACTGTGAAAGAATCTGTAAACCGTCTTAAGAATTTTCTCTAGGGAAACGATCATATGGGAATTTTCTGTCACTTCTTTGCTTTTAAATGTTAATGTATGATCTGCAGCTAGAACATGTTGAAGTATTCAGGGCATAGATACTTTGGTTTATGCGTATTTTGTGTTTCCATATGATTTCCTTGTACCCACTCAAACTTGTGAGTTTACTGCCACAAATCTTCAAGAGGTTCCTTAGACTTGGAGTGCCGAAGTTCTTGTGTTGGTGATGGGGCTCGTTCAAAAAGAAAGTTCTATAAAATAATTCTAGAGTTATAAGACCTCCACACTGGGAAGGCAAAATGGGACGAGTGTCTACATTTGCAAAGATTTTGTAAGTAGAATATTTTTAGTTCTTTTTTTATAGTGAATATTCTACGGAGTTAGATCACTCATAATAGTTTTCTACTTTGTCATCATATCTATGCGAGTTTTCATTGTTATATAGTGCTTATTGTTATTATTAGATTTGGTGTTATGTATTGTGTTTGAATTAACTATTTGTACTACTTATTGGAATAAATCACAACCTAGTCATTCAATCCGCAGCCAAAGTAATCAATATCTATAATCAATATCAATCAATCAATCAATCAATATATATATATATATATAACCAAAGAACTCGTGCAAAGTACATGAGGTTCTGCTATGTGACACTATAATCTTACATTTAGCATTTTTAACCTCTTTTCATTAAGAGGTTTTTACTGTTACTCCAAAAATCACATTAACCTATTTTTACTATTATATGAAGATGGGCTAGTGTTAATACATGGGGCTCGTTCAAAAAGAAAGTTCTATAAAATAATTCTAGAGTTATAAGACCTCTACACTGGGAAGGCAAAATGGGACGAGTGTCTACATTTGCAAAGATTTTGTAAGTAGAATATTTTTAGTTCTTTTTTTATAGTGAATATTCTACGGAGTTAGATCACTCATAGTAGTTTTCTACTTTGTCATCATATCTATGCGAGTTTTCATTGTTATATAGTGCTTATTGTTACTATTAGATTTGGTGTTATGTATTGTGTTTGAATTAACTATTTGTACTATTTATTGGAATAAATCACAACCTAGTCATTCAATCCACAACCAAAGTAATCAATATCTATAATCAATATCAATCAATCAATCAATCAATATATATATATATAACCAAAGAACTCGTGCAAAGTACATGAGGTTCTGCTATGTGACACTATAATCTTACATTTAGCATTTTTAACCTCTTTTCATTAAGAGGTTTTTACTGTTACTCCAAAAATCACATTAACCTATTTTTACTGTTATATGAAGATGGGCTAGTGTTAATACATGGGCCATTGCCAGCCTCAATTAAATGGAAAATGAGGAATATTCAGCAAAAAAAAAAAAAAAAAAAAAAAAGAGGAAAATGAGGAAGCTATAAAAACAAAGGCTTTCAGCATTTACTGAAATCCCATCATGTAATGCAACTTAGCTTTCATTTTCTAAACCACAAAAATACAGGCAAGGAGGGCTATATGGCGCCCAAACTAGATATGAGTAAGGCGTTTGACAGAGTTGAGTAGTGTTTTATTCAGGCAATTATGGAGAAATTAGGCTTCAGTTCTAAGTGGGTGGATCTTGTTATGAGGTGTATCACCTCGGTGTCTTATTCTGTTTTAATAAATGGTGTTGCTTGTGGGAATATTACTCCTTCCTGTGGGCTTCGACAAGGGGATCCTCTCTCTCCAACTCTCTTCCTTATTTGTACTGAAGGGCTTTCTGCTTTTATTCATGAGGCAGCCTGAAACCATCGTTGGACAGGCATTTCTATATGTAGGGGTTGTCCAAGAGTCACTCACCTTGTCTTTGCAGATGATAGCATTCTCTTCTGCAAAGCTAGTTCTGAGGAATGTCGGATATTGAAGCAAATCCTTCAGAATTATGAGGAAGCCTTAGGTCAGAAAATTAATACTGAGAAATCCTCTATTTTCTTTAGCCCCAACACATCTCAAGAAGTCAAGGATGAGATTTTTGCTACTCTTGGCCTTATGCAGGATTCCAGACACACGAGATACTTGGGCCTCCCATCCTTCATTGGAAAATCGAAGAAACAAGTCTTTTCTATTCTCAAAGAGAGGATTAGGCAAAAGCTAGCCGGGTGGAAAGGTAAACTTCTCTCTATGGAGGGTAAAGAAATCCTTATAAAAGCAATAGCTCAAACAATTCCCACATACACTATGAGGTGCTTCCTTTTTCCCCAAAGCCTATGTGAAGAAATTGAGAGTATGATGAGAAATTTTTGGTGGGGCCAAAGGCAGCAAGAAACAAAAATGTATTAAGTGAGCTGGAAAATAATGTGTAAGCAGAAAGCAAGTGGTGGAATGGGGTTCAAGAATCTACAAGCTTTTAACAAAGCAATGCTTGCTAAGCAGTTATGGCGAATTCTGCAAAACCCAAACTCTCTTGTGGCTAGGGCTCTCAAATCAAGATATTTCCCTACCGGGGATATCCTAAATGCAAAGCTTGGTAACTCCCCATCATACTCCTGGAGAAGTATTCATAGTAGCCTTGACATTATTAGAGTGGGAACTCGTTGGAGAGTGGGCAATGGGAAACTAATCCACATTTGGGATGACAAATGGCTGCCAACCCCATCCACCTACAAGGTCATCTCCCCTTTAAATGATATTGGTCAATTCTCAATGGTCTCATCTCTCATTAACCCAATGACAAAATGGTGGAATGTGGATTTGATTAGGGCAACCTTCTTCCCATTTGAAGCAAAAACAATCTTGAAGATTCCTCTAAGCCGCACCCTTCTAGAAGACAAAATAATCTAGATTGGAAATAGGCGTGGAGAATTAACAATCAAAAGTGCCAACCATATAGCCCACAGTCTGACTGAGGCAATGATCGTAGTGAAAGTTCTAGTGGGGATCCATGTAAGCCTTTGTGGAAACGGCTTTGGCTTCTTAACTTGCCAGCAAAAATCAAGGTGTTTGCTTGGAGAGCTTGTGTCAATGGTCTCTCTACTATGGAAGCCATTTTTAGCAGAGGGATTTCTCAAAGTATGGCTTGCCTTGTTTGTGGTAATGATGCTGAAACTGTTGATCATGCTCTTCTTAGATGTGATTTCTCATCCTTGGTTTGGGACTTTTGGCTCGAAAATCCTCTTTGCATTCAAAGCTTTAAAAATTCCTTCCTAGACTCGACATTATCTATCCTCTCTTACTCAACTCTTCAAGATTTGGAGCTCTTCTTTGCCACGGCTTGGGCCTTATGGTCCAACAGAAACAGAATAATGCATAAGGATGGTGGTCTTTCTCCACTCCAAGTTTGGCACATGGCAAGAAATGCTGTGGAAGACTTTGCATGCTCTGCTAGTTGGGATTTTGACTTAGTAAGACCTGCATCTTCTAGTTGGGTCCCGCCCCCTCCTGGAGTTTTTAAAGTAAATGTTGATGGTGCTTCTTCAGAACAAGAAGGTTCTTCCAGCGTGGGTGTTGTTATTAGAGACTTCAATGGTCAAGTTGTGGTTGCTCTGTGCTTGCCACTTCAGTCTTATTTTTCTACAGAGCTTACGGAAGTTTTTGCTTTGGAGCAAGGTATCCTTTTTGCTCAAGAACTTCAGCTACCTCGGGTTATCTTTGAATCTGATGCTTTGGCAGTTATTCAAGCAGTTAATGATAAAGCTACAGGGAGCATGTATGGTCACCTTATTTAGGGAATTTTTCAGGTTTGTGAGTCATTTGAGTCTTGCCATTTCAAGCACTTAACTAGAAGTTTCAATTCAGTAGCCCATGAGCTTGCACAATACGCTAGAAGAATTGGAAATCGTCAAATTTGGAAGGGCGTTGCCCCTCCCTTTGTACTGTCTTTTCTACAATTTGATCTGTGTAGTTAATTGTTTCTTTATCCTACTTTGCAGGTTCTTTGTATGACTCTTCTTGGCTGGTTTAATGATTATGATTCCTTTTCAAAAAAAAAAAACTTAGCTGTCATTTCTCCTTCTACAAAATTTAGTAGTTTCATATTGCCAACCTCTTGGTATTCTTCATAAAATGGTTGTTCTTGCATTCTAATTTTCTTTGCCATTAATTTATCCAACTTCAGTTACTACCTCTCTCTCTTGCCTCTTATCTTCATCAAAGTTAAGCCCCTCAAATGAGATTGCCAAAAAAAAAAAGGCAGATAATCACTACTCCAGAAGAAAGAGAACAAGAACTTAACGGCTAAAAGAGATTGTCACAAATACAAAAGAAGTAATCTTCAATGGAAGATCAACTTTATAGGTCGCATATTTAATGAAATTTCTCTTAGAAATGTGATTTGTAATCCTTTAATTCTTTTTTTTTTTTTTTCTCATTCAGATTCAATCCCACTCTGTCTCTTAATATCTCTCTCCTTCCCAAATCTTATTTTTATTTATTCCCTCTATTTCTCTCCTTTTACCCTTTCTCTTTTCTTTTCTTTTTTAATTTTTTTTATTTAAATTAATGAATACCCTGAGCCTTTGCCAAGTCCGTTGGTTTAAGCCCCCACTTAGGTCACAAACCCACATAACTGAGCTCAACTAAATGGTAATACATATTTCTTGATAATGGTCATTGTGGTAGAGCACAATTGGGTGGCTTTGATTTTATCTTCTAATTCATAATAAGTTGAAAATTTGCAATGTTTTATATTTGTTCTTTTGAAATTTTGATTATATGTTATTGACTTATTGTTGCATGTCATATGTTCGTTGAAAATTTCTTTTTGATGTGATATTTGAAATTTCATATTTTATATGAGCTACATTCTTCCCATTTTGTGATCACTGTTTAAGGTTGATTTCCTTTAAAATTATTTTTTGGTTGGAACAAAGATTATGGTGGTTCAATTCAACTTGTATCAAAGTCTTTTGACTAAATTGGTAAAAGGGATTTGGCTAATTAATGAAAGGCATTTTTCCACATTAAATTAGCCAAACAACTCAAATCTTTGGTATGCCTTTATCACTTTAAATGTTTAAGATAGATTCAATGCAAAATTAATGCAGAATTGTAAGAGTTGAATTCAATAGATTAGTTAATTTGATATTTTGTCTCTACACATTTTTCCAATCAATACATTCTCTTCATCAAACTTTTTTGTCCTTAAACTTAAAGGAAAATTTTAGAAGGGAAGGAAGAAGAGGTGATGGAGGAATTAGAACCCAACCACTCTATTTGAGTTCTTTGCACTCCTCCTAAAAAATGAAACGGCAAAACCAGTTCACCTCTTTCTCTCTCTCTCTGTTTCTTTCAATTCATTTTTTTATTCCAGGTATTGAGTTTGTGGTCTACAATGTTTAAGGGAACACAAGCTCGGGAAAATCAAATCTTCAACTTTATCAATTGGGGTACAACATAGTAAACTGAAGGAGGAACAGCCATCGGGCAATGAATATCAAAACCTTCTTTTGTATCTAAGAGGTACAAAATATTAACTTTATTTATTCATTTTTTTGCTGTTGTTTGGTAATGGGTTTTTGCTAATTGGAGTGGTTTGTTTGTTTTGCTTTGATTTCTTTATTGGTTGAGATATTTACTGACTCACACCGTTTTTTATAATTTATAACTTGGTCCTTCATCATGTGGGTACAATGTTGAAAACACATCACATTACATTTAAAAAATTTCAGCCGTTGGTACATCTACAAGCTCATTAGTTGCTCTATATAATACCTTTATAAATAGGCTCAAGTAGTTGGTTGCAATCCCACAATGCTTTTGCTTAACTATGCTTATTTTGTCATGGGTGTAATTTTTGGGTGGATTCATGTTGCAAAACATTCATCTCATTCCCATTTGGAACAAGCAAACCATGTGTTTGATAAAATGTCTCACTCACTTTTGCAAGTTCAAGTCAAATTCACACAAACACTAATGTTACAGCTAAGTTAATTATGCCATACATTTGACTTCCAAATTTCATTTTCTCACGTTCATTAATGGTTTAATTTTGCAGGCTTTGAGGATCAGTTAATGGCATGTTGTATCTATGGAGGGCTACAGTACAATTACAATTCCAATGTCACATGCGGCGAAACTAGTTTCAATGTCTGCTTTGAAGAATTAAAATACATAAGCTTGAATGGAGTTCACTATACAGAAGCTGCCAATGCAATTGTTGCGTCCAAAGTACTCTTTATTGGTAGTGACAAAGTGAGGTTTGCTGGGCTATTTTTGCTCTTTCCTTTCTCAATTCTTCTAATAGTATTCGAAGAAATCCTTGAACCAAATTTCCCCTACCTCTGTCCAAAAATTTCTACCTTTGCAAAGATTGTTAACATGGACATGCAATTTATATTGGAGTTACACACACCAAATGTGTGACATCCAAATTTAGGAGATGCTTTATTAGTTAGTTAGTGCCAAAAATTTACAAATCTTTATTCTTATCTTAATTAGAATGTATTAATGCTGAATTTTTAATGGATTGCAGTGTTTGGGTCAGTAATGAGCTTGAGGGAGGACATCCATTTTATTATATTAACAGATCGTAGAGAACAAATATATGGCCCGTTGATCTTACTTTCCTAATATATGTTTTCCCATAGAAAGAGATTAAATTTTTATAAGCAAAACTAATGAAGTTTTGTGTTATTTCAATATTGCATAATGTGGGGTAAGTTTGTCTGATTCCCATTATTAGTCCAAAATTTTATAGAGACTTTGTGGTTGAATGAGTTTCAAGGTTCTAATTGTAATAGGCTGGGTGTTGTTTTTATGTGTTTTAATTCAAGTTGTGGCCAAAAGATATTTGAAAAAAAATTTTCCCCTAATTTTAATGGTTTGGTTGCATGAAAAATGAGCAATGCATTTAAGCTTCGATGTAGCACAAGCATCATACTCTGCAAACCATAAACCTTGGTGGATTCTATTCCATCTTCCCTTTGGTGGAAGAATTGACTGGATCAGTAAAATACTAATGTTTTGGCACACCATATAAACTCCATTTTTTTTTTTATGTGAATATTGATATTGGGAAAAAAAATGGGATTTGAGACCATGCATTCTAACGAGTCTAACTCACCCTCTTTTGGTTCTATATCTCTACATCACCAGCACCAAGTGAGCTTCTTATATAATGTTTGATTAGCTAATGTCACTGGTATATTAAGCAATTCTAATTGAATATTTGACTGCAATTATTAGAATCGGGAAAAAGGTGTTACTTCATGTTATTACTTTAACATAAGTTAAACATTCTATCTAACTTTCTCATATAGTAGCTTACAACATTATCCACGCACTGCGCAGGCCCTTCGGCTAGTTATATATAGTATTTAGAGTCAGAATGTATGATTCAGTTGAATTGCCTCCCGTGTAGGAGTTCTGAAAAGGTAAATTTTCCTATTATATGCAATTCCTATGCTTATATATAAACAATATATATATGTTCTATGACAATGGTGGCAGAAGAACAACTTATAAACCTAGTCATATGTAACCACCTATGATTTACAATCTAGATTCTTTTGTGGGTCAAACACTAATATGCCTTCTTCATTTACAATTACATTACTCTGTTTGGGCTGCTTTCTGGTGCATTATACCTGTTTCTTAGACTTCAGTTAGATTTTCCACAACTAATCAGAAAATAGACCTTAGGCATATGATTGAAATATATATTTTTAACAATAATTATTTACCGTGTTTTGTATATGTGACTACATGTCATATTCTCAATAAATCTTTGATTTGTTCACAAGCAAATGCAGAAACTGTGAATGTTAATATATGATCTGCAGATAGAGCTTATTGAATTATTCAGGCCATTAGATACTTGGTTTATTTGTTTGTGTTTGCATATGATTTCCTTGCACTTGTTGTAAACTTTGCTGCATGAATCTTTATGGATATTCTGTTTTTAATATAACACTATTTTGTATTTCAAATTTTTTGTGAGTTACTGTTTTATGAATCTTTGATTTTATCTATTCCTATTTCAGGAAGATAGGTTACATTCAATAATGGTTTCTGAGTCTAGTAATATGAAGTAGATCTAGGTTGTAATGGGAGGTTTTGTCGTAGAATTTATAAAAGATGAATAATGGTTGCATTCAATTATGACCACAAGTTGAATTAAATTACATCAGAAGTTGAATTGATTTTTTTGAATTTTTTTTGGAAGCTACTCTCAATTTGTGATGTTCCATATCTATAATTCAAACTGCACCCCCTCCTCCCCTACCATCTACTTTCAAAAAAATTGTTTGTATTTAAAGCTTTTAAGTTCAAATGGAATTACATCATAATATCAACTTTTATTTGAACACCAGAATAATGCTGCATAAAAACATCTACAGTTATAAACTAACATTGCATCTTTGATACATTTCCTTCCCATAAAGTTGTAGGAATTGCATTGATTATTAGGCATACACATAAACACACATTACAATAGTAGAACCAAGCATAGTACATGTAGATGACTCTTGACCAGAAGTAGAACCAAGCATAGAACCAAGAACCAAGAAAATTACAATAGTAGAACCAAGCATAGAACCAAGAACCAAGAAAACTACTGACTCCTACACTAGAAGAGAAAGAAAATCATCCCTTGATCATTTCAACAAGGAATATTAAATTAGCATGAGATTATAACACATCAGGTGGAAATGCCAAATCCCATGATTAATCCAGGCATTATTAAAGAGATTTAACCTCTTTTAGTATTTTCATGCTCCTGCAGTTCACAAAAAAGGTTAGTTAGCTCACCATTTTATGCTTTGATAACATTAAAAAAAAAAAAAAAGGTAACTATTTTGTGGACCGTTAAAAAAAAAAAAAAAAGGCCACTGCGGATAGAATGGTATAGAAACAGTAACTATTACATGAATTATTATAGGATGGTCGTTGGTTTAAATAAGGTGACAATTTTTGTCTAGCGTTGATCATAAATGAAAAATGAAATTTTAATTGTACAATTAGCTCGGATAATCTACTCAAAATTATTAAAAGGTAAACATAAAATCTTCATGCTTATATGTTTTCTTAAAGTATTTGGGAACTGAATGAAATTAAAGGAAATGACAATGATACACTACTAAGGATAGTCTTATAATCAAAACTAAATACCTCTGACTTGAGATCTACTTGGCCTGCCTTTGCGGATCCCCAAACCAACAAAAGTATTTTTTATCAATTGTAGTTCCTTAATGACTTCCTCCATGCTCATTCTCTCTTTTGGAGATTCTAATGAACATGAGATTCCGATGTTAAGGACCGAGAGTAAGCACTTTTGCATGTCAGTATCAATTTGCATAGAATCCTCAATGTTATTAGCTTCTTCTACTTCAATTTCATTGTCATTGTCATCCTTTTCTTCTATTGCCATCACAGTTGCAGTTGCTGCTCCCATTTCTATAGCTTCTCTTGGCAAAAACATTGGGTCGACAACTTGAACGAGTCTTTTTGGCAATGCCATCTTAACTAAGTTATGAAGATTGAGTTCATCTTTAAACATATCATCAATAGGCCTCCTGCCTGTGAACATTTCCAATACAATGACTCCAAAGCTATATACATCTCCCTTAGTTGACACCTCACTGCCCATACCATACTCTACAGCTTGTGAAACGTACAGAATATTAAGACATTATTTATCCATAATAAAAATATGGATTTAAAGTCTACAGAATGCGGAGTCAAAAAGTGAAATGAATTTATATAATAAAAAATTGTGACATGTGCTATTTACTTACGAAATGGGAGGAGGGGGTTTATAACCTTTACCCGGAGGGGCCAAATTACTTTTTTTCCCCTTCATGGTTCATTTTGATTAAGGAAATATATGCAAACAAAGATAATATGTAGTATAGCAAAGGATTAAAAATTGAGAAGTCCATCATAAGCCAATTTTGGCATATTTTACAATTTAAATCGTATTTTTGTTTTAAAAAAATTTCACTTTCATAATAAATAATTTGATCAAAGTGCTTTCTTAAAAAAATAAATAAACAATTTCTTGTGTGTATTCCCACGTGAACATGTGTTCTAACTTTTAGGAGACAAACAAATAGAGAGTATGCTAATATGCTTATGTTGAGGGAATGAATATTAAAAAGCATATATGCATTGAACTTCAAGGAGTCATATTTTTGGATAAAGTGAAAAAAATTGAACAAATATGTTGTGATAATTAAGGATTTAAATTTGAATAGGAAAGGTAATACCTAGAGCTGTATAGCCGATAGATCCTTTTAACCCAATTGTGCTATTACACTTTTGGGAAGAATCATTGGTAGTTGTAAGGAGCCTTGCTAAACCAAAATCGCTTAATTTAGCCATCATCTCATTATCAAGAAGAATATTACTTGGCTTCAAATCACAATGAATGATTTGTTTCTCACAATGATTGTGAAGATAATTTAATGCAAAAGCCACATCAATTGCAATAATTAGTCTTTGAAGAAAGCTCAATTTTTTTGATTGATTTTCGCTATCTGTCAACGGATATAGCCAAATATCTAAACTTCCATTTGTCATGTATTCAAACACTAGAGCTTTGAATTCATCACCATTATAATTTATACTGGAGCAACGTGTTAAGATCTTAACAAGATTTCTGTGCCGAACAGTTCTTAACACATTGCATTCCGCCATAAAACTCTTGACAGCGCCTTTTGTTTGAAGGTTAAGGACCTTTACAGCAACTAATCTTCTTTCTTGATCAAGAACTCCTTTATAAACTGGTCCAAAACTACCAGTCCCAATCAAATTGTCGAGAGAAAATTCATTGGTGGCCTGATGAAGCATTTTGTATGAAATTGATGGAAGGAGATCCATCTTTGAGACTAAAACAGATGGTTTCTTTTTTGATTTTTTTCTCCAACAAATAACAAGAAAGGATGAAACCAGAAAAATACATGTAACTACACACAATTGTGAGTGTTAATATAGAAGTAAGGGACTTTCTTGATTTTATAACTTTGTGGCAGGTTGGTAGTTGCAGTTGTGGAATACCTCCACAAAGCTTATTGTTTCCAATTATTGATATTGTATTTACATTTCTGAAAACACCTTCTGTTGGTAGCTCACCCTCAATATCATTGAAAGAAAGGTTCAAATATTTTAAAAGTAAAAGTTTCTCTAGGCCCTTTGGGATCAACCCTGATAGATTGTTTCGTGAAACATCTAAATGTTGAAGGCCTTTCAAGGAAGCCATGGATGAAGGCATGATCCCCTTAAAGGAATTGCCTTGCAGGTATAGGTACTCTAAGTTTAAGCAAATTCCAATTGTCATAGGAATTTCACTAGACAGATTATTTTCTGAGACATCGAGAGAATTAACATTTTTGAAATTAACTACTTCAATAGGTAATTCACCACTTAATGAGTTGTGCAATAAATTGAGAAATAGTGATAAGGAAAAAAGATCAAAAACCTGTTGGGGTATGACTCCACTAAAGTAATTTTTTGAGAGATCCAACTTTTGCAAACTTTGACAGCTACCAATGCTTGCACGTATGCTTCCTTCTAAATTGTTCTGATACAAAAGCAGTACAGCCAATCGAGTGAGATTGCCATTGGAGCTTGGGATTTTCCCAGAAAATTTGTTTCTTGATAAAGAAATTCCTTGCATCTTCTGAAATTTGCCAAAATTAGTTGGTATTGTGCCTGTGAAATGATTATTCTCCATGCCTAAGACAATTAAGTTGATTAGATTCTCCAACGCTGCAGGAATAGCTCCAGATATTTGATTGGCTCCGAAATATAGTCCAGTGATTTTTGTTGACAAGTTGCCTACAAAATTGGGCAAAATACCTTCAAATTTGTTTTCTACAACTGCTAGCGTTTCCAATTTGCTACAATTGTTTAGAGATGTTATGAAGTCCATGTCCCCTCCTAGGTTATTCGTATCTAGATCTAGTACTCTAAGATCTAGTGGATTTCCCAGATTAGTTGGAACAGATCCCACAAAGTTGTTTTGTCCTAGTGTAAGTACTCGAAGCCAAGACATATTGCATAAAGAACTAGGGATTCGTCCAAATAATACATTCCCATTTACTTCAAAATCTTGGAGATTAGGGAGAGTATGGCCTTTGTTGGTTGTAAGAGTTCCACTAAGTTGGTTGTCTGTAAATGTTAACCCTCTAATAGATGATATATTGTAGAGAGAGAAAGGGATCATACCGATCAGTTTATTGACTACAGCATAGAAAATTACTAAGCTTTTCAGATGGCCTATGTTGTCTGGAATTTTTCCCTCCAAATTATTATAGCCTACCGTAACATACTCAAGTGACAAAAGATTTCCCAAGGAAGGTGGGATTCCTCCTGTCAAATTGTTTATGACAACCCCAAGAACATTAAGCTTGGTCAAAGAGCCAAGCTCCATGGGGATTGTCCCAATAAGTTTGTTCTCTCCTATGTTCATCCCCCTGAGTTCGGAGTGATTGGCCAAGCTGGCTGGAATTTCTCCTCCCAACGTGTTATTTGAAAGAATGAGATGTTGCAATTGGAACAAATTACCAACTTCATTTGGAATTTCACCATGTTGTTTCGGAGGTTGATGGCCTTAAGAAAGGTAAGGTTTCCAATTGAAGGTGTAATAGTTCCGTGCAATTTATGACCTTCTAATACCAAGATTGAAACTCTTTGATGGCGATGACCACATGTGACTCCATGCCAGTTACAGAAATGGATGGAATCATTCCATGAGCTGAAGATTTCATGTGGGTCATCAACAATGGATTCTTTAAATTTGAGCAAAGTCAAACGATCAGTCTCATTTGTTGGAGTGATAGAAGAAGTGGCAGGATGCAAGCATAGTATGGTTATAGTAAAGAGTAGAATAAAATGAAGGTATGTAGGCCATAAGGCAGGAAAATTTAGGTTGCGAAGCTTCATTGTTTTGGACAAACAAGAAACTGGCGAAAATTTAGTGTGAGGCAGAGCTAGATACACAAGTTTGTATTATATATAGGCTATTTTTAGTTATGGTGAGGTCGTTAATTATAATCCTAACTAGAAGGCTCTAAGTCTAACCACAAGTCACAACGCTTTTAAAATGATGACATTTTTTTTTTTTTTTGAGATAGAAAATGATGACATAAAAAACATTTTCCTGCCTTGTTTGACGGTTCAGCAAGAGAAAGTTTGGGTGCTCTACGCTTTTCTAGTGCCAGAGTTCAAATGCTATTTGTCAAACTAGTAAGTTGCCCATGCGATGCACGGATAATGTTGTAATGTTTTCTGTAAATTTGTTTTTAGAAAATATTATACATAGATTATAGCATATTTATTATAAAACTTTGTTAGTAATGTGTTCATCATAAAAAGTAACAATTATAAATTGCACACATATATCTCTTATAATTATTTTGTTCAAGTAATGAGCAATAATTAAAACAACTTTGGAGTAATATTGTATAATAAAAATTGATAAAAGTATGTTAATTCATTCTATATTATTGATATTTATTATGTGATGTAATAAAAAGCTTCATTACGAAATCTTTTTTTTTTTTTTTTTTTGTTTCTTCAGTGCTTTGTTATTGCAGTATGGTGACGCTTGTTATCATCATCAGTTTCTCCATCTTCAACGTTTGAAGTTTAGTCCGTCCATATTTGTTCAGTTTTTTAGCTTTCATCACTTTTTCCTTTTGTTCCATCATTTGTGTTAATCACTAATGAATTGGCATGGGGAGATTCTTGATTGGATCTTACGAAGTTTGGACTTTGTCGTTAATTTTGGAATAGTGCAGCAAAAAGAATTAATATAGCATATTGGATTGTGTATATTTTTTTTTCCTTCTATACATTTTTGTCATTTGAAGGTGTATCAAAAATTTTAGCAACTATGTAATTTTCAAAACTATCCTTTAGATTGAATTTATTCAAATGAAATAGGAAAATCCATTTTTTCCTTTTTTTTTTTTCAATTCACGTGGGATTCCTTCTCCAATATAAATAGTTTTACAATAATTTAAATAAGTTGTACCTCAATTTCTTTTTTGTAGATTTATTTCGGATTTTCTTGGCATCTCGATCAAATATCACAAAATTTATTTTGTTAGTGCATCAAAAATTTCAATTTGAATCATGTATCTGAAGTAGTTTGCAATTGTGTGTATATATATATATGTGTGTATATATATATATATATAGTAGTTATAGTTAGATAAATATATTATAAATATTTGGAGAATATGTAGTTGATGTGAGTGCCTCCAACTTTGGGATAGAAAGATTTGTTTTTGTTTCACATTTTGCTTACCAAAATGATCCTACTTGTGGTTTGACATTCCTTTCACAAAGTACGCACAAAATGTAATACCAACTCATTGTTGTATCATTGTGACTTACTGTTGCAATACCCTAACAATTCACATCTTGCAATAAACTTTGAAATTAATATGTATTTTTTTAATGTAAATAATATGATGTATTATTATTTTTTTTATGTACATGATGATTATAATTTGAAATGATTAACAAACCTGTTTCGTAGGATTTCATTCAATGCATTTTATCTTTACTATTGTCTTCATATTATTTAAAGATAAATCATCCTATGAAAATTGTTTTGCATGTATTTTTGGTATTTCTTGTATAGGATCATGTTTTTTACCATTCTTATCATTGAATTTTTTTTAAAGAAAATATTAAGATAATGGTATTTTGTGAGATAGTATATGCTATTTATTAGACTTTTTGTTATTATAAATTTTAGAAATATGCATTTGTCAATTATTTCAACAACCTCATTGATCTCAAGATTTATATATATTTTTGTTGCACTGGTCGATGACAGAGAATTTGTCTGCATAAATTGCATTGAACATTATTAATAGACAAAAGCATATTGAATTGAAATTGGGGAAAAATTGAGACATGATTTCATGAAAATGAGATTTTCTAAAAGCATCATCTATACGTGAGGGAGAAAGAAGAGAGTTTGTAAGAGGGTAAGAGTCTTTGCTTTGATTTACACGTGGGAAGGGTCACACTTTGGTCGTAATATGTAAGGTAATAATTGGACTTGAGTTTTTCATAAGGTTTGGTCTACTCTTAAATGGTAGTGCATTTTGTAGGGAATATCTTTTGGTTTAATTGGTCTAATTGTCAAAAAACAGCTCATATTTGATATAATAGTAAAAAGAAGTTACTATGATCTATTGGGTAACAGTTAAAAAAATTTAATAAAAAAAGGTAAAAAATGCTAAATTTATATAATAGTAAAAATAAGTTACTATGATCTATTGAGTAATAGTAAAAAACACTTAATGAAAAGAGGTAAAAAATGCTAAATGCAACATTAGAGTGCCACGTGGCAGGACCTCATGCACTCTCACATGAGGTCTCTGCTTTTATATATATATTGATTAGGTACGTAGTAAGATACATAAGTAGGGAGAAAATTGGCCTTTGCCCCTTTCGTGCAAAAAAATCCAACATTTTATTCTCTTTGCTAAACTAATTAGGGAAATGCCCTTGTTTTGAAACTCGATTTTCTCAAAATTGAGTTTCAACGTCACTATAGGCTTCTTAAAATGCCACTATAGGTATGAAGCAATCAAACTTTAAAATAAAAAAAAATGGAACTCGAGTTCCAATACGCCATTATAGGGCTCCAGAATTTTTTTATTTTTTATTTTCAGTTTGTTATAACTCGATTGTCCAAAAATCGAGTTTCAAATTGAAACTCGATTTTTAGAAAATCAAGTTTCAAAACAGGGGCATTTCCCTAATTAGTTTGGAAAAATGGGCAAAATGCTAGATTTTTTAAAGAAAAAGGACAAAAGCCCATTTTCTCCACATACATAGTACTAGTATCTTCAACTGATAGATTTTTCTAGGATATAGTTTTAATAAATTGATAATGTTCTTCCAAGAATGTGAATGCAGAATAATTAATTATAGAAAGTTAGAAAACAATCCTCAGTTCATGTAGGTGGAGCAGCCGCACCCAACAAAGAATTTTCAGGAAGTTCTATTGTATAGAGTTCTTTATATTTTAACTTTTTTTTAAAATTAATAAATTGCTCAAATTAGGTCATGTCCTTATTAATAAATTGCTCAAATTGTTCGTGAATGTCTCGTCTACTAGCTGGATAGGCTTCAGGTTCTTGCAAGAAAATGAACTAGACACTGGGGTGGTGTGCCCCAATGATCCTCCGATGCTTAAATCAGGAAACTCTTTATATGGCTTAATATTCAAAATGAAAAAGGTAAAAAACTATCTTACTTTGTGTTGGGTTAAGATTTTACTAGTATAAGGAATCTTACCAACAACCATTGGCCTATACTGAAATACCAACCTATAGTTGAATCTTTGCTCCAATACCCAATTAAACTTGATCTTGAAGTAGCATTCTTTCCCTTGATGCACAAACCTCTAATTTGTGATTAACCCTTTTGCATGGATCCCAAGTACATGACTAACTCCAGCAACTTGAACAAATGTTGTTAATTGCAAAGTTCTTCACTTCATCAACAATAAAGATCTAAAAGTACTCGATTATAAAACCCTATGGCGTACAAATGCAGTAACTTCACACAAAGAATATGTCTCTTGGTCTCTGTATCCTCTTATGACGGCTTTTTAAAATAAGTCTTATATTTGTCTAGGGTATGAGAAAAGAAACCCCAAACAAATATGCAAGACTAAGCCGAATTTCAAATCTGAAAATTCTGAAATTGTAATTCTCGATAGATCAAGCTGCTGTCGAACTATCTATCGAGGTTCACTTAAGTCTTGATGGCAGGCATCTATCGAACTATCTGTTGAGACTTAATGAACAGCTTTTATTCGCTTGTTTCTTAGACCAACCTTCATGTCTTTAATACTTGACTTGAACAACATGTTTCTTGAAATACTAAACCCATCTTAGATCTACCAAATTATAAGTAAAGTGCATTTTGTCAAAGGATTAGCCAATTACAACAAAATATGACCCTAACACTTTGCATGTCCCTTTCTTTTGGTGGATGATGGTTTATTTATATCCTCTCTTTGTATTGCGGTTGGTAGCCCTTTGATGGCTCCTCTTTGGCTGTCAGAGTAACATACTTCGGGTCATTCATGGTGATTAATTGAATTATAAATGCTTGTCTCACCATTGTAATTCGTCGGTTACAGAGTGACTTATTTCTAGTCTTTAAATGTTGCATGATCAATTTATCACGTAGATGGTATTAAATATCCTACTCGTCAATTATTTCACTAAAAAAGCCCAGTGAAAGGTGTTTGCAAACACCGCTTCCACATTATAGCACCAATAATAAAATGTATGTTTGGTAGAGTGGATTTTAAGGAGGATGAAAAAAAAAAAATAAAAAAATAAAAAATAAAAAAATAAAAAAAATAAGGAGAGGAAATTTTTTGGAGGATGTTTGGTTGGGAGGGAGGAAAGGAAAATGTGTGGAGGGGCTCAAGTTTTTTCTCCTTAGACTCGCCAGAAAGTTTTCTCCCTATTAGAAAATTTTCTCCTCAAAATGGGAAGAAAACTGAGGGGAAGAAAATCATTCACTTGGGCTGACCAAAATGCTCATGTGCACAATGCACATGGGCATTATTCTTGCCCCTTTTCCCTTTTTTTTTTTTTTTTTTTTTTTTTTTTTTTTTACTTGAACTGC
Source organism: Quercus gilva (assembly GCA_023621385.1). Lineage (NCBI taxonomy): Eukaryota > Viridiplantae > Streptophyta > Magnoliopsida > Fagales > Fagaceae > Quercus > Quercus gilva. The sequence goes on along the minus strand of CM042476.1, from coordinate 94,950,913 downwards.
ACATACACAATTATTTTTGCTAAAAAAATGTGTTACTTTTTTGTTTGCAAATAGACAACTTTTTTGCTAAAAAAATGTGTTGCTTTTTTGTTTTATTTAATAGGAACATAATTGTAAATTTATATCAATTTTATTTTTTCATCCTCTCATTTTTCTTTTCAATCAAACAAATAAGTTTTCTATCTTTTCACTTTTATATTCTCCTAACCAAACACAAATAGAAAAAAACTAAATCTTTTCTATTCCCTCCTTATTCTCTATCCTCTTACTTTTCAACTCCTCCAACCAAACAAATCCTAAATGAAAAGTGTCTTTACACACAATTCTATTTTAAAACCTTATTACATTGTTGGTCAACTCTTCACATACAATGTAAACTAATAATTGTTTTTTTTTTTTTTTTTTTTTCAGTAGCAAGAAATTGATAAACCGTAGATGACACTTGACAGAGCCACAATACGAATCTCTTGTTCCATACTTGACTTGCAACTAATATTATCTCATTCTGGAAACGACCATCTCCATGAATAAAACTCCTAATCTGAACTTTGGGTTTTAAAATTCCTAGACCTGCTAATGGGGCCCAATTTAGATGACCCAAAATCACACATTAATTTGTCTTCGCTCCGCGTAGAATGAAGATTGTTCAAAGTTCAAACTCGTGCTCTGTTGTCTACACCAATACAAATCTTTAAGCTCGTTGTTTTCAGGAAAGATGTCCATTATTGATGACACAAATCACACAGTAGAGTAGTTGACCCGGGGGTGTTTGTCCAAGGTAGTACTGGGTCTTTCTTGGAAGCATGTACACTATCAAAATTTTTTTTTTTTTTTTTATTTTAATTTTTAGAATCAACGCTATCAATATATTGATAATGTATCTAGACATAACTCTAAAAATTAGTCAAAATAACAACAAAAATAGTTCAAACAATAACAAGATTAGACAAAACAAAACAAATGAACAAAAAATTAAACAAAAACACTTATTATTCAAATTCATAACTCAGCCAATCCATTCCATAAAAATAATTTATAATTTCATTTCTTCAAAAAACACGATACCAAGAGAGATACTATGGCAATGAGTTCTCCTAGGCTTTATAGTTGTAAAGCAGAATAATTAACTATATAAATTAAGAATATAACCTCACTTGAGTTGGCAGTGCCGGTGAAGTCACTACCGTAAAGAAAAAAAGTACAATTTACGTCCGTTAAAAACTTTGATATGGATTTCTGATTTATGTCAAAATTAATTTTTACTAGCTATGATTAGAGCAATCGATAGAAACTTTGACAGTGTCTATTATTAGTAATGTTACTGTCACAAACTATTTTTCAATAATTGGTCATACACTATTATCATTATTTTACTTATTAATAATCACTTACCTCATCAATAATTTGTATAAAATAATTTCAAATAATTTGTAAATTTAGCATTTTCTGTATGTTATTATTAGTGTTGGGGTGGGTTTGGTGAGAAGTGTTTGAAGGGTAAATTGATGGTGGAGCATAGCCAAACCCATTGCAATATCAAACTTTGTAAATCTAGTATTTTCCATTAGTTATTATTGTTGTTGGGGTGGGTTTGGTAAGTAGTGTTTGAAGGGTAAATTGATGGTGGAGCACAACCAAACCCATTGAAATATCAAATTTTGTAAACCTAGTATTTTCCATTAGTTATTATTGATGTTGGGGCGGGTTTGTTAAGAAGCATGGCCAAACCCATTGCAATATCAAACTTTATAAATCTAGTATTTTCCATTAGTTATTGTTGGTGTTGGGGTGGGTTTGGTAAGAAGTGTTTGAAGGGTGAATTGATGATGGAGCACGGCCAAACCCATTTCAATATCAAACTTTGTAATCTAGTATTTTCCATTAGCTATTATTGGTGTTGGGGTGGGTTTGGTGAGAAGTGTTTGAAGGGTAAATTATTGCTGGGGCAGGGCCAAATCATTGTGGTGTTAGTCGTTTGAAGCCCGTTTCTCAACAAAAGGGCTCCAATTGTGTTAGGTATTTACTCATTTTTTTTTATACCTTCCCTTTCTTTTTGCTTATTATTATTATGATTATTATATATATATATATATATATATAAATATATATAACTGAAACTTCTGAAGCTCTTTCTAAAAATAAAAATAAAAACTTTCTTTTTCTTTCTTTCTCAAAAATAAGAAACTTCTGAAACTCTCACAATTTTTCACGTCAACACAATATTTAAATAAAATTATCATTTTATTATAATAAAATTATTTTTGTTTAGTTCAAACTTAACAATGAATAAAACTCTATCTCTCTAACAAGTCCAACTTAAACTCAAACTC